>CAWUFW010012380.1:0-546120 GCA_963921515.1 Calotriton arnoldi | reverse complement strand
CACTGTAGGTGTTCCATGCATAAAGATGAGATGCTTGACAGTAGTGTCTAGGATCTATCGGATTGGGAATTATCTAAAGTGTACATAGGTCCTTGAGACTTACTGATTTTTTGGACTGTTTATTTTAAAACTCAGCCACTTGGGCTCAAACCTACAACATTTTTCACATTTGCATTCAAGAAACACAGAAACTACCACAAATGGTGTAACATTACATTTCGGATGGAAAGATTGTATGTTTCCCTTTGGCACCTTTGCCTCACTAAATACAGTTTTTAAATAATGACATTAATAATGTTTTGAGCCACCTATGAAACACAGAGACAAAAACTCAATGTGCCAGGCCAGATTGCGGGGCTGTTCAAACAATAACTCATTGTATATGAGACCCCATAAAATGTTCTTTTCAGGAGACAAAACTCTATTCTAGTATTAGCGGGTGACGTTCTGCAACAGAATGCTCTGGATCCTTCTGGCTGTTTGCAAGTATCCTTTTTCTCCACATGTAAATAAACGATTTATTTTTCTCAGAAGATATAGTTTGGTTATTATATAGCCACCCTTCACCGAGAAACAGTAAGTTGAAATCACAATAGGCTAGGAAAGCACACCTTAACAAGGTAGTCATTTGATGGCAGAACGAGGGGGAAAAGTAAAACAATCAAACATTCATCTTAAGAAAGCACGAAAGTTATTAGAGTCAGCGGAGAGTGGCGTCATTTGGTATTAAAGTACTTTCCGTTTTTTTCTTAAAAGTCATGAGGGTGAGAGTAATGCATTTATCAGCAGGGAGGGAGTTCCAGACAGATGTTGCAGTGCCAGGGAAGATAGAGGAGTTTCGAGGATTTGTATGATAGTGCTTTTCAGACCTCCTTAGATGTTTAGGAGATTGGCTAACTTAAGAGGTGGGCTAAATTAATTATTTTTTTAAGCTAATCAGCCGATATTGAACAGTATCCTCGCTTTAATAGGAAGCCAGTGAAGTTCCTTGAGGATGGATGTGATGCGGTCAATGATGAGGTCAAATTTCCAAGTAGAAGAGAGGAGACAGGAGTTAGAGCGGATTACTGCTTTTATGGGGATCAATGTGACATCAGGGCAGTCTTTCCACTCTATATAATTGAGAGGATAAGTGCATGGGCTTATTAGGTGGGACAGGGAGGGGGACTTTGTTAACTTCTCGAGATAGAACAGGTGGGAGTTGAAGATTTGGTGAATCGGTTAATGTGTGGGATGAAAGATAGCAAAGAATTAAAGGGTGAATCTCAGCGCTTTTACAGGCAATGCTAATGTGAGGTCAAATCATGTCCTTGGAGCTCATCGATCGAATTTGGGTTCATTTTATTTCTGTTTTTCAGAGAGAACAACTCCATGTTAGATAAACTGAACTGTAGAAAATGGTCAGACATTTAGTGGGTAGGCTTGCTGAGAGTGGCTGTCATGTATGGATGTGGTTTAGATGTACGTTTGTGCATCTTCCACATACTGATGGACATACCTTCCCCTTGCACACCTAGCCTAGGGTCTCACGTTACAGGCTGAAAGGGATAGGATCCTCTATGAAGCTCTTGTGAACCCTACATGACAAAGGGGTCTTTCGATGATGTGATCCTCGATTTTATGCCAACCGGTGTTGATCGGTCAAAAACATTATCAAGAAGATAGAACAGTCATGATCATACCATGCCTAGACTTTAAGTTTATTTTAATTAATTGTGCCATACAGATTCTGAGTTCCAGTCTACCACCTATTATAGTAAACCTTGGCTGCTCATTTTCACCGTCTGTTGCGAGTCAGCACTCAAAAGGAGTTGATTATCCAGTTCAAATGTATTATAACCTGCAGGTCTGGGGCTCTGAGGTAAATAGGGCCCCCACCTTTCCCAAAAAACATACCAGATATTTGTTCATTTTTTAAGATTCTGCAAAGGCCCAGACCTGAACCTTAAATAGAACTTTATATAAAATTGCCTGTATTCATCTTTAAAATAGCCATTATGGGGCCGATTCCGATTCGGGCCGGAAAAAGCACCGACCGACTCGGATCCGGAAAAAATACCGACCGACACGTACCAGTGGCGCCCGACACGCCAAGTACGATGCAAGCCGCGATAAATCCGACCGACACGTCAGGAAACCAAGCCGACCGACCGAGCCGCTCGGAAAATAGCAATCCGGCCGGAAAAACACGCGAATCCAACCGACCGACACGCACCCGGAACAAATCCGACCGAATCGTACCCGCCAACTCCAACCCGCAAAGTACGATGCAAGGCGCGAAAAACACGACCGAGTCGGACGGAGGACAAGCCGTACGACCGACACGCATACAAAACCGAGCCGAAGCAACACAATACACCGCGACCGACGCGTACGCAGCATACAAAACTGCACAAACACAGCGTGAGCGAAACGGAAAACACCGTACGAGACCAATGCAGGGTCCGACTCGGTCACAAGAACGTTTCCAACATACACAAACAGCACAAAGGAAAAATCACCCAAAAAAAGGCCAAACAAGCAATTACCAAGCCAATAAATACTGGGGGGGTGGGGACAGAGAACAAAGACACACCCACAACTCCACCTATATAAAGGACACAAATCACTACCATGAGCCTTTGCAAATGCCATTTCACTGCCAGCACCCAAGAGAAAGCAACCACACACCCACAGCTCATCCCTCACACAAGCCACACACCATCAGCACACCAACAAATACCTACCTCACATACACCCAGCAAAACACACACTCACACACCCTCACCTGCACACCAACACACACATCACTCACCATCACCACCCATCACCATGCCCCCCAAGAAGAATCCCAAGTTCCTAGATTGTGAATTGGAAGTCCTGGTAGACGAGATCCTCAGGGTGGATCCACAGCTGTTTGGCACT
Organism: Calotriton arnoldi; assembly: GCA_963921515.1. NCBI lineage: Eukaryota > Metazoa > Chordata > Amphibia > Caudata > Salamandridae > Calotriton > Calotriton arnoldi. The sequence continues at coordinate 543,216 of CAWUFW010012380.1, read as the reverse complement.
CTGGTCCAACAGACCCCCATGTCGCAGAAAACCAAGATGTGGGAGAGGATCATCAACAGGGTGAACGCCCAATCATCATGTCGGCGCACAAAGACGGACATCCAGAACAGGTGGTATGACGTGCGCAGGAGGGTACGGGACCTGCTGAAGATAGACTACAGCAACAGCCAACAGACCGGCAGTGGCCCTCCTGCCAAGCCAATATACCTCAGGCCCTGGGAGGAGAAGGTGCGGGCCATCCTTCCGCCAGTGAGCGTATATGGACTAGAGAACATCCCAGAGCCTGGTGAGTACACAACAAATGTACACAATAAACTGCCACAAAACACACACATCACTGTCAAGGGGAGAGTCAAACCATGCACACATAGCAATTACACAGCAACTAGAACAGAATCATCCCAAAATGTGTATGTCAGTCAGATAAACACAACACATGCCATCAAAAAAGTCACATCCAACTGTGCCAACACATGTACAAACACAACCACAACTACAGCTAGGCAGTGGCACAAATAGAACTAACACACACATCCACACATGTAGCCACCACAACAACACCAACACACAGTGAAGACCACTCAAAGGAAGGAATTCTGTGTATGCTGGCCAAGTCAGTGTAGCCAATAGCATCATGGGAGTCGCAGTCACACATATTGCCCCCCCACAACTGTCCCATCAACACCACCCTGAACCATGCTCACATCACAGGGAGTCGAGAAGGACTCACAAGATGGCTGACACTGGCTACTGCTGTGGGGAGCACAAGGCCCTGCTGCCAACTGTGCACCAACAAACAGCAGGACACCACTGACTGACATCCTGAGAGACAACTTACACTCCCTGCAATGCAAGCACGTTCCATGGTGGGCTATCTGGCTGGCTGGGTGGGAAGGGGGACTTGCAGCACTGACTATAGTCACCAGCACCTCCCCTCACACCCCCCCAACACAAACTCCACAGTACCCACCTGGTAGAATGCAATGCCCTCCATCCTAACACAAGATCCCACAAAGCACCACCACCCTGGGTTATGTTGTGTGAAGCACAGGGACACTCTTGGGACTCTTAGCCAAACAACTGCCAGGACAACACTCCCAGCCATCCTGTCAGCACAGCCAGCCCACCCCACAGGGAAGCAGAGTCAAAAGGAAGGAAGCATGGGCATGCTGGGAAGGGGGTGGAGGCAATAGCATGATGGGAGACGTAGTCACAGACATAGCTCACCCCCACAACTGTCCCATCAACACCACCCTGAACCATGCTCACATCACAGGGAGTGGAGAAGGACTCACAAGATGGCTGACACTGGCTACTGCTGTGGGGAGCACAAGGCCCTGCTGCCAACTGTGCACCAACAAACAGCAGGACACCACTGACTGACATCCTGAGAGACAACTTACACTCCCTGCAATGCAAGCACGTTCCATGGTGGGATAACTGACTGGGTGGGTGGGTGGGTGGGTGGGAAGGAGGTCTGGCTGTCAACCAAACACAATCAATGCAGACCATGTTCACACCCCAGAGAATACATAGAAATGCCCAAATAATGCAGGACAATGTGCCACACCAATATCAACCCCTGACTGTGACGACTTAGGACAATACAATGTACAGGCCCGCACCCCGAGGCACAGTCACAACTGTCAGGTGTGTCAACCACTGATGCCTGCAGAAACATGACATACATTGTTTGTGTCTCCCAAAAACAGGTGATGATAGGGACACAGCAGCAGACGCTGAGGAGTCCCAGTCCCAGGCTCAAGAGGATGCCGAGCTCACTGGCGTCGTACAGCCTCTGTCCTCCTCGGACGATGAAGAACAACCTGGCACATCCGGTGCAAGTCAACATGCTGCACCAGCAGGACCACCAGCTGCAGCACCAGCAGGTCCACCAGCTGCACCCCCTGCACCCACCCCTCCAACGACTGTCACCACGAATACCATCCCTGCCGACATGGACAGAATAAGGAACAACACCAGCGCAGTGACCCTGGACCAACCTGGGGCCATGGACACCACCACCACCACCAACCCCCAAGGTGGACCAGGGTTATCTGTGCGTGCAACTGCACACCTGCACATGTCAGCAGGGGTGGTGGGAGGGGTGGGAGACAGAGGTCGCTGCTTGCAGACGTTGCTGGTGTGCATGAAGACCCACAACTGGTACGCATAGCTGATGCGTACCAGTCCAGCACCGGAGAGCTCAGCCAGGTAGTGGGGCTCCTCAGAGACATCAAACAGCAGCAGGCTGCCCATCATGCCCGCTTGGACTCCCACATGTCCCAAGTGGAGTCACACATGTCACGTGTGGACTCCCACATGTCACGTGTGGACTCCCACATGACCCGCGTGGAGTCCAAGTGGGATGTACTACATGAGATGACGGCGGTGCACAGGGACATTTTACAATGCCTCCGCCAGATGAACAGCAACCAGTCCACACCTCCCTGTGTGCCAACAACATCTGGTACCGAACAAACTGCAACTGCCACAGGGAGGGAGGAGGACTCTGGCGGAGAGTCCCCTGCACCGCAGCAGCCTGCACTTGAGGGCCCCCCCCCAAGAAGAGGGGTCGTCCGAGGAGGGGAAAGTGAGAGGCTGATGGCCAAGCGCAACTCCCAGGAAGCCTGAACCTGTTCTGGATTTTCGCCTTTGTGCACAGACTGTTCACCCTGTTGATGGCAACACTACTCCCACACATTGCATGGGGAGTATAAGTTGGAACAATGTGTCAGACAACAGTGGCCCCGATACTGGGGATCCTGTCTACCTGGACTTTCTATTCATCTAGGAACTTGGGATTGCAAGATTCATGTACAGCACAATCCATCCTATGCACTATTATCACAATAAACACACTAATACACCATACTTGCCTCTGTCGTGATTCCAACGTGGGTGCTGTTATGGGGATGATGAACTGCAAAATTACACAGTGTATGCGAACTGCAACAGCAAGGACAACACAGGCATGTGAGTACAGGCAACGTGACACATATGAGGGAGACACACCACCAGGGCTACACAACACATACACACCTAGGCCATCTGACTCATTGCCTACACTGATGTTGCCAGGGAAGACGGTGCAATGCACAGACACCACACCCATTCCCAGTTGTAGTCAAGTAGCCCACAGGTGCAGTAAGCAAATGGCAGTCAAATGTGTGACCACAGACAACGCACATCACTAAGTGAAGCACAGGTTTATTACACAGTAGCAACATGCCGTAACCACTACAGATGCAAGGTAACCCCACCTGGTAGCGGGCACACAGTCAACAACTGTAGACAGAAGGAAGTCCATGGGTGTGGCGCACATCACCTGTAGGGACACAACAGCTACCAGCCTGGATGTGCAATCACGTCGTCGGTGGACACAGTTCACCAAACGAATCTGAAAGTACCCTGTGAAGGACAGAAATGACACACAGTCAAAAGCAATGCAGTACAGGACAGAACAGCAAAACTCATGCACAATACATGTTACAAGATACCCACCCAGAACCAAGTTAGCATGTCAACACTGTTGGGGAGTACAGCCCACCTGTCACCACACATCGCAACACACATCCTGTCAAGTAGCCCATGGACACACTCCAACAGCACCAGAGCACCACCCACACATCATGCCAACTCACATCATTCACATGACACCTCAGGATACTCACATTCAGCTAAAGAAGTTGGTGATGAGCTGTGTGCGGACATCACCATCACCATCATCATCATCATCGTCACTGGCATCGTGGTCCAGGCCAGGATCCTCCACAGGTGGCGGATGTTGGTCATCGTCATCCTGGATGAGAGGCAACTCCTTCCGCACTGCCAGGTTGTGGAGCATGCAGCAGACGATGATAATCTTGCACACTTTCGCAGGGGCATATGGGAGGGACCCTCCGGTCTTGTCCAGGCAGCGGAAGCGGCTCTTCAGGAGACCAAAGGTCCGCTCAATCACTCTCCTGGTCCGACCATGTGCCTCATTGTAGCGCATCTGGGCAGGTGTCACAGGGTTCCTGAGGGGTGTCAGCAACCACGGCATGTTGGGGTATCCCGAGTCACCTACGGACAGACAAGTGCACATCAGCTGACTTGGAAAAGTGGGCGGAATACTACAGATCAGATCACACACAATGGCACAAAGTCAGTACACACCGACAAGCCAGGCACGCTGGTTCTGCATCTGTGCCATCAACCTGGGGATGCGACTACTCCTCATCACAAAGGCATCGTGTGCTGAACCAGGGAAACGGGCACACACGTGTGTGATGGTCATGTCTGCAAGACACACCACCAGTGCATTGACCGAGTGGTAGTGCTTGCGGTTCCTGTAGGCCTGCTCCTGGGCCTGTGGTGGTACCAAAGCCACATGTGTCCCATCAATGGAGCCAATGACATGCGGCATCCTCCCCAGGGCATAAAAGTCACTCTTCACGTCAGTGAGTCGTCGCAGTCTAGGGAAATAGATGTACCGGTTCAGGAAGAGCAACATTGCCGCCAAAACATCGCGGAGCACACGGCTGAACATGGTCTGTGACATCCCACCAGCAGACGCCACAGTATGTTGGAAGGTACCGGTGGCAAAGAAGTGTAGGGCTGCCATCACCTTCACCTTGGGGGTCAGCGCTGTAGGATACGGCCGGCCAGGCTGCAAATGTGGGGACAACTGCACTGCCAAATCCTCAATCAGCTGCCTGGTGAAGCGGTACCGTCGGATGCTGTCCCGTTCCACCATCGTTGCCAGGTCTGGGAATGGCCGATGGACAGCAGGAGCCCTGCAGTGCAGAGGAGAAGTAAGCAAGATCGTCAGTCACCCCACATATGCGGCATTGAACACACTCAAGATCCCAACATACATCATCATGAGGCACAACTACATGAAGTGTGCAGTACCGGAACGACATTTATGGTACATACATGGCCAACATCTGTCAACACGGTCCTACAGGTGGCATCAATTTGTCCCAGGTTGGCCCATTGGATATCATGATGCTGTGTCACAGTCACCCCCCAGTGACATGTGAGGACAGATGTGCCCCAGGCACCACAGCTCAACGACAGGCACATTCCCAGGGACCCTGTAATGCCACATGGACACTGGCATCACCTGGAGTATCATGTGTACACCACAACAAAACAAACATGACCCCCACAGGTAGTGGCCACACTTGCCATGGCAGGAGAGCCATGGACGTCTGTGACACACACGCACAACATCAGAGTCCATGCACACACAACGTGGATGTGGAGACTGTCTCCCATTGTGCACATGAAATCAGAGACATTGTAAACACTACATGCACAAAGACTGTGGAGGGCCATCACTATTGTGCCACTGGGACACCCTGGCTCAAACATACCGTCCCACATGGGACTCACGGGGTATGTGACATGACATACACAAACACCACTGTGAAATGTGACCATGGCACATGCACAGATATGAACAGTTGCACATCACAGTGGTCACGTACACGTAACACCCATGATCCTGTCCCCATGAACACGTGCACAGCCTGGGGGTGGCTGCCCACAGGTGACACCCACAGGACAACATGTACACCAACATACACACAATAGGAAATGCAGCCTTACATGCCTTATGATAAGGTTTGGACAGGCTGTCGTGATGTAGGTGTGCCCCTCACTCCCTGGGAGCTATCTGTGGCTGGCATATGTCCATCTGAGACAGGCATGCTGACATATGCCAGTCACATGTACAGTGATGCGTTGTACTGCAATGGACCGATCGGTGCCTCCGGCCGGCCCATTGCATTCAATGTGTGCGGGTACGCGTTGTACCCCTGTGCGCGTTGAACAGCAATGGACCGATCGGTGCCTCCGGCCGGCCCATTGCTTTCAATGTGTGCGGGTACGCGTTGTACCCCTGTGCGCGTTGAACAGCAATGGACCGATCGGTGCCTCCGGCCGGCCCATTGCATTCAATGTGTGCGGGTACGCGTTGTACCCCTGTGCGCGTTGTACTGCAATGGACCGATCGGTGCCTCCGGCCGGCCCATTGCTTTCAATGTGTGCGGGTACGCGTTGTACCCCTGTGCGCGTTGAACAGCAATGGACCGATCGGTGCCTCCGGCCGGCCCATTGCTTTCAATGTGTGCGGGTACGCGTTGTACCCCTGTGCGCGTTGAACAGCAATGGACCGATCGGTGCCTCCGGCCGGCCCATTGCATTCAATGTGTGCGGGTACGCGTTGTACCCCTGTGCGCGTTGAACAGCAATGGACCGATCGGTGCCTCCGGCCGGCCCATTGCTTTCAATGTGTGCGGGTACGCGTTGTACCCCTGTGCGCGTTGAACAGCAATGGACCGATCGGTGCGCACCCATTGACAATGGGCTTGCCTGGCAACGGACGCGTTTTTGAATATTCGAACGAGTCGGTTGCTGGAAAATCAGTTGGTCACCCACAACAATGTTGCAAAATAATGTATGTCATGAAGTTGAAGATTTGAAGGATGCTGTGGGCGTGTTTTGGTGCTGCTATTCCATGGATTGGCCAGATTCAGAAGATGCAAACGACTTGGACCTATCACTTTGGACACAAGGGACAGTATCTGCCTCTCCAGCACATATATATTGCTGCATGTTCCCCTGAGAGCCCACTTGCCTGCACTACATGCTCCAGGACGACATCTGCCACTGCACTGCTGCTGTCTCTGCCCCTCTGGACCCTGCAATGGCACGTACTGTGGAGAGAGCCCCAGCCTTCAGCCTTGAAGAGAACCAGGCCCTGCTGGACAGCCTACTTCCACAGTACAGCAAGCTGTATGGGACACCAGGGGAGCAGGTGAGTGTTCTGTGCACTGCCTTTCTGAATGTGCATTTTGTCTGACTAGCAAGGCTGAGAGTCAGCACACCACTGGCTAGCAGGCTCACTGAGTAGTTGTCACCCCCCATAGTGTGTAGTGACTTGCACTGGACAGGTATGGTGCAGTGACAGTGCTTCTGAACAGGGTTTTACTCCCCATGCTATGATACCATGTAGTGACTTCTGGAAAACTGTCCATGGGCAGCCGTGCACTGCCTGGGTACACCATGTGCCCCTGTGATTGCGACATGTATATGCAACTGTGTCATGCACGGATATGTTGCATGTGTAGTAATGTCCTTATCACTTTGTCATCCTGACAGGCTTCTGCCCATCGGAAGCATGAGATCTGGAAGGACATCGTCCGGGCTGTCCGGTCCGTGGGGGTCTACAAGCGCCGGATCCGCAACTGCCAAAAGAGGTGGCAGGACCTTCGGGGCTGGACCCGGAGGATTGCACGGGTCCAGCTGAAGCTGTCGCCTCCTCGCAGGAGGGGCGGAACACGGACCCTGACCCCCACATGCTCAGGATCCTGGCGGTGGTCTTTCCAGACCTGGATGGGCAGCTGAAGGCCAGAGAGCAGCAAGGAGGGGGTGAGTCAAAGACTGCACTGTGTACTCTGTCTAACATGTTATGTGCCCTCCTCGGGCCAGGTTGAACTGCCACAGTACAGCAGTCATGTTGTCCAGGAGCCATGTCCCTCTATTGTGCACTGCCCACTCCTCATCTGATACCCAGGTGTGGCCCTTACATGCAGGGAATTCTGTCACTTAGGACTGTGTCCTTGCAGTTTGCTTGACTCAAGGTGGGAGACAGCATCTGTTTCCCTGACTCTGTGGTGGGCATCATGGGTGGGTCCATTGCTTACACAATGCCTGTATTCTGACATGTAGGGTAGTGTCACAGGTCTCCCATATGTCCAATAGGTATGACCTGGACAGATGAGGGTTAAGAGGATGTGTTGTGGGGGGATGTACATGTGCACTTGTGCAGCTCCAGGACTTGCATTCCCCATGACCTACTATTGTGACACAGTGCAGAGTGTTGTTGTCTGGCTGCAAAGTCATACATCACTGAGACAGTGATGTATGACTTTGCAGTCATGCCTCCGCCATGGCATGTGTCTACTGATTGGTGATCCTGCAGGGGAGTGACATGTGCTACATGCACACCATAGTGGCGCTGGCTATCAGGACATGGGTGCATCATGGTGTCTGTCGCTGGTATGCATCACATGCATTTCCTATTTGACTCTGGGCATCCCTTACATCCGTAAACCTGTACTGACTCAGTGGCAAGAGCTGTGATGTGTCCACACCGTGTCCTCTGCACTGTCCAACTACTGTGTACTTGGTGCATGTGTCAACACTGGGGTGTTGCAATCCAACAGACACCAGACAGATGGGTGCAAGGCCATGTGGGATGTGAGTGCCATGCTTGGCATCAGACTGACAATTGACTTCTCCTGTTCAATTAGTGCACTTTTAGCAATGTACAACTAATGATGCCAGGGCTTGCTCTGTGATGTGCTGTGCTCACAGTGGTGTGTGCGTTATGTGCAGGTGACTGATGTCTGTCTGTTTCCCCATTGTTTGCAGATACATCCACGGCCACGGAAGGGGACAGCTCCACGGACCAGGAGGAGCCGGAGAGCCAGACTGGGTCAGCAGCCGAGGAGTGGTCGGAGGGACCCAGTGGCACGGAGGGCGAGGGGAGCCACACCGAGGAGTCCTCAGCAGCATCCACCTCAGCTGAGGACCAGAGCAACTCGGAGGATGACTCCCTTGTGGAGGCGGGTGTCAGCAGCCACCACACCCCAGCTAGTGTTGCTGTCCCCGCCACCACCAGCACCACCACCGCCCTCCCATCGGCTCCCATTCCCCAGGTCCGTGGAGGCTCCCATGTCCGGGAGCGTGTCTCCTTTGGGCCAGGCACCGCACCCCCTGCCCCTGTGTCCCCTGCTGCCCTGAGTGAGGAGTCTGTGTACCTCCTTCGCCAGCTCCATGTAGGGCAGACAGCCATGCTGAGTGTCCTCCATGCGCACACCGCGCTGTTGACTCAGCTGGTGTCGTTCATGGAGGGCATCTCATCGGGCATGTCTGACCTACAGAGGGGCAATAGGTCCATGGACTCCTCCCTGACGGCAGCAGTGTCCCTCCTCAAACGGTCCCTCACCCCTCCTGCCTTTGCTCCATCCACACTCCCCAGCACCTTACCCATCCCAGGCACACACACACTGGCACACACCAGCACACACACATCCAGCACACTGACACACACGCCAATGACAAAACGCACACGCAAGCACATTCAGGGGACTGAAGCCAGACTCACAGGGGATGGGGCCCTGGAACACACACACGCATCCACATGCACTGCGCAGTCCTCAGTTCCCTCTCCCTCCAAAGCACCCTCCCTTGCCTCACCTGCAACCCCAAAGTCACAGCAGCTCTTCCTCTGTGACCTCGGCCTCTTCCCCACCGATGAAGCTGCTCCAGCATCCCGGGGGAAGAGGAAGCCCACCCACACGGAGCAGAGTGCCCCTCGCCCCCGGACACCCTCCCCCAGGCGCAGACGGACTGAGGCCCCCACCCGCAAGTCCCCCGGAGTGCTAAGAGCAAGACCCCGCCACCGCCCTGCAGCTCAGGCACAAGGTCTCCGTCCTCCATCCCTCAGGCCCCCACTGCACAGGTGCCCCCACCACACCCTGCCCCAGGTTCCCCCACCCACAGATATACCATCCCCAAGATGCTCCGGCCTTCTCCCCCTGCCACTTGCTCTCCCAGCACCACACCCCCCGCTGCGCTTGTCTGTGCCACTGATGTGGTGAGGGTGTCCTCCCCCTCTGTCCAACCCACCTTGCCTGTTCCCCATTCTCCTCCCCTGGAGGTAGGCACTGCAGTGGAGTCCACTACCGCCCTGTCTGACTTGGGCACTGCAGTGGCGGACCTGTCCACCCCATCTGCAGGGTCCACTGCAGTTGTGCCGGCACCCACGACATCTGTGTCATGCCCCCCAGTTGTGCCGGCACACACCATGTCAGACACCTCCACTGCAGTTGTCAGTGGCTCTCCAGCACCCACCACCCCTTCCCTGACTCCCCCTGGTGAGCCCTGATCCTGTCCCTGCGGTGCCTGGCCTGCCCCCCGGTTGCCCCTCCTAGTGGATTGTCCCTGGTATTGTGCAGGCATGCGTAGGGTGACATCTGCCAGTGTCACCCTGTTTGAACTTTGACAATGGACTGGCCATTGGCCTTTGCTCTTTTTTCAGGACTTCGTTTGGCCTCAACACATATGCTGAATAAAGCAACTTTCTTTTCTCTAGTGCTCATGCTTCAGATGTACATGTTGTTGGTGCAGCTAACCATGCCCTTGCTGCAGTGATGGTGATATCTGGTCTCATGATTATGAAGTGTTACTGTGCAGGAACCCATGTGGTCCAGGGGGAATGTGTCCTATCATGTGGTGTATCCATGTCATCAATAGCAGCATCTGAGGGTGTCATGTGTTCAGTATTTGGCAATGGGTTTCCTACTTACATTGGCAATTTCACATCTGTGGCTTCCACCCCTGCACATCTGTTGTGCCTGCCATCGTTGCTTTTGTCTACTTCCCTGACCGTGTTGCCATCTCCAGTGGACATGCAGGTTTGGGCATCAATGGGGAGGGACTCATCCGTGTAGTCAGTGCAACATTGCTATACAAGTGTGTTGGATCTGTGCTGATGATTCCGTTGGCACATCCATGACCAGGCTGATGTGATGGGAGCCCTCATTTGGTGCTAATTGTTGATTGTGTGACCAAGTGCTCAGCTGACATGATGGGGCCCTACTGAGGCAACATATGGCACAGCTTTCCTCACACAGGAGTGGAGTCCCCTCATGGCAGTGTGTACACGTGTGACATTGCCTGCGCCCAAGGTGTGTGTTGTATGTGCATGTCTGTGTGTTCACTTCCATTCATCTGCGCATGCTGTGATCCCTAGTGTTGTACCTGTTTGTGATGCTTGCTGACTTGAGCTATGTTCCCCCAAAGTCTTCTCCCTGTGTTCTCTGTGATGTGGGTGCATGGCACATTACTGGTCATCAGGGTGTCACCCATAGGTGTGTTTGCTGTCAGGGCAGAGTTTGTGTGCTGACGCAGATGGGTCACAGTCAGGTTTCCCTTTGGCACTTGTTGTTTGCCCCTGTCATGTGATTTCCAGTTTGTGTTATCTTTCAGTGATTGTGACACGTTGTGTGTGTGACTGCTGGCACTCCTTAGGGTCCGGGCTGCAATGTTGGTTGTTGTCTATGTGTGTTCTTTGTGGGTGACCTTGGTTTCTTCATTGGTGTGTGACTGTGGCTGGGATCCCATTGGTCGGTGTGGTATTGCCGTCATGTCCATGTACAGCGTAGTGTGCAGTGTGTCAGACATTCAGGAGTCTTGTTGAGTGTCCATGTGTGATGTGTTTCTACACCTTGGTTCCCACCCACCACCCTGGAATAGTAATGGGTGCATGTGCAATGTCACCAGTGCATGTGTACTTCACTGCTGCACATTGTTGGAGGTCGAGGGGTGTGGTGTTGAGTGTGTGCAGATGAGAGTTGTTGCCCGGCTAGTCCCCTGCCTCCATGTTGGCCTTGGCTTACTGGCCATGCTGATTGATTTGTGCTTGTGTAGGTGTGATGGTAGTTAGTTGCTCAGGACACCTGACTGTGGTTCACAGTGTGAACGACATTTAGCTTTGTCATCACAGTGGTATTTTTCTTCAGCCCAGGGTCACCACATTGTGGGGGCCCTGGGGGTGGTGCTGTGGTGTGTCTGTGACTTGCTGTGTCAGTTGTTGTTCCTACGTGCCTGTGTGACATGTGTGTTTTGTGCTCCCTCTCACCTGTCAATGCCTGCTTGCCCACATAGGGGATTTGGATCCATGAGTTACCTTAGTGTGGCAGTGTATGCACATCTGTATGATTGGTATTCAGCTCTCCTCATGTGTTGTGTTGTTGCCTGGGGACAATGGCACCCCCACCCCTCACCTGCTGTGTATGATGACAGTGTTGGTCTGCCTGTTTGTGTTTGTGCATCTGCACCACTGCATTGGCATATCTTGGGTGTGCCATTGGCTGTATGTTGTTTGGTGTGTTTCCCCTGCTGTCCCTGGGACTCCTAGGTCATCGGTCAGCACAGTGATCATGGTTTGTGTGTCCCATTGCTGCCATGGTATGGTATCTGTTCACCTCACATCTGCTGTCTCCACAGGGTATCTGCATTTGTGTGCCCATTGGTGCAAATATGTGGTTCTGCATTCTGATGGTCACTTCTGTCATTGTGTCATTGTGTCATTGATGACTGTTGACGGTCTCAGCCACCATGGGTGTTGTTTGTCTGCACATGGCCAAAGGAATGTTTCATTTGCACTGCAGTATTTGGCTCCCCCAATTTATGTTGCAATGGGACACATACACTACTTTGCCACAGATGAGTTTTTGGTTCTGTGACCAGGAATGATCCATGCAGTTTGGCAGTTGCAGCTCTTTCTTTGTCAACAATTACCTTTTGGTCACTGTGATGATGAGGGTGTAGACCCCATTGCCACAATGGTCAAAATGTGCTTCAGCTATGGACCCCACACTTGCCTTTTGGTTACTGTGATGATGGGGGTTTAGACCCCATTGCCACAATGGTCAAACTGTGCTTCAGCTATGGACCCCACACTTACCTTTTGGTCACTGTGATGATGGGGGTTTAGGCCCCATTGCCACAATGGTCAAAATGTGCTTCAGCTATGGACCCCACACTTGCCTTTTGGTCACTGTGATGATGGGGGTTTAGGCCCCATTGCCACAATGGTCATGGGCTGCTTGCATTGTGGGTGCCACACACATATATGTGTGGCACATGTGCTAGGGGGTCACATTGTATGTTCAATGTCATGTTCGGTGTTGTAGGCATTTGACACAGCCTGCTCACACGCTTGTCATGGTGGGGGGGGATGTCTTAATCTTGCATTCCCTAGGTTGTGGTGTGCTTGTTGTGTCATGCATTGTCCATCCTATGAGTGGGGGTGGTAGTAGTGGTAGGCATCCAGCCCCCCTGGCTAAGGGTGGTAGTAGTGGTGGGCATCCTGCCCCCCTGGGTGAGGGTGGTAGTAGTGGTAGGCATCCTGCCCCCTGGGTGGGGGTGGTAGTAGTGGTAGGCATCCAGCCCCCCTGGCTAAGGGTGGTAGTAGTGGTGGGCATCCTGCCCCCTGGCTAAGGGTGGTAGTGGTGGGCATCTGGCACCCCCTGGGTGAGGGTGGTAGTAGTGGTGGGCATCCTGCCCCCTGGGTGAGGGTGGTAGTAGTGGTAGGCATCCAGCCCCCCTGGCTAAGGGTGGTAGTAGTGGTGGGCATCCTGCCCCCCTGGGTGAGGGTGGTAGTAGTGGTAGGCATCCTGCCCCCTGGGTGGGGGTGGTAGTAGTGGTAGGCATCCAGCCCCCCTGGCTAAGGGTGGTAGTAGTGGTGGGCATCCTGCCCCCTGGCTAAGGGTGGTAGTGGTGGGCATCTGGCACCCCCTGGGTGAGGGTGGTAGTAGTGGTAGGCATCCAGCCCCCCTGGCTAAGGGTGGTAGTAGTGGTGGGCATCCTGCCCCCCTGGGTGAGGGTGGTAGTAGTGGTGGGCATCCTGCCCCCCTGGGTGAGGGTGGTAGTAGTGGTAGGCATCCTGCCCCCCTGGGTGAGGGTGGTAGTAGTGGTAGGCATCCTGCCCCCTGGGTGGGGGTGGTAGTAGTGGTAGGCATCCAGCCCCCCTGGCTAAGGGTGGTAGTAGTGGTGGGCATCCTGCCCCCTGGCTAAGGGTGGTAGTGGTGGGCATCTGGCACCCCCTGGCTAAGGGTGGTAGTAGTGGTGGGCATCCTGCCCCCCTGGGTGAGGGTGGTAGTAGTGGTGGGCATCCTGCCCCCCTGGGTGAGGGTGGTAGTAGTGGTAGGCATCCTGCCCCCTGGCTAAGGGTGGTAGTAGTGGTGGGCATCCTGCCCCCCTGGGTGAGGGTGGTAGTAGTGGTGGGCATCCTGCCCCCCTGGGTGAGGGTGGTAGTAGTGGTAGGCATCCTGCCCCCCTGGTTGAGGGTGGTAGTAGTGGTAGGCATCCAGCCCCCCTGGCTAAGGGTGGTAGTAGTGGTGGGCATCCTGCCCCCCTGGGTGAGGGTGGTAGTAGTGGTAGGCATCCTGCCCCCTGGGTGGGGGTGGTAGTAGTGGTAGGCATCCAGACCCCCTGGCTAAGGGTGGTAGTAGTGGTGGGCATCCTGCCCCCTGGCTAAGGGTGGTAGTGGTGGGCATCTGGCACCCCCTGGGTGAGGGTGGTAGTAGTGGTAGGCATCCAGCCCCCCTGGCTAAGGGTGGTAGTAGTGGTGGGCATCCTGCCCCCCTGGGTGAGGGTGGTAGTAGTGGTGGGCATCCTGCCCCCCTGGGTGAGGGTGGTAGTAGTGGTAGGCATCCAGCCCCCCTGGCTAAGGGTGGTAGTAGTGGTGGGCATCCTGCCCCCTGGCTAAGGGTGGTAGTGGTGGGCATCTGGCACCCCCTGGCTAAGGGTGGTAGTAGTGGTGGGCATCCTGCCCCCCTGGGTGAGGGTGGTAGTAGTGGTGGGCATCCTGCCCCCCTGGGTGAGGGTGGTAGTAGTGGTAGGCATCCTGCCCCCTGGCTAAGGGTGGTAGTAGTGGTGGGCATCCTGCCCCCCTGGGTGAGGGTGGTAGTAGTGGTAGGCATCCTGCCCCCCTGGGTGAGGGTGGTAGTAGTGGTAGGCATCCTGCCCCCCTGGTTGAGGGTGGTAGTAGTGGTAGGCATCCAGCCCCCCTGGCTAAGGGTGGTGGTAGGCATCCAGCCCCCCCTGGCTAAGGGTGGTAGTAGTGGTGGGCATCCTGCCCCCCCTGGGTGAGGGTGGTAGTAGTGGTGGGCATCCTGCCCCCCTGGGTGAGGGTGGTAGTAGTGGTAGGCATCCTGCCCCCCTGGCTAAGGGTGGTAGTAGTGGTGGGCATCCTGCCCCCCCTGGGTGAGGGTGGTAGTAGTGGTGGGCATCCTGCCCCCCCTGGGTGAGGGTGGTAGTAGTGGTAGGCATCCTGCCCCCCCTGGGTGAGGGTGGTAGTAGTGGTAGGCATCCTGCCCCCCCTGGTTGAGGGTGGTAGTAGTGGTAGGCATCCAGCCCCCCCTGGCTAAGGGTGGTGGTAGGCATCCAGCCCCCCCTGGCTAAGGGTGGTAGTAGTGGTGGGCATCCTGCCCCCCCTGGGTGAGGGTGGTAGTAGTGGTAGGCATCCTGCCCCCCCTGGTTGAGGGTGGTAGTAGTGGTAGGCATCCAGCCCCCCCTGGCTAAGGGTGGTAGTAGTGGTGGGCATCCTGCCCCCCTGGGTGAGGGTGGTAGTAGTGGTAGGCATCCTGCCCCCCTGGGTGGGGGTGGTAGTAGTGGTAGGCATCCAGCCCCCCTGGCTAAGGGTGGTAGTAGTGGTAGGCATCCTGCCCCCTGGGTGGGGGTGGTAGTAGTGGTAGGCATCCAGCCCCCCTGGCTAAGGGTGGTAGTAGTGGTGGGCATCCAGCCCCCCTGGCTAAGGGTGGTGGTAGGCATCCAGCCCCCCTGGCTAAGGGTGGTAGTAGTGGTGGGCATCCTGCCCCCCTGGGTGAGGGTGGTAGTAGTGGTAGGCATCCTGCCCCCCTGGTTGAGGGTGGTTGTGGTGGTTGGCATCCAGCCCCCCTGGGTTGGGGTGGTGGCGCGCATTCAGGCCCCTGTGTGCATATGTGGCATTGGTGATGGGCATCCCGCCCCTATGGTGCTGCTGTTGCTGGTGTAAGTATATTCAGATTCCCAGTGTATGTGTGTGATGTGTCGTGTACGTGTTGTATGTGTTTTGTGGTTGGTGTCTGACTTACCTTCTGCGCCGTACGCGTCCGTGCCTGTTCCGGTAGTAGATGTAGAATATTGGTATGATCGGGACGAAGGGATTCATGGTTGGTTCGTGTCGTTCGTCCTTCTCGTTGCTTCGCGTCGTCCTCGTCGCTTGGCTTCGTCCTCGTCGCTTCGCGTCGTCCTCGTCGGTGCTGTGTTCGTCTCGTAGCCGTGGATCGTGTTGTGGCGCGATTCGGAGCTTATGTGCGCCTCTCCCGGATGCTTTGACGTGCCGTGCGTAGCGACGGGTTCGGCGCGTACGGAAAGCGCATCGTACTTGTCCGGCCGGACGGGGCTGCATTTTCCCTTCCGTGCGACTCGATTCGGCGTTTCCGGATTCGCCTCGGTCGGAGAACAGGACCTGGTTTGGGTGAGTACGGCTCGGCCGGGATTTTTGCTGTTGTGCGCATCGTACTTGCTCGTTCGGTGTACTGTACGGATCGGTCGGGAAACTGGCTTTCGCATGGCTTTTTTCCCGACCGAATAGTATTGGGTGCGCCTCCGACCGAGATCGGAATCGGCCCCCATGTCTTTGTTTCCATAAATTACCAGACAGGGATCATTAAGGCAGCTCTGGAACCTTTTTAAATTACGTTCCTTTTAATGAAACTTAATAGTAGTGGGTAACAGAAATTACACCAGCGCTATTACTCTCAAAACACTAGTTACCCAACCAGCATGTTCACTGTGTTTAAACAATCCACAATCCTTTTATGAGAGGGACACAATACTAAGGTCATTAAGGGCCTAATTAAGACTTTTGGTGGAGCAGTGGCACAGCGGTGCCAACCGCCGCTCAGCCGAAAGTCACTGCCACCCGACCGCCAGATTACGACAAATTTTGTGGTCTGGCGTGCGGGCGGAGTGGCGGTCCCGCTCTGGTGCATCTTTCAAAGGCGGCAGTGCCTTTGAAAGAGGCACCGCAATGGGAACGCTACACGGGGTTCCTGCACAGCATGGACTCGAAAGTCTATGCCATGCAGGAACCTGGGTGCATGCAAACAGGGGGGCAACATGTACCCCCGTGCATTCTTCCTCAGGCTCAGGGGGCACAGGGTGCCCCTTGTTGCGCCCTTTGTTTCAGCATCCTCAGCCTTTTCATGGAGGAAAGACCTCCATGATACCGCTGGCGGTCCTGAAACTTGTAATATGCATGGCGGTGCCACAGTGGCACCACCTGCATATTACATAGCTCCTGACCGCCGCACCACAGCCAGGGAACGACGATTTCCTGGCAGAGCCAGCAGTCCAATTACGGTCCAACCTCCCAAGATGTAATGCGGCGGTCGGACCACAGGTGCGGCGGTAGCTGGACCGCCACTACGGACCGCCAGACTCGTAATTAGGCCCCAAGTCGACATGCTTCAATTGAAAAATGTTGCTTTATTTTCTCGAATACATCACGGTATTCCTACAATAGGTCTTAAAATACATGACCGTTCAATTGTCCCACTTCAAATATAGTGGCATCCACGGGTCCAGAGACTGGTTCCAAGGTTCTCATCCAATCAAAACCCAGATTACAGGAAATGTTTCACAATTTAATCACTTCTTCAGGACATAATAGGTGTATTTTAATGCCCTCCTACCTGGTAACAGAAAATTCAGGATCTCTTTTGCTGGATATGTCTAATGGTCAATTTTTAACAGATCCTCAAACAAGCACTCACACGATCATTCAAGGCTAGCGATAACAATCTCTACGATACCCAAAGTCTCTACAATACCCAAAGACGATTCTTGGTAAGTACATGAAGACAAATATATGCGTATCAGGACCCTTGAGATCATTCAAAACGGATAGCTATATCATGAGGGGATTGACAACTTACTGATATTTGTACTCATATACTTACCAAGAATCATCTCTTGGGGGGGGGGAGATACTGGCTTTAGGTGAATTTCCTAGTTTTTGTACCAGCTGGGAGACCTGTTGTTGATTCAAATACAGAAGCTTGAATTTCCATCAAGGTGACGGTACAAATTTCGGCTTATAAGAAGAAGTGAATAAATTATTGGTGGAAACCAGAGAAGGGATCTTAAGATACAAGATCAATAAGTTGAAGAAAGATATGGATTGCTTCACACACGAGAAGGTATAACCTTACACCAAAGATGATTACACACCAGCATCGACCAAGAGCAATAATCGTAGAAGTGCGAGAGGCTGGAGGCAAGGCACGGTTGATTGGACTTCGAACTCTGAAGAATGGAGTACCTCAGGAGACTCCGACTCAAGTAATTCCAACATGTCATCCCATCCAAAAACTCGCCAGTACAGAGGTGGTTATGATAGACCCCCTACACAGTTTCCACCAGGACCATGGTGGCCACCACAACCATGGGGTTGTCCACCACCCCAGTTCCATCCTATGTCCTTTGGAGTACCGAGCTATCCTTTTTTAGGACAGAGCAGAGGTGGCAGAGGCAGAAGAAGAAGAGGATCCAGGACCAACAACCACCAAGAGTCGCAGAGGGCACAATGGGATCCTTCGCTCGAACAGAGAATAACGCGGAGTATGACACGGGACCCATCACCGTCGACAAGCACTTGAATGATCTAATCATCAACCTTAGCTCTCGGTCCCTAACCACTTTGGAACTTGAGGTCCTTAATAAGGGTCTAGGATTTGTGCCTACACACCTAGGAGATTACTTTACTACACGGACAGAGCCTAACCCAATTTTTTAGGAAGATACGATTGAACTTCTTCTTTCAAGAATGGACAACTGAAAACCTTGATCGAGATGCCAACACTGGCCTTAAACCCAAATGCACCTTCAACCCACCGCTCCATCTGGTGCCGGTGGAAGTGGCGACTTTTGAGAAAGCGGTTATCAAGGAGTTTGAGAAACTGAGACCGTCGGCAAGGATCCCTTTCTATAATATATCAAAGAAGGAACTGGATTGTCTCCGTGCACTGGGCACAGACCCAGAGATTGTAATTAAACCAGCAGATAAGGGCACTGCCACTGTCGTGATGTATGTGAATACCTACCATTCAGAATGTCCCCGCCAATTGAGCAACGAGAGATATTATCAGTCTTGACTCTACACCACGTTTACTGAAGAATATCAAGACGATGGTGGAGCAAGCTTTGGATTCCGATTGGATCACGAAGGGAGAAGCAGAATTTCTAGTTAATACACGACCAAAGACACCTTATTTCTATGTGCTACCTAAGGTACATAAACCAATGAGACCACCGCCGGGGAGACCGATCGTGTCCGGGATAGGCTCGTTATTGGAACCAGTTTCGCAGTTTGTGGATTGGTTTCTACGCCCCCTGGTCACAGAGATGCCTTCATACCTGCAGGACACAAAGCACATACTTAACACCTTGACAGAGATGTCCTTTGACCCAGAGATTCATATTTTAGCATCTTTTGATGTAGAATCTCTGTATACAAATATCCCACAGGACGAATCCTTGAACACCATGAGGCCCCTATTGGAAGAACGAGAAGATTTAACACCAACCTCCTTTGTGCTCCAATGTGCTGCACTGGCAATGAAAGAGAACTTCTTCTAATATGGCGAACATCTATACCTGCAGGTGACTGGTATGTCGATGGGCAGTGCATTTGCCCCCAGCATGGCAAATCTGTACATGCACGATTTTGAGACCAAACACATCTATCCAGCTGAGAACCCCTACTCTTCCGACCTGAAAGTTTGGAAGAGATATATCGACGACATCTTGATAGTATGGGAGGGCACAGTAGCCACCCTAGACACTTTTGCGACCTGGTTGAATTCGAGGAATACTCACCTGAACTTTACCCACGAGTCCAGCAAAGTCTTTTTACCATTCTTAGACTTGTTGCTGTATCCGAGAAATGGAGGCATTTACTTCGAACTGTACACTAAACCTATGGCTCGGAACTCACGCTTGAATTATACCAGCTTCCATCCCCACTCACTGAGGAACAATCTTCCTGTGGGTCAATTTCTGAGGGTGCAGTGAAATTGCACTGAAATAAGGAAATTTAAGGCACATGCACTAACATTGAGCTCTCACCTACAACAACGTGCATATCCCACCAGTGTCATACATACAGCACGGAAACAAGCAAGAAACAATAATCGTGATGCTCTACTTGACACAGTAATAAAGAGCCCTATGGACAGGATGGTTTGTGTCAGTACCTATAGTCACTTGACAAACATAGTGAAGAAATCGATCAATGGCAATTGGCACATTCTCAACACTGGATCTGCACACCTCCCTAAGCCCCTATTTGCACTGAAACGTAGTCAGAATATTAAGGACATGATAGTACATACACGTTCACGTAGCACTGTCCCGGTGACAAGGCAAAACACACTATTGTCATCAACCCCTGCGAAGGGACACTACCCTTGTGGTTCTTGTTCTGTCTGTGCTTTCACATCTAGACTACTCACAATAGACCTGGGACTGCCTACCCACTGGGTGCTTAGCTCTTTGACAAACTGTAACACAGAAGGGGTTATTTACCTATTGCGATGTCCATGCAATCTATTATACATAGGAATGATGACACGCAAGGTGAAATTGAGTATACGCGAACATCGGAGTTCCATTGGATGCAAAAAAGAGAACACAAAACTCACAAGACACTTCTTGAGTTTAGGACATTCTGAGGACGACATCTTTTGGACAATCATTGACAGACCGAGGTATGTCAAGGAGATGGGCACACATGAATCGGTTCTGTTCCGCAGGGAGCAGAGGTGGATTTATAGGCTCCGGTGTGATACTCAGGGGTTAAATGATGACATCCCCTGGACTAGTCTGGGGAGATGATTCCATTACTCTGATGGAGGTCCTAGCGCCCTTTACCCACCAGACTTTGATTCTGCTGTACCCCTATTTTAGTTGTTTGAGCTGCCCTGTGTCTTTCTCGAATATGAGGTACTACAGAAAACTGCTCTTCCACTTGCATAGACCGATTTTGTAAGGATTCACAATCGGTCGATAATAAGACAAGTCCACTCCTTTATGGCCCCCTTGTGCATGCGCTGTATGCCCTGCATTCAACACCTTTCAGATGTAACTATTTAGGCTAAATAGGTCCGACACCCACGTCCTTGGCACACTTCATACAACAGTACCTGGGTCGTGGGCTGGATGACTCCGTCTCCTTTCTAGCCCATGTCCCTGTGTGTTTTTCCGCATCCGAGTTTTATACCATAGTTTGGTTTAAGACCCATGCATATAGGTACACTAGCCCACACGTGGTGTTCTGGATACATTCTAATATTGTTTCCTGGCATACTTTCGAATTCAGAGGTTTCTATGGCGATGCTTCACGATTCCCGTGACGCCTAACGCGCATAGAACTACGTTTCCCATGATGCTTTGCATTATGTACATACATGACGTCTTTTCGTCATGTCCGTTGGTCTGATGACGGCTTTATAATCAGTGAACAACGAGAAACCGTCCTCTTGCCAGGTGCCCCGTTTGACACAGTTAACTCGGCCGAGTACTGTGGTAAGTTGCCTTCTGTGATTCTCTGTTTGGTGTAGGGAGACCCTGCTACGTCGTTCGGCACCTTGCGACCGCTTTGTGCCTAGGACCCCAGCGTGAGCGGGCCTTTTTTGACATTACTCGCCCCTGTTTGTTGTTGTTTTTTACAAGCGATCGCTAAGGGCTGGCTCTTTGGTTCCTACAGCCCGGGGGTTTGTGCTACATTTGGTGCACGCTGCCCCCGCCCGTTGGTTTTTGGGCGGGCGCAAGATCACCCCTCTCTATAGACCGACTTTCGGTTTATGTGATGGGTTGGAGTCGTCCACTGAGGCTCTATCGGCAGTCATCCTGACCCATAGGTTAATTGAGGGTGAAAGGAATAATATGATAATGGATCGTTAATTATCCATGTGTGACTTCGCAACCTTGACTCCGATTTATGCTTTGTGATTGCACGCTTTCAAATCATGTGGGAGTGTATACACAATAGAGAGGTTTACATTGATTAGTATCACCTACTTTCTCTCGAGATTGATGTGGTCCCTTTCTCTGTTTCTCTGGCCTGTTACAATGATGTCTAGTGATTCTGTGTCAATTGACCACCTTTTTCATATGATCTATACAAGTGCTACCCACACTACACTGCCACTGTTTTTAATTGACTGTATTCCAGTACAAATAGCCGAGTTGGCCGTGGGGTACCATGTGGCTATAGAGAGGTAAAAACGTATCTCCTCCAAAAGGTAAATAATTCCCCATTTTTTGTCTGGTTCTGTTAACCATTTTGTATGTTATCGAACGTTAAAGGGGCAAATTGTTAATGTGCCTTGGGATACTCCATGTGCAACCTATCTGTAGAAGGTGATCTCTTTATATATTTTTTCTGTAAATTTTCTCTTTCTTTTTCAGATGGGGATGGTGTATTAATCACCCATCATTTCCGTGACTACATTTAAACACGGCCAGTATAGCCATCTGATTAATTTAATTTTTATTAATGTATGCAGAGTGACTCACACTGTTTTCTGCTCCTAAAAAATGCCTAAGAACTCCGGTTGGAGTCTAGCAAAGGCAGAAACAGTCCCATTACCTTGACCCCCACCAGGCGGGCTTTCGACCCTCCCATTCTACTGAGGCTGTCATTCTGACGGTCCTAGACGAACTAAGGAAAGGGGCCGACAAGGGCACTACGCAGGCCCTGGTGCTTCTCGATCTCTCTGCAGCGTGGACACATTCGACCATGCACTTCTGGCTGACCGTGTCAGTAACGCTGGGATACAGGGCATGGCTCTTAAGTGGCTAATATCCTTTCTAGAGGATCGCTCTCAAGCTGTACGCCTTGCCCATCTCTCCTCTCCTAGGGTTAAACTGACATGTGGGGTGCCGCAGGGCTCCTCCCTCTCACTGCACCTCTTTAACATGTACTTACTCCCCCTTATCCACTCTCTAGAAGAAAGGAAGGTTTGTACCTTCAACTATGCCGACGATCTCCAACTGATCTTTGACATTGATAAGTCAGCCGCCTCCGTCTCTAACTTCCAATCCACCATTCAACACATAAGTAGCTGGATGAACAGCAATTACCTGAAACTAAATCCAGATAAAACAGAACTGATCCTAATTGGAGGGCCATCAAACCCCTGGAATTCTAATTTCTGGCCTACTGAACTGGGAAATCCCCCCCTCCCCTCCAGTTCAACCAAAAGCCTGGGCATCACAATTGACAGTGACTTGTCTATGAAATCCCAGATTGGGACGGTGGTTTCTTCCTGTTTCTTTCAGCTTCGAAGGATCAGGAGATTCCTCACCAGTGATGCCCTGACCCAAGTAGTATTGGTGCTAGTCATCTCTCATATTGACTATGCCAATGCACTCTACTTTGGTATACCAGCATATCAATCAAAAAGACTACAACTGGTGCAACATCAGGCTGCCAGATTAATCTACCACCAGCCTAAATGGCACCATGTCACTCCAATGGATGAAAAGTTTACACTAGCTCCCGGTAGTCGAACGTAGTGCATTTAAGCTGGGATGTATCATCTTTAAAGCACTTAATGGCAAATGCCTGGTGTTTGTCTCTTCTCAGGTACAGCGATACTCCAGTTCTCGGAATCTTATATCTTCCCATCTTAATCTTCTAACTATTCCATCTTTCAAACGCAAAAAACTGGGGGGACTAAGATTTGCGGTCTTAGCCCCTCAATTCTGGAATTCTCTCCCTCTGGACATCAGATTGTTGACATCTTATTCTCAATTCAGGAAACTCCTAAAGATCTGGCTGTTCTGCCAGGCGTATGAATGAATGGCTTAGCGGCAGTGTCCTTTAGACTCCAACGCCATGAAACCGTATGGTGTACGCGTGCTTTAGAAATATTTTTAACATAACAGATCATAACAGAAACATGTTGACCACTAAGGGGGTATATCTGCTCTGAACCCCCAGTCCTATCGTTTTTTAATCCTATCCAAGGGTACTACTGAATAAAGATATTGGGGCCCTGAGATAGTTTTAACTATTTACTTGTTTTGGTTTTGCACTCTGCCCCTCACTCACTCACGTTGCTTAGTGGCATCCCCCATTTAAAACACCTCAGCTCCTCTCCACTTACTCGCTTTGGTGGGGAGTCGTAGCCCACATCTGGGACCTGGCGGGCCCGATGTGAGGAGGGAGCCCTATGATGAAGCATGTCACCTTCGGGTGAGTGAGGGTTCTCGTACTTATAAAGGATCACTTTTTCTCTCTCTTAATACACAACCCCCGGTTTAAGTAGAGCATATCTTTTGTGAGTTTCCGAATAAAATACTGGCCATGCAGTTAAAAAACAGGCCAGGTGGCAAAAAATAGTAATTACCACGGACACTGCCCAGTAAGCACTGACTTCCCAAGACCCAGTAAAAATAAGCTCACAAACTGACATGATGACGTACAAGCCAGAGTGTAATACAGTGTAAGTACAGGGTTATATGCAACAGGGGTTACTAGTGGGATCATTTATCACATTTTTTTTGCCTTCACATACATGTAGGTTTTTTCCCGAAAATGAATGCAGAACCACATAATAGAATAAAAAGAAAGAAACAGAACCTGGTAACGACTAACATGATTGAACGTGAGAACAGTTTAGAATACACAGAAAGCTATTTATGGTAAGGGTGGTATTTTGGGACAGAGGACCTTCATGACGTGTTTATGCAAACATGTTAGACACGTTTGTAGGTACAGGGCCAACCAACAGGTTGGATACATATTGTGTACATCTGAATCATCGTTGTCTATGAATGTTTTGGGTACTTATGAACATGCTTAACCTAAGAATGCAGAAATTACCAGCGGCAAAGGTGCAATTCTGTTCACATTATTGATTACATTGCAGCAATACAGAGCAATTAATAATCAATTTTTTCCTGATTTGGCTATTACTCAAAAAATAGATTTCCGGTTTGGTAACATTGCAAATCCACCTTAGATAGTACCCAAGTGCTTGAATGACATTTCACCACATTCACAAGACACGCAGAACATATGTTTGGTGTTTATTATGTTTACAATGTCACATATTTATACTTTCTTCTTTTCAAAAGAAAGAATATGTTTTGCTGTGGCCACCTCTAAAACATTTTCATTGGTCTATGTTTAGATTTCCAGTAGAAATGAAGGGCCAGTGCAAGACATTTTTGTAACAGCTTGTGTGAAATATAACATTAGCTGAACCACTTTGAAAAGAACTACTTTTTGCAGTCACACAATGCTGTGATATGCTCAAAAGATGATGCAACAAATACATGACCACAAAAAGGTTCCTTAGGAAATAGAACTCTTTCGTACCAGTAGCAGACGCAGATGAAACATTAGCATGGCACAGCAACTAAACTTCGCACGTTATGCATGAGGATTGCATAGTTCTCTTGCTGGTGCAATTACACATAGCTATAATTCACATACCAATACTTATTCACCTATCTCTAAAATATTTAAAATATTTGACACCAGATAGTGGTGCAGCAGGTATTATGCCAAACCTAAAATGGTTTAGATCTATGTTGATATTAGTTTTCTTCTGCAGGGAAGTTTACAACCGTTATTGACGCTTCCCCTGTGCTGTGCATGCTGACAGACAGGAGGGAAATTCGAATAAATGCAGCTATCAAACCACCCTCCTTTAGCAACCTGTTGGCGCAGAGCCTCACACTACTAGCCCTAGCGCAGCAGGCTCTGCATTCACTTGTGGCCACTGAATCAAGGCCAGGAAGAGGAAACAGAGGCCCCCTAGGAGCCACAGCTGCCAGCCGAGGATCCACTGTGAACGCAATCCTCAGACCTGGCATTCAGCATTGGCATTAGGTGCCCATTTTATGATAAAACGACTGGCCCTTCGTAAGCAATATTCGGGGCAAGACCTTACCTTCTCTATTTCCTGTTGGGGCATCTCCCTCCTTGTAGTCTTGCAATTATTCAACAAAGGCGCAAATTCTGCACATTGACCAAGCGTCGCTCCTGAAACCTGCACCTCACTGATATGCACCGGTCACACCAGCGTCTTGGGAACCCAAACGCAACCTCTGAGCAGAGCTTGGATACCACGGTGCCTGGTCTACTACGGATTCAAAACAAGAGGCACTAACTACCAAGGCATGCTCAGAGAACCCGGAGCCACAGAGCGAGTGCAGCTCTGAGCCACTACTCACTGGTGCGTGCACAAAGACAGCGACGTTAATGAGCATGCGCAGAAATGAAACACTTTCATCCCGGTTTAATAAGTGTCCCGTTAAAAAGCATGACTGCAATGCACAGAAAATCGAGCAATGCTACAGCGGGGCATTAGAGAAAAGAACGCAAATGCCTTTGATTTATAATAAGTGTGATCAGGAAAAAAAGAGCAGGGTATGCGCGGACCAGCAGAGGCAAAGCTGCCAAGCGGCCACTTTATTCGCCGCTTGGATTAACAGTTTCGCTTTCAACTTTACAAAAAAGCATAGTGCCAATATCGGCAACACTCGCCACCCCACCATACAGCAATCTCCTATAGGAATAACCAAACAAGACACCTTCTTTGTGGAGAAAACTGCTGCAGGTTTATTAGCATTACAAACATGCCAACATGGTGGGTTATCTTACGGGCGATCCCAAGGCAGGCAGCCCCTCGCCGCCTGCCACCTGATGAGCCAAATTACACCGTGGCCTCCCCAACGGTGTTTGCCATATTTTGGGGGAGGGAAGACCCCTCCCACCAGTGGACCCACAGACCACGCCCCTGCTCACGCCCCATACGGGGGCGGAGCCTGCCAGGCAACCCCGGTTGCTCAGGTCCACAACCGCCCGTAGGACTAACGGGGCGCCGTCGCTCCTCCAGGGTCCAACGCGAGGACCTCCCTGTGGATATTTGGCCTTTGCACCCTTGTTGTGCTTCTGTACATGGTACCCGTATGTACCTACAGCCTCTGGATCGCCCTGTAACTCCGCCTGCAACACAAAATAATACATTAGATAAACCCCCCCACACCCCCAGCCAGAACGCCGGGTATGCGGTAGGGAGGGAAACGGCGTCAGGGGAATGGGCCAAGAGGGCGCCCAGGGGGCGGGGAGAGGTATATGTACCTCGCCCCCTCCCCGGAAGTGACGCGGCACCTGGACCACTGAGGGTCCCAAACACTGGAAGGCTGCCTCCTGTGCCCTCCTGTGGCACTAAGGTGGCCGCCCTCTTAGCGGGTCTCCTTCGTGGACCCCGGGCAGCCTGCATAGTGCCAATATCGGCAACACTCGCCACCCCACCATACAGCAATCTCCTATAGGAATAACCAAACAAGACACCTTCTTTGTGGAGAAAACTGCTGCAGGTTTATTAGCATTACAAACATGCCAACATGGTGGGTTATCTTACGGGCGATCCCAAGGCAGGCAGCCCCTCGCCGCCTGCCACCTGATGAGCCAAATTACACCGTGGCCTCCCCAACGGTGTTTGCCATATTTTGGGGGAGGGAAGACCCCTCCCACCAGTGGACCCACAGACCACGCCCCTGCTCACGCCCCATACGGGGGCGGAGCCTGCCAGGCAACCCCCGGTTGCTCAGGTCCACAACCGCCCGTAGGACTAACGGGGCGCCGTCGCTCCTCCAGGGTCCAACGCGAGGACCTCCCTGTGGATATTTGGCCTTTGCACCCTTGTTGTGCTTCTGTACATGGTACCCGTATGTACCTACAGCCTCTGGATCGCCCTGTAACTCCGCCACTGCTCTGGGTGTGGCCACCGTCACCCCAGAGCTCCCCACCAAGGTAGATTCCCTTACTTACACCCTGCTGTTACCAACGCCTCGCCCAGATCAAGCAGGAACAGATCCATCCCCACTCTGGATAGGTGGACCCCATCTTTTCCCAACATCCTGTGACCTTAGAGTGCAGTAACCCATGCCGGATGAAACCAAAACCCCTTTGCGCCGTGAATTTTCTCATGGCATTGTTAACCTTCCTGCGAGAGACCTCCATGGCTTCCTTAGATCGTGCGCCCTGCCACACCTGCCGGGGTGTTATCTCAGACCACCATATTTCACAGGCCCCCAGCTGATTGCTCAATTTACACAAGGTGCCCGTCATGTCCTGGAGCAGCGCCCTTCTCCCGCGGGCTGCAAGGTCATTCCCTCCCAGGTGTATAACCAACACATTAGGAGGAGGAACGCCCCCCCCCCAGAATCTGCTGCAGCTTCTTCAGCAAGCAGGACCAGCGCATGCCAGGTTCTCCTAGCCAGATAATGTCTGAAACGGCGTCAGGGGAATGGGCCAAGAGGGCGCCCAGGGGGCGGGGAGAGGTATATGTACCTCGCCCCCTCCCCGGAAGTGACGCGGCACCTGGACCACTGAGGGTCCCAAACACTGGAAGGCTGCCTCCTGTGCCCTCCTGTGGCACTAAGGTGGCCGCCCTCTTAGCGGGTCTCCTTCGTGGACCCCGGGCAGCCTGCATTGGCAAAGCCAATAGGCCCGGCTGTAATATGATAAAGCATGCAGACGGCATTTGTACATTCTTGCTTTTCATTAACGCTCTACAGGCATAACTATTAGCATTCGCTTGTTCTTTTCTCTTTAGTAATTAAGCTGTGTTGTTATACTGTATTATTTATTTAATGCGTTTTTATATAGCGCGAACTTTACGTGAAGGTGTCAGAGTGCTTTACAATAGGGCCAGTTACATTATATAAGGACTTCAGAGCGCATGAGGTACATAAAAGATAAAAACCGAAAAACTCTAAATTTACATAAGAATGGTAAGTACAAAAGTCTACTACAAATACTAGTGGTTAGAGTTGCATATATATAAGTTGCAGATTCACTCAAGGAAAAGATAAAAACATAAACTCTAAAATCACATAAGAATGGTAGTAAGTACATAAGTCTACTACAGATACTAGTGGTTAGAGTTACAAATATACAAGTTGCAAATTCACTCGAGGTTATATTTTGAGAAAAGTTGAAGGGTTAGGGTTGGACATATATATAGTACATATTTACACAGCATGATCTTCTCATCATTACTGGGGTTCTCGCTTTCAGCCCGGCCTTCATGATGTTGATGCACTCACGGGCGGTCGCCGGTGATCTTGGGCCTGCAAGCCAGGCAGACTGCAGGCAGGTCTGTGATGTGAAGAGCAATACAGTCATGGTGTGGCCTTAGAGTGGACAGAGGGAGCGTCATGAACGGGCTGCGAGGGACAGGAGGGCAGGCCTAGTGCCAATGCAATTAGTTCTATGCCTCTCCGGGGGAAAGGAAAGGCAGGCGAGGTCCATGCCATCCAACGCAGTAGAGCCCCTGTGAGGGGCATCAAGTTCGCAGTTCAGCACACAAGGAGGCCACAAGTTGGCCGATATCACTGTCCCAGTGGGGACCGCAGTCCAGGTGTAGACGATCACACCCTCACCTCCAGTCCATTGCAGGCGGTGGGTGGAGGTCCGCACCGCGAGGATCAGGAGCTGTATCCCTCTGCAACTCAACACATGGGGCGGCAGCAGCAGGGGGTAGCCCTCAGTCTTGCAGGCGTCCCGCAGCTGGCCCCAGGCGGTCTTAAAACCAGGAGTGCAGGCCCGACAGCCGCCTCGTCATCCGGGCTCTACACCCTCTATTACCCACCTGTTTTAAATATTAATAGACAATAACCTGTTTTGAGTGATGCATTGAGCTCTGAAAACGTAGCATAGGACATTAGTATTTCAAGGCATAAGCTTAATGTATGTCTCTGGAACATACCGAGACCTATACATATTGCATCTATTTCATTGTGTGTTTAAGTAGGCGCATAGTTTAGTTGTCTCATAGGGTATGAGTTGCTTGCTGAAAAAAATTATGTTTTTCACAACACTTTATGATTTACTCCACTGATCATGCCAGTTCATGTTTTGTATTTCTTAACTTACTTTAAACTGTTGTGTCCTGTGTTTATGTGCATGAAGACTCTAGTGGTCCTCGGCAGACTCCTTATAAGTATTACATAATCTGATGGGTGTGGCTGGGTGTGGTTAATAAAGTTATGCTGAAGAATAAAGACGTACAAACCAGAGTTCTGTGTTTGGCATGGTCTGTTACATGCTCCCGCACTGACGAGGACGCTACAACTGGCGACGAGATAGAAGATACGTGTCCCCCAACAATACAAGACTGCTCTCGCTGAGGGTTTGCCATGGTCCTGCAAACTGCTCGTGCTTGCCACATGTGCCTCAAGAAGCGGTCTACAATTGAAGTATGTGGAGTCAAAGCACTACTCCAGCTTTTGAGAGGCCCTTGAAGAAGGGCAAGGCCCTACAGAGGAGCACAGTCAGTGAGCCTGCCAAAGAATCTACTGGTAAGGCTGAAAGAAGAGATACAGGGTAACAGCAAAACACAGAGCCAGCATCAACACAAAGTAGACACTCCAGTGTGTGACACACAGTGTAGGAAGGTAGGATCCTTCTGCATGTGTACCCCCACTTTTTGCATGGTGCTAAGCTGGTTTTTGACTAGTGTGACTGGGATCCTGCTAATCAAGACCCCAGTCTATCTGCTTTCTCCCTAAACTGTTGTGTTATGTACTTAGGTACACCCCAAATTGGATACTGGGGTACCCTTGTCAGTCCCTAGTATATGGTACCCACGTACCCAGGGCATAGGTACCCCAGAGGTCTCCCATGGGGTGCAGCATGTATTATGCCACCCATGAGAGACAAGTCAAAATGGAACTACAGGCCTGCCATTGCAACCTGTGTAAGTCGGTGCATGCACCACTTACTTAAGATATAGGTTTACTATATCTAAGGGTCACTGCACTTAAGACCTATAAGTCACCCCTATAGCAGGCCTTTACAATCCAGAAGGCAGGGTGCTTGGTTCTAAGTGAGAGGGTGCCCCTGCATGAGCAGGACACCCCTGCAGCCTACGGAGTAGATTCTCCCGGGTTGTCAGTGAAGCAGCCATATACTAATATAGAGGGGCATTACGCGACCGTGTGATGACCATCTCGAAAACGGCTGCAACAAACCCTATTGTGTTTGGTGTCAAACATGTTGGAATCATACCTCCCACACCGGTAACTGGTGTGGGAGGTATGATTCCACCCCCCAGGAAGGCCCTTCGTGGGGCCCTCGGTGTTCCCAATACCAGCCTTCTAGCTCCGGACAGCACAAAATGGTTGCTGCCGACCAGAGACACATTTCTGCCCTCCTGCTGCTGAGCCAAGCTCGAGCAAGGGAAGGCAGAACAATAGGCATTCTGTCACAGGGAGGTGTGACTACCTCCCAGACAGGATTTAGTGTATTAGGGCTGGGTGGGTGTGCTTGCCAGTGCCTGAAAACCTGCAGGAGGGGCACATTTGGTGTCCTTATGCATAGTCGTGTTCAAACCATGCGCGAAACTGGACAAAGGACATGGGAGTAACCTCCTCCCTGTCCAGACCCTCCCCTGGGAGGGTCCCCTGAATCTTTTCAACCCTCTCCCGTGGGTACTTAAGGGCTTACCTGGCTGTAGGACCTTAGATTCGTTGTGGACAAGATTCAGAATTGAAACCACTGCACTTCGACCGTCTGGGCACTCTGGACTTCGTTTGGGCCTGACTTCGTCTCCCTCCCAGTCTGCTGCATCGTCTGTGCCTGTGCATCCTCAAGGAACCTTCCAAGGCCTGTGGAGCTTCAAGGACAACCGAAGTAATCTCCCTTGGAGTGAAGGAGTCACTCCCCTGCATTCGCAGGCACCGCAACAAAGACGACCGGTCTGCAGATCCCGAGCTCCTCCGGACTCCGTGTGCTCTGCAACTCAGGTTGTGGTTTTCCTCAGCCCCCGAGGCCTGCTCTCCCCTCTGACCAAGTTTGAGGCCAGCAGCTTGAGTGGGGGTTGCAATAACCGAACCCCTGGGTACTGTGTCACCTTTGCAGTTGCAAAGGCTTGTTGACATCTTTGCAAGAAGATCTCCGGGCTCCAAGTAGCCCCAAGCCCGAGCACCTCCTAAGACCAGAATCTTCGGCCACACCGCATCGTGTGCATCGTGGCCTGCCTCTTTTGGTGAGCTGCTTGAGGTCCTCTCGCGACTCTTGTGCCATTGGCCTGTGGGACCATTACAGGGTCACCTTTGATTTTCTTGGGCTCCCCTGATTGCTCGGGGCCTGCCCTGACTCCCCTGCTTGTGGTGAGTCTCCAGGACCTTGCTGGTCCGAACCGTACAC
The DNA here is from genome assembly GCA_963921515.1 of Calotriton arnoldi. Taxonomy (NCBI): domain Eukaryota; kingdom Metazoa; phylum Chordata; class Amphibia; order Caudata; family Salamandridae; genus Calotriton; species Calotriton arnoldi. Next base: position 511,367 of record CAWUFW010012380.1, on the reverse strand, counting down.
TTTCTTGACTTCCTACGTGGGCTGCTTTTCCCAAGGCTTGTTGGTGCTCCCGCCGGACACTGACCCCTCAGCTCTCGACATCCTTCGTGGGACAGCTCGTATCCGACTCCTGGTTGTCCTCAGCGTCGCCTGGTCCCTACAGCTGCAGAGTCAAGGTCATTGACATCTATCCTGAAGCACCCGACATCGGTGGGCATTCGTCTACCGAGCCCCTGGTCATTCCCAAGTGACCCAGACTCTGTCCCCTCTGCTTTCAGGTACTCTTCATCAAGAATCCACGTTTGGATTCCTCCGGACACTTTCTCCTCTTCCAGCAGCGGCACATTCCTGAAGTCCTCCATTGGATTCAACGTCGGTTTCCGACTCCACTTCACACCTATGCACCCGGCTTCCCTTGGATAGGTAACGTGGGTACCACAGTATCCAAGGGTGAGGTGGCTCTCCAACCTTCGGTCTTCCAAGGGGTTTCTTCAGGGTCCACTGGGAAGGGTCCTTAATCTTTAAAAATCCAACCGCGACTTGCACATAGACTTGTACGGAACACGCGGTCGTGTTCACACACTGCACACGCACTCCGTGGGGTCCCTGTCTACTTACCTTGGGTGGTTCCTTGGGTTCCCAGCAATTCTACGTCCTCTCGACATTGTCCTGACTCGAGTCGTGGTTCTTATACCACTTTCTTAGTATATGGTTTGGTCCCCCCCTGGGGCCCACTGTGTATTAGTGCTATTTACTGTGATTTCTTTGCTAAAGTATTGTGTGCTTTGCGTCTATCTCCGTGTGGGAGATACTGTAGCATACTAGATAGTGTGGTTCTCTTTTCATTTAATCTATACTATAAGATTGCATTCTGGTAAAACAAGCTGCTTTACACTCCTTCAAGACTAAGGCTGAAGGCTGCTCTCCACAGCTACCACTTGGATAGCTTTCTAAGGTTGTCTGAGACCTCTTAAATCACCATAAGGGTTGTCTGGACTGGTGCAAGGTGCCCACTTACTTTAGTGGACATCATATACCAGGCCAGTCTCTCGCACCCAGGTACGAAGAAGTGCTAAAGGCAACGGCAGCCAGGTGTAATGTATAAAGTCGAGAGTGAGGTAGAATATATGCAGGAAGCGAAATCATTACTCACAGTGAAGAAGAAAGATGGCGCCAGCACATACTCTCGATATCAGTAGGAAACAGCACAAAATATGATGCCACTGAGTTCCCGAAACCACCACGCCCATTCAATACTGCCAAAAAGCTGAAAATTGGTACCAGATGGACTGGCTGGATTGAAACGTTTGATGACTACATAGATGCTATAGAAGAAGCAGATGGCAAAGAGACCATCAAATACTTAAAGAACCTTGCAGGTGATGGAGTAAAGGAGGTGATAAAGAAGATATCACAAGCTGGTGAAATATCATACCGTCAAATCAAGAAGACTTTGGAGGCCAAGTTCAATCCAATGCCAAATGTCGACTATGAAAGGTAAACTTTCAACCAAGCAAGACAGCAAACTGGTAAGACGATGGATGAATTTGTTGAGAGACTTGATACGCTTATAAAGTACTGCAAGTTCAATGAATTCTATAATGAAGAAGCCGTGCGTCTCAGAGTTATTGATGGTTGCCTCTCTGACTCATTCCGATGACGCATGCTGAGAGAAACGCTCAGTTTGGAGAAAATGCTCATGGCTGGAAAGTGGAGGAACGTGCTGATTGACAAGCTGCTGATATGGAAGTTGCAACAACCCAAAAGAATAAGCACTGAGCATTTGAAGTAAGCAGAAACACAAGGCAGAGGCCCACTGAGTGATGTCTCAGAAGAAAAATAAATAGTGTTTCTGCTGTGGATTCTCCTTTCCACATGAAGGTAAATGTCCTGCTATCGGACAAATATGCAAAGGCTGCAGGAAGGAAAACCATTTGATAATGGTTTGCAAAGCGAAAGAGAAACTAAGTGCATCACGAAGAGACGAGCAGATGGATGTCAGAAAGCTCCAGAAGCACTCTAGCCAGTCCCACAAGGCCAAATGGCAACATCGATTAAGGCAAATGGAAACGAAACAAAGTCGATTGTTATCAAATTCATTGTCCGGTGGTTCATTGACGTCATCATCGAATGCCGATGAGGAAAATCGATGTGCGAGGGTGATGTCAGTCGCAGATCGACATGCGCATGTTGGATTGGCCCCTTGCTAGAAAAAGGCACAAGTCTGAAAATAATCACCACATGAAGCAACAAAATTCCTTTGGACATTGTCCAAAAATCACGCTCAAGGTGAATGGGTGCCCTACAACTTTCACTATAGATAGTGGTGCATAGATAAGCATCATACCAGCAGAAAAGTACAAAAAACTGTCTCCGATAACACATCTCAGACTGTTAATAACCAAGATGTTAACATGGGCAGCTTGTACATCCTTGTGACATAAAGGATTCTTTGTGGTGACCATGCGGCACAAGAAAACGACAGTGCAAGCGCTGATTCATGTACTCCCAGATACTTCATCGAGTGCATGCTTATTACGTTTCGACACGCCTGCTGACATGGGACTGATTTCTATTAACTACAACTTGAATGCCCATTGGGAAATAGTGAGTCAATTACCGACATTGTTTCATGGACTTGGGAAACTTAAGACAATGAAGGTACAGCTTCACATTAATGAAGATATCTGCCCCGTTGCACAGCGACACCATCAAATTGATTTTCACTTACCGTAAGTTGTAGAGAAAGAACTAAAAACACTGTTAAAGCATGACATCATCGAGCGCTCTACTGGCACCACACCGTGGATTTCACCCTTTGCGGTGGTGCCAAAAAAGGACAGTGGAGGTTCAGTGCACATTTGTGTTGATATGTGACAGCGCAACAAAGAAATCGAAAGGAAAAGACATCCAGGCCCACACATTGTGGACATGATCACACAGCTGAATGGCGCCAAAGTTTTTTCTCAACTTAATCTGAACAAAGGTTACCATCGACTTAAATTGGAAGAAAACTGCAGGAACAGTACTACTTTTTCCATACATATTGGTTTGTTCAGATATAAAAGACTCAGTTTTGGTGTGTCGTCAGCTGCAGAAATCTTTCAAGATGTAATTTGACGAGTAATGCAGCCTATCACACATGCTTTTAACTACAGTGATGATATACTGGTGTTTGGGGTTACACGAAAGGAACATGACAAAGCACTCACACAAGTATGCCATCTACTTGCTGGTGCAGGTCTCACGCGAAATGCCGGAACAGTTAAGTTTCACAAAAACACTTACATTTTTTGGGCATATTTTATCTGAAAGGGGATGACTCCTGACCTCGAAAAGGTACAAGCATTGTCATCTACTTGCCCTCCAGAAGATGGACCATGCTGCGATCCTTCTTAAGCATGGCCAGCTACTGCTCCAGGTACATTTGTGACTTTTCCACTGCGAGTGCCAGTTGAAAATGACCCTTTTTGCAGGGTTACCCCAAACCTTTTGCTTCCCTCTTCCTCTTTTTCTGACCTTTTTGTTGGTTTTAGGAATCTGGGCACTTTACCACTGCTGAGGGAACAGTAATTTCCCCAGAGCACCGTTCACTTGTTTATAAGACCATATAGCTGCCTGTCACATTCAAATTAATTTGGTAACTATAATGGTTTTTAAATCTCACTCACTCCCTACGGGCCCCCACTTAGTTTAGAAGTGCATCCCTGTCATCAGGTGTATGCCCGCCCTCTACCAAACCAAGTTTCTAGAGGGCGAGGTCTGGTCAATGATGAAGCATGACACCAGGTGGTGTGTGAGACCAGTCCTTCACATTTTGTGAGATGTCCACACTTACAATTGTGATTGCACCTAGGTCACCACTCTGGGAGCTGCCCCATTTTGTGTTAAACATTTAATGTTGGAGGCTGGCCTGCTCCTAGCGCCCCACGCCTCTAGTTCCCTCCCCTAGGAGCTCCTAGGGATAGTATGTTTACATTTTCTGTACAGCTGATGGCTGTGGGAACATAGTAAGGGGTATACCTAACCTACGGTAGGTCTTGGAATGATCACAGTGGATCAGACATCAAGACGTGTCTTGAGGAAATAGAGACACTTAAATAAACACAGTTTTTTAGCGCCTAACACATTTTGGTTTGGCCTGTCTACCCATATTTACATCAAACATGAACACCGAACTTACGTTCGATGACGACACAATTGCAGAGATACTTAATGCACCGTCTCTATTAGCTGAGACGGTTGTAGCACAAACAGTCCAAAATTCAGATGAATGGGAAGCCCTTTCATCCAAGAAGAAGGAACAGATCCGTACGGCCTTACACGGGGCGTTTATGACAGAATACCTACGCAAGAACACCGCGCCAAGGGGTCTCATTGTAACAAATGAACCCAGGCTATTCCTGAATAACAAAGAATTTCGCACCGACTGGTCATCCATTGCATGGAAATGTACCAAAGACTGGTTGGTACTGATTATCAACACGGCCAGACGCCTAGCAGATGCCCTTCTGATAGAAATCCAGCAGAGTGAGAGTCGCCTCAAGACATCAGTGAATATCACAGTATTTAAGAAGAAACTCGAGGAAATTAACAAAGACCACACAGAATACAAAGAGTATTTGACCCAGTCTAAACTTACCAAGCTAAAGAAGGACATGCAGAAATTCAGTAGGGAGACTGTCTATCCATACACTACTGATGAGTATTACGATTAACCAGCACAGCCACAGGTGGGCAACAAACGACAACGCTTCAGACCAACCCCACAGAACTGGACATTCAGCTCGGGGGAAGAGAGGACCTCAAACGACAGCAGTAGCGATGAGAGTAATAGGGGTCCGTATGGCAGACAACAACAGAACTATCGGCAACCAATGATACACCCGGCGATGCCACAATTTGGATTTTGGCAGCAACCATATTACCAGCCAGGGTTCAACTTTCCACAAGGACCGCAGCCTTTTTTATACAGGGGCAGAGGAAGGCAAAGAAGACAAAACGCACAAGTACGATGGGAGGACGAAACACCCAATATAGTAGTGACCAGGAGCAAGGGGAGAGGGAATGGCCCAACGACCAGCAGGGAGTAACTAACATCGTGAACCTCAGCGATCACACACTTACTAAGGACGAGGAGTCGGTTCTCTCTAAAGGCCTGGGTTTCGTCCCTACACCAACTAACGATCCATTCACTCTAAATATAGAACTAGCCCAGTTCTTCAGGAAAATCAAACTCAGGAACCACTTCGGGGACAACAGAGATGAACAGGACCACAAGACCGAGACAGGCCTTAGGAAGAAATCAACATTTGTACCACCAACCCAAACCATCCCATGCCATATACAAGCATTTGAGCAGGCGGTTCTAGAAGGAGTAGAGGAAATCAACTTCCGGACCAAAAAGGGCTTCCAGAACCTAACGAGAGTAGAAAGGACTGCACTTCAAAACCTTAAGAACAACAAAGAACTGGTGATCAAACCAGCAGACAAGGGGGGGGCCATCGTCCTGATGAACCAGTCAATGTACCAAGCGGAATGCAACCGTCTACTCTCTGACACAATGAGCTATGAGATATACCACACGGATCCAACAACTCGCCTTGCAAACAAAATCAGAACTATGGTCAGTGAAGGACTTAGTAATGGTTGGATCTCCAACAATGAGGTGCAATTCCTTGTGAACGAGAACCCGAGAACACCAAGATTTTATACTCTCCCAAAGATTCATAAGGACAGGATACCACCGCCTGGAAGGCCAATAGTATCAGGAATTGGGTCCATCCTGGAACCGTTATCGCAATTTTGCGATTGGTTTTTAAGACCCATTGTACAAAGATCACCATCCTACCTCAGGTACACAAAGGACGTCCTATGCCTCCTACGCGACCTGAAGATCAATGCAGCAGAAGACATCTTTATCACAATGGACATCGAGGCGCTGTACACCAGTATTCCTCAGAGACGCACACTGGCGGTAGTGGAACAAATTCTACTCAACATGGATTGGGAGTTTACCACCCCCCCCACATTTCATCATGGAATGTGCGGAGGTGGCACTCACAGAGAACTTTTTTGAATTCGAGGATGTGATATATCATCAAATCAAGAACACGTCCATGGGCAGCACTTTTGCCCCAAGCATGGCGTGTCTTTATGTACAACAATTCGAAGAGGACCACATCCTCAATCAAAGTAACCCATATGCAGCACACATAAAAACATGGAAGCGCTACATAGATGACGTTTTTATCATATGGCGTGGAAACGAAACAGAAGCATCCGCATTTGTGCAATGGGTTAATAATAAAGATAACCACTTGAAATTCACACACGCCATCAGTAAAGACCATGCCGTTTTCTTGGACCTTGATATTTCCATGACAGGAGAAGGAGTCAGCACTAAGGTTCACAATAAAGCCACAGACAGAAATAGCCTACTTCTATTTGAAAGCTACCATCCCAGGGCCCTACGGCAGAATCTCCCCGTGGGACAATTTCTTCGGGTGCGCAGGAATTGCTCAGATGCAGAAACTTTCAACGAACAGACTGAACTGCTTGAGAAGAAGTTACTTGACCGCCACTACCCTAAAAAAATGGTGAGAAAGGCTAAGAAGAGGGCCAAAAACAACAATCGGGAGGCACTTTTGGAAGACACCACTAAAGAAAAAACCAATAGAATTGTATGCGTCACCACATATATGCCAACATCCAACGCCGTAATAAACATCATCCGGAAGAATTGGCACATTCTGAACAGCACAAAGAAACAGTGGGAACCACCCCTGTTCGCATTTAAAAGAAACACTAGTCTGCGGGACGAGTTGGTACGTGCCAGAACACCGCCCCAAGAGAGGGAGGAACAACTGACGCTCTGGAACCACAAAAGACCAACGGGACACTACCCATGCAGAGGCTGTATCTCCTGCACACTCACTAACACAACCAAGGAAGTGGACATAGGTACCAGAAACTCATGGAAACTCAGAAATTTCAGTAATTGTAACACCGAGAATGTGGTATACCTCCTCACCTGCCCCTGCGGTCTTATGTATGTGGGCATGACCACAAGAAAAATTAAGATCCGGATCAATGAACATCGAAGTACCATCCGATGTAAGAAAACTAACACAAAACTCACCCGCCATTTCCTTGAACTAAATCACAAGGACAACGACTTGAAATGGGTGATCCTAGAAGTCATGAAGAAACTGAAGACCGACATGACCCAACCCTTACATATCAGGGAACAGAGATGGGTGTACCGTCTTTGGTCGTGGGAAACAGGTCTTAATGATGAAATCCCATGGCTCCAGATGGCACAATAAATATCCTCAAGTATACAGTTTCCAGGACATCAGTTCCCGGTTGGATGACACAACCACTGAGGGCCTATACTCCACTATGCACTTTTTAATAGATTACCAGTAAGCTGTGTTTACAAAACGCCACCTTTGTAAAAGTCCACCCAACATTTTGGTTGACCCCCTCATTTTGTCTACAGTACTATGAGTGTATTTTTAGACAATAGGCTGACATTTCTTCCACAAAATGACCGCTTTCTACACCACTGTCAGCGGTAGAATTTTTTGTCCCTAGTGCCTTCATTCATCTATAGCACTAGGAGTGCATTTCAGACAATTGGCTATCATTTTTTCCACTAAATGACCGCTGTCTACATCGCTTTCAGCGGCAGAATTTATGTCTCTATTGCACGACATGATTAGATTCGGCCATGCAATATCGAGCAAGGTGCCCAGTTATATTAATAAGGCAGATCTGCACCTCTGCATAGCACAAACACCCGAAACTCTCTGATGCACCCTGATCAGACCATCAGGATGTAAGTTTCTCGTAAAAACATTACCCCAATTACCGTTCTCTAAATACTGTGGATGATTCCCATTTTTCACTTGTTTACAGCAGTTTCAGTATCTCCCAGATCCAACACTGCTTGGGAGACCAATCCTACTACTTACATACTCTCTCTCGATTGCTATATACCTCATTTTATCACTGTCAGCGGTATATTTCCCCTCGAGTGCACGGAGCGAGTTGCGCTCACGTGACTATATGTGGCCACATGGGATTGGTTGATCTGACCGGTTACATTAATTAACGCAGATCTCGGCCGTTGCCAAGCACAACAAACGTGGGCCAGGCCACGCCCCGGCAACAGATTACGGGCTACCGCCCCAGCCACGAGGTGCACGCTTACTTACTGATAGGAGACACACCCACAGTCAGGCTCCTGCCTGCCCTCGCTAAACGACGCTCGCCAAGACACCGGAATTCAAGGTTCAACAGTCTGCGACAGCCCCTCAGTCACACTAGGAGCGGGTCAGGTATTTTTCCGCATACTTGTAAGGGCGCGCTTTGGGACACCGGATCCCAGCACCTGGTAAACCAATAGCTAATCACGGAGCCAATTAAGCCGATTGCCCAATTTGGAGCACTTTAAAAACCACGCTCACCCCACACTCATTTAGCGTCGGGGAGAGAGGAGCACACACATAGGTGCACTCACGGGAGACGCACCTTGAGATAGTAAGAGGTTGAATGCAGAGAGTGTTTGAAATGAATGCATGGAAAGGGAGCACTTGTTGTCTCCCATACATCTTTGCAAAGTAATTTTAATTCTTGGAACTATTTGTCCTCTCTTTGTACCCCTTTAGAGTTTGACTACAGGGGTCTTCCTTCAGTCCTCCTCCCATGGGGCATTTAGGTTCATGTTCTAGGGTAAGACAGTTAGATACATTTTGTCTCACGCACAATATTTCTGGTGTGCGCACAGATGAATGTCACGTGTCACACCTATAGCCACCCACTAATTAAATGTGCATGTGGTTGGATGATGAAATTGACAAAGTGACTTAGGTTCTTATTATTACACTGTTGTTTTTCACCTTGTTTTTTACCTTGTTTTTCAGGCTTCGAATTGAGCCCCGTCTTTGTGGAGTGTGACATAGGTCACCCCACCCAGTGGTATCTTATCACCATAAGGTTGGTAAGATCGGAGCCCACCTTTCTTTTCTTTTAGGTCCTGATGAATGCCACAGACCCAACTGGGCCACATGGCAGAAACATGTCGACCGCACCTTTAACGGTGAGGGAACAATAATTTCCCCAGAGCACCGTTCACTTGTTTTTAAGACCATAAAGCTGCCTGTCACATTAAAATTAATTTGGTAACTATAATGGTTTTTAAATCTCACTCACTCCCTACGGGCCCCGACTTAGTTTAGAAGTGCATCCCTGTCGTCAGGTGTATGCCCGCCCTCTACCAAACCAAGTTTCTAGAGGGCGAGGTCTGGTCAATGATGAAGCATGACACCAGGTGGTGTGTGAGACCAGTCCTTCACATTTTGTGAGATGTCCACACTTACAATTCAGATTGCACCTAGGTCACCACTCTGGGAGCGGCCCCATTTTGTGTTAAACAAACATAATTTGTTTATACCCATTTGGCATATGAGATTTACTTGTAAGTCCCTTGTAAAGTGGTATACCATATACCCAGGACCTGTACTTCAAATGCTACTAGTGCAGCACTCATTGTGCTACCCACATAAGTAACATAACAGGTGTATTTGTAAAGCGCACGATTACCCGTAGGTGTCCTGGCGCTGAATAACAGATGTTTATTGTTACCCAACTCAATGGTACTCATTTTATCGACCTCAGATGGATGAAAGGCTGAGTGGACCCGCTGGGATTTGAACCTGTGACCATGAGGTCGAACACAGGCCCCTGCAGTGGCTGCTTTAGTCCACTGAGCCACCAGACCCGGTAGACCAGGGTAGCCTATCAAGCCTGTCTCGGGTCTGCAACTGCAGTGCCTGTGTGTGCAGTTTACTGCCACTTCAACTTGCCATTATAAACTAATTGCCAAGCCTTAACCTCCCCTTTTATTACATATAAGTTACCCCTAAGGTAGGCCCTAAGTAACCCTAAGGGCAGGGTGCTATGTAAGTAAAAGGTAGGACATGTACCTTTATGTTTTGCATGTCCTCGTAGTGACAAACAGCCTATTTCGTTGTTCACTACTGTGAGACCTATCCCTCTCATAGGCTAGCATTGGGAATTCCTTAATATACATTTAAGTTGTAATTCCTTATCAGAGAGGAGTACCTTTTTCATATTTGAGATGTTTGGAATAGTAATGATAAATCATCCTCACTGGTGAAGTTGGATTTAATATTTACTATTTTAGTAATGCCACTTTTCGAAAGTGGACATTTCTCTGTACTTACTGCTCTTTGGGCCTGACAGCCTGTCTCCAATACATGTCTGGGTTGGTGACAGCTACACTTTGTGCATTCCCTCTAGACAGCCACAAATACATGAAGGTGAGGCTCATCTGCATTCTGAGCACTCATCTGCATTCTGATATCCTTCCTGGGAAGGAAGGGGGAGAGGTGGCTCACACTTACATCTGAATAGGCTGTGTCCTGTCCTCACCAAAGAACTGAATTACCCCCCCCCCCCCCCAGTATTAGCCTGGCAGACAGGACTGGGCTGAAAGGGATCCCTGTGCACTTCAGAGAGTTCTTTTGATGTCACCCCGTACATCAAAGGCACTTTTTGATATAAGTGCTGGGGCTCTAGTCCCAGTAAATCATACACTTTTGGACCTGTAATCAGACATTGCTGGCTCTACATCTGCACATGGCCAGAAGGACTGCTATGCTGCCAGGAAGAACTGCCAGTCTGCTAACTGCTATGCTATGTTGGCCTGCTGCTTGTTGAGCTGCAGGAGGGACTGCCACTTTACTACCTGCCTTTCTGTGCTGACCCTGCCTGCTACCTCTGCGCTGTGACTGAGGCTCCAAAGTGCTCTCCAAGGGCTTGTTGGCTTGCCCCCTGTTTTTTAGAAGTCTCAGGGGCATCAAAGACTTTACCGGGTTACTGCTGCCGTGGGACTCTGCCCCTCGTGAGTCAGGCAGTGGTACCTGCGACAAGCGCTCCGGTCTGTGACAGCGTACCTGATCGCCAGCTGGTGTTACTAAAGATTATGCGCTTTGATTAGCTCAACATCAACTCCCCATTCTGCAGTCAACAAGTGCTCTGCTCTGTGAAAGACAGCCCAGCTCTCTTTTCGAGCTATGGAGCTTGAAGCTGTGGAACCCAGCACTTCACTTCCCCAAAAACAACGAGCAGTCCGTTCTGTGAGGACCAGTGCTTTGTCCACGAAAACCAAATGCCTCGGGGCTGCAGGTGCGCTTGACCCCCCCCCCACCTCAGCTTGACGCGTTGCTGAGGCGACGCAGAATTCACCAGTGACATCAGCGCCGCTTCAGCTCCCCTGAACGGAAGAGGAGCCAACACTGCATTTATTCCATCGGCGGCCCCCAGTGGGAAAACTCTACCCTGCGGGGTCCTCCTAAAAGGCCTATGGTATTGTTGCAGCTCCTGTTTGTAGCCCACGTTTGGGCTTCAACACCCCGTGGCCCTTCTAGCAGGTACTGTGCTGTGGGCAGCAGGATTTGGGAGTCCCCCCCCCCCCCACCCCCGCTCTCGAGGGATCTCCTTGAAGCGGTTAGTAAATAACTTTGGAGCTCTGATTTAACCAGAAAACTGTAAGGAAACCTCGTAGAGACCCCACTACTGGGTCTTTGTCGTTCTCACCAGCTTAATGTGACTGTCAACTCTGTGTCATTAACAAGGGCTGTTTAAATATTGGTTTTAAAGTGAAACTTGAAACTGTATAACTTGAAAAGCACATATTGAATTTTTATCGTTGTGGTCTTGTTTTATTCACAATATAGAAACCGACTTTTCTGAAACCTGTGTCGAGTCTTTTTGTGGTATTTTCATTGTGTTACTGGATGGCTGTGTTGCACAAGTACTTTACACATTGCCTTTTGAGATAAGCCTGCCTGCTCTGTGCCAAGCTACCAGAGGGCGAGCACAGGTTATCCTAGTAGTGTATCTAGCTTACACTGACTAGAGTTGTGGGTTTTGCCTGGCTTGGGTGTATACCTTAGCCAACCAGAAACCTCATTTCTAGCAGTGCTCCTCTGAGAGAACTAACAAAGTGGGATGTTCTATTTGAATGGTCATCTGAATGTGACCAAAGTTTCAAGAAAATAAAACACGCAATTGAAAATGCAATTGAAATGGCTTACTTTGATCCAATGCTGCATACGGAGATATGTGGTGGATGGAAGCCCGGTGGGGTTGGGAGCAATCTTTGCCCAACATAATGGATGACCCGATGCTCAGAGACACATTGTGGCCTATACTAGCCGGAGTCTATCTCAGACTGAACGTGCTTATTCTCAAACCTAGAAAGAAAACTTAGCAGTAGTGTGGGTGTGTGAATACTTCTATGTGTTTCTGTGCGGAAAGCATTTCACCCTTGTTACAGATCATCAAGCAATGCTCATCATTTTCAGAAATCCGAAAGCCAAGATTCCTGCTCTCATCGAGAGATGGGGGTTGCATCTGCAGGAGTATGATTACACCATTGTGCAAAAACAGGGGAAAGATCAAAACCCCGTAGACTACTTTTCACGAGTGCCGCTACAGCGTCATAGCACAACATCCAAAGCATCTGAGGCCTACATCAATTTCATAGTAAAGTCAAGAAGTGTGTCTGCATCTCTTTCTATTGAACAGATTCTGGCAGCTACTAATACTGAGAAAGACATGCTTAAGCTCAAGGAAATCATTAAAACACAATCATGGAGGTAGCAAACTTGACCTCTTACAGACGATGTTGAATACCAGAAATTCAAAAATGTTTGTGAAGAACTTTCTGTTACACATGATGATGCCATACTAAGAGGGGCGAGAATAGTTATCCCTGAAAGCCCGAAGAAACAAATCATTGAACCAGCACATGAAGGACATCGTGACATAGTTGCAACTAAAATAGCCCTAAGGGATCGAGTGTGGTTCCCGCGTCTTGACGAATTAGTTGAAAGGGAACTTAAAGCTTGTCATCTGTGCAACTGCCTGTCTCCCAAAATGACTCAGCACCCATTGGACATGTCTGATCTACCTAAGCAACTACTCTCAACAACAGACATAATTTCATGGTAGTTGTCAATGAGTAATAACGTTTTCCTATGCTGGAATTTTGCTCTAAAACGGGCTCGTCCAGGATTTGAACCCGGGACCTCTCGCACCCAAAGTGAGAATCATACCCCTAAGACCAACGAGCCTCATTTCCACTGAGCCATTTTGAACATCTTTTGAAGTGTCTTTCAGAAAAAGCAGGGCTATTTGGCAGCTCTCTCTCTATGTGAGCCACACCAAGTCATGTTTTCTCTCAAGGTGTTTTTTCACTCTAGCAAGGCAAGAGGCTGCCAATCTCCCATCTGAAAGTGAGCAGAACAAAGGCACTGATGAGAATAGGAAGCCCTTTCTGGCACTTGTACCCCTCTGCAAGTCCTGGACCCTAGCTCCATAGACTTCCACACCAGAAGCAATGTAGGGCCGCCATCTGTTGTGCCTGAGAAAGCGGAGCTTGACTCTTGGATTCAAACACGCTCACTCAGTGCTCGATCAGGCGAGATTTATATGATTGGCTCACAGGCCTGAAACACTCACTTCGGAGACCCAGACTGGCTGGATTCCCAGTATGGCCATTGTTGGACAAGTCACCTCCTTTCCTCCTGCCTCAATCCAGAATTGGCTGCAAATCGCAAGATAGAGTTCAATGTCCATGTGTACTGCCTACTCCCAGCTACCTCTCTGTCATCCTTATGTAAATTACATGTCGCAAGGAGGGACCATTGACAATCTGCTCCTCCCACATAACCAGGAAGCCCTGTTGAACATGTCTGCCTGTGTTGTTGCAGGGACAGTGCCTTCTCTGCCCAAAAAGTGGCAGGAGATGCTCACGCCAAATGATGGGATCAACTGCTTGATTAGAAACCAGCATGGGAGTTACTGTGTTGGAGTGCAACTTTAACGGAAGGTGTGCCTGAGGTGCCCCTTCCAGAAATAAATGGAATTGTGATTGAGGGCCCAGCCTGAGGGTTGGTGGATTTTTCTTCATAAGCTACAGGATCGTGCAAAGATTGGAGTGTGTGGGGAATGCACTGCAAAAAACAGGAAGATTTAAGGGTGTAAAAGAGACCTGTCAGAAGTGGGAATTGAACCCACACCTCCATGAAGAGACCAGAACACTCAGCTACACTGAAGATAAAGCTTATCTTGAGTCTGGCGAATTAGACCAATCATCCATCCTGACAGCTCTGGGTGTGCACAGGTCTGACACTTCATTCTGCACTTGCCAATGTTTCCACCTACAACTTTCGTAGCAATGTCACAGGTGTAGAGGCCCCACAATACAACATGGCATAAAAAAACAGAAGCCAGGCACAGGAACGACCACTGATGGATGCTGATAACTTTGTTTTGTCCTGCAAAAGTAAAGTAAGTTTTCCATGGCTCACTGGTTTCAAAGACCATCTCTGCCTAAGCGTGACTTGAGATAATAAATCTTTAGAGTGTACACATAAATGCAGGTGATGCACAGTGTTTCTGCCCAGACTCGAACCAGGAACCTTTCACGTGTTAGGCAAACATGATAACCACCACACTACAGAAATGAGCTTGAAGCTTTTACTGATAGAGCAAAGTTCCCCTCATAGGTTTGCCCTACTTCTATTATTCTGGATCAGCAGCCACTCAGAAAGCGAGGCACAAGTGTGAAAACTGCAGAGATATCAGCCAACATGCATACACTTAGATGTATTCAAAACTCACCAGTGCAGGCATCGGCAGACAAATATCTGATGCCTAAATGCCAGAAAGTACAGCCTGGGAAAGCATCACACGGGGCACACTGAGACAAAGCAGGAAGGCAGAAAAAGCATGGGGATCCCTTTTTCTTCTTAGGTTAAAATATTTTGTTCAACAATGCGCCGAATGGACTGAGAAATGGTTAGGCATTGTGTATTTTGAGTAGGATTTGTATTTTTTCCTCTAAAGCAGGCTCTTCTGGGATTTGAACCCTAGACCTCTCACACCCAAGCAAGAATCATACCCCTAGCCCAACAAGCCAAGGCACACAAGAGCCAAATCTCACACCCGGCTCTGGGGGTTATTGGCAGAGAGTGGGTTAATGCATCCCAAAGCAAGCAATTACACATGCTGATTTCTTCTGTACTTATCAACCACACATGACCGAGTCATCGAAAGGCTGGATGACATTTTCACAACGTGGGGTAATCCCTTAATTCTCAAATCTGACAATGGTCCACCCTTCAATAGCAGAGAGTACAAAGACTTTCTTAAATGTTTGAACATCAAAAATCAGAAAAGTGGGGGAGGAGCCAAGCGTCGGACCAAGATGGCTGCCTGAGCTCTCGGCTCCGCCGCTACCGTTCCCCTAAACCCATCATCCTGACTTTATCCTGCCCCTTATGGTCTGCGACTGGAAGCAGTGAGTAAGCGGTGCCGTTTGCTGCTGTCCCGGCTCTCAGACACTACCTGGGACTGGATATACAGGCTCCGACCGTCTGGGCCTGCCCGCTGGTTCCGGACCGGGGACTGCGGTGGGAGGACGACGGCTGGAGTGCGAGGAGGAGTCGGCTGCCCGGACCGGAAGTCGCCGGTCGGAGCGCGTCTTCCCAACTCTGCGAAATCTCGCCTTCTGGGGCAGCGCACGGACTGCGGCTGAGGCGGCGGTGAGAACCCTCTCCCCCCCCCTTGGCGCCCCGTTCCCTCCTGGACCGAGTGTGGAGGCGGCGGCGCGGGTGGCGTGCTGGGATTGACGCGGGGACTTGGTGAGGCCGGAGCCTTGAAGACCTACCGGCGGGGTGGGAGCGACCTGCATTCCATCTTTCCCCCCCCCTCGCCTCGGTGGCATCTGTTGAAGGGGTGTGACCGGGGCCAATACTGAACTGCCTCTTGGCCTGCGTCCTCGCGTCGGCCTGCCGGCGGCTGATGGCGTCGCCCTGACCGGGGGTGCGGGTGCGCGGCGGGGGTGGTGCTTGATCGGGATCGGGAGTGGCCGGTCTGCCTGTGTGTCCGAGGCGGCTGGGACACCGCAAGAGCTGCGTGCCACCTGTGCTCCCCGCTCCCGACCGGGCGCTCGAGCTGGTCTACTCCACACGTGGCGGACTTTTCATAGTTGCTGACCCATCGACTGCTCGCAGCAAAGGACCTTGTCCAGACACCACCTAAGTGTCCTGAGATTCGGAGGGCTAATGGCGAGTAAAACAGACTCGGACAAGAGCCAGGCCAAGGTGTCCAGGGGGTCGAGGCAGATCCAATCGAACAAACTGGACCGCTATACCCTGCCCAGAGGCTCGCCGGCGGATCCGCTTCACGCCCTTAAGGTGGGGGAGGTCTCTGCGAGCCCCACCCTGGAACTGACCCTGCAAGATGTTGTGGCCGCTATAGAGGGGGTTAAATCATCCCTGGAACATAAAATGGACACCATCTCCATTGAAGTAAACCTCATCCGGGCTGACCTAACAAAGATGAATGAAAAAGTCAAATCCCTGGACATCAAGACGACCGGTCTGACGGACGATGTGTCGCAGCTCCAGCGCGAAGTACGTAATCTTAAATCTTTCTGTGAGACGGCCGAACGGAAACTTGACGACTGCGAAGGAAGATCTAGACGCAATAACGTCCGCATTTTAGGGGTGCCCGAAAAATCAGAGGGGCCAGCTCCTGACTTGTTCGTTGAGGACCTTATCCTGAACCACCTTAAACCCAAGGGACTGGGGAACTTTTTCACCATAGAGCGTGCACACAGGGTCCCGGGTGGGCGACCCAGGATCGGGGCGCCTCCGCGCCCTCTCATTGCACGGGTCCTCAACTTCAGGGACAGAGACGCTATCCTGCAATGCGCCCGAGCGGCACCCCCGCTGCGCTACGAGAATGCCGCCCTCTCTTTCTTTCCCGACTTCACACAAATGGTACAAAGGCAGCGTAGAACCTTTCTAGCCGTCAAGTAGAAACTCAGAGACAAAGGACTTAAATACGCCATGATGTTTCCGGCTCGTCTCCGTGTCGAGGACGGGGGAAGGGTATGGTTCTTCGATAATCCTGAGATGGCTTCGGATTGGCTGGACAATCGTACCGCCGGTGGCCCCCCGGGATGTAGTCGAGACGGAGATCAAGCGTCACAGGCACGGGAGTGACAACTGGCTAACACACAGGCGGTCTACACGAACATAGCCAGGTATGGGGGTCCCGGGGCCCCACAGTCGGACAAAAGCTCACGTTGAACTGTAGCTATTCAGCAATACACTCCAGGACCTTATGGGAACAATTTATTTGTGAAGTTTGGGTTGGGGGATGGTGGGAAGGAACGCCGACCTTCCTCCTCTTTACTACCTTTAGTTACTTTTCAGTTTTAGGGTATTGGGTGACAGGCACTCTGCCAGTTTGTGATGGGCAGTTTTAAGTCCAGAGAGCAGGGAAGCAGGGAGGGGGGTTGTTGGAAACGGGATTTGGGAGGGGGGTTGTTTTATCGTT
The DNA here is from genome assembly GCA_963921515.1 of Calotriton arnoldi. Classification (NCBI taxonomy): domain Eukaryota; kingdom Metazoa; phylum Chordata; class Amphibia; order Caudata; family Salamandridae; genus Calotriton; species Calotriton arnoldi. Next base: position 493,940 of record CAWUFW010012380.1, on the reverse strand, counting down.
ATTTGCATTCATCGACACATGACATGTGTTAAGGTTGTTATCTCGGCAAACTTTATAATCTGCATGACCAAGGCTCTGGACGACACTTACAAATATGACGCATACGCAGTGGGATAAAAGTGCTAGAATCCTGAGCTGGAATGTCAACGGGCTGGGAGATAAGGTTAAACGCAGTATAGTTCTCCAATATATTAGGAAGCAAGCCCCCGACATTGTCCTGCTCCAGGAGACGCACCTGATAGGTAGTTCATGTAAAGCACTGTGTAGATCTGGATATAAGTTGGTGGCACATGCAGGGTTCACCACAAGCTCCAGAGGCGTGGGTATAATGTTGAAAAACACCTTCCCGCTCACTATAGACCGTACTTGGACGGACGACAGGGGCCGCTACGTGGGTATTACGGGGTTCTGGAAGGGACGCACTATCACACTGGTCTCCATCTATGTTCCCCCTGGCCTCCAAACTACCACATTTCAGGACCTGCGTACCGCTCTCCTCTCACTACCTGAGGGGTGTTATTGCTGGGAGGAGACTTTAATTCCGTGGGGTCGGGGCGCTGGATCGCCACCCACCGCGGGAACTAGGGCCCTCGCATAGATGGCTGCCAGATTTTCTCGACACCATGGGACTAGTAGATGGCTGGCGCACTTATAACCCTGACAGAATGCAACACACTTTTCACTCGGGGGCTCATGGCAGCTTATCCAGATTAGACTATATTCTGATCCCCGCCCCCAAATCTCACTCATCCACGAAATTAGGCACCTGGCTAGGGGCATTTCTGATCACTCACCAGTTTGGGTCCATGTACTCCTTGATCAAGCCCGGGTGGGTAGGGTCGTCCCTATTAACCCCTGGCATCTTCGCAACCCCAAAATCCGTCAAGAACTCACCAAGACAATGGATACATACTTTGCCGAAAACCTGGATACGGTGGACTCCTCCCAGACACTATGGGAAGCATTTAAGACAGTGATTAGGGGAGAGGCCTTGTCCCTGATATCAGGACAAAAGAAAGAAAGGCATAGAGAAATTGCAAGTATAGAGGACGAGATCTATCACTTAGAGAGAGAGATGGAGATGACAGTCACACCTGACTTAGCCCACTTATTGCGACTTAAACAAGATGAATACAAGGCACTACTGACTGAAAGAGCGAAAATGCTGGGAAGAGAGACACTTGGTAGGATCTATGATCTTGGGGATAAAGCCGGGAAACTAATAGCCTGGCTTGATAAACGCGAATGGGCGAATAGGTTGGTCCCAGTCCTCCACGATGCTAATAACATTGACGTAACGGATCCCCAAGACATAGCAGACTGCTTCGCCAGGCACTTTAACTTAATATACACCGCAGTGGCGTCTTACACTGAGGACGAATCTTTCGAACTACTGCGTGACATCAAACTTCCCACTCTTTCCTTAGAAGATCAGCGTCTTCTAGATAGCCCCCTGACTGCAGATGAGATAGCGCAAGCAATCAGATCGCTACAATCAGGAAAAGCTCTTGGCCCGAACGGCATCCCAATTGAACTGTACAAACTCAGCCCTGACAAATTGTCCATTCATCTCAAGAGCATGTTTGAGGAAAGTAGAGAATCAGGAGTGCTCCCAACTGACCAACGTATAGCCACCATAGTAACCATACACAAGGAAGGTAAGCCCAAAACGGACTGCGCCTCCTACAGGCCGATTTCCCTCCTCAATGCCAAACCCAAGATCCTTGCTAAAGTCCTCGCCACCCGTCTCATTAACGTAATTTCGGAATTGGTACACCCGGACCAGTCCGGCTTCATTCCGCATAGGAACACAGCATTGAACCTACGCCGTGCCCACGGTGTTTTAGGCAGAGTGGACACGATTCTTAAGCCGGCTGTCCTCGTGTCTCTAGATGCCACCATGGCATTCGACACTATAGAATGGCCTTACCTTATTGCGGTCCTCCGAAAGTTAGGATTCGGCCAGAAATTCATGCGATGGGTCCGTCTTTTATATTCAGAACCAATGGCGCAAGTCGTGGTGAATAACAAAAAGTCGGATTCCTTTGTCCTGAGCCGGGGCACCCGTCAGGGGTGTCCACTCTCTCCCCTTCTTTTTGCATTGGCGCTGGAACCACTGGCTGCATGGATCCGCCAAAACCCAGTTATTCGAGGCATGCGGTGGTCACCTGACTGGGAAGACCGCATTTCGCTCTATGCGGACGATATACTACTTTATTTAACGGAGCCCAAAAAGTCTCTAATAGCAGTTCTTGACATCTTAGCCGTGTTCGGTAAATATTCCGGTTTCAGGATTAACTGGTCTAAATCCCACCTCTATGTCCTTCGGGGGGGCCCTCCTGCTCTACCCCGAAACTGCCCCATCCAAATTAGCACCACCGGGTTCAAATACCTGGGTATATTTCTCTCCCGGGATCCTATACTTCGCTATGAAAATAATCTTCTCCCTCCATTGCTTCGCTTACGGCGAGACATTGCCAGCTGGAAATCCCTTCCCCTCTCCCTACTGGGCAAAGCGGCTCTTTTTAAAATGATGTCCCTACCCCGCTTTCTCTCCGTCTTGCAGAACACACTTGATCCAGTCCCCTCGAAATATTTCAAAGAAATTGAATGCCTCCAGAGGGACCTGCTATGGAACGGGACTCCCCGTATAGCCCTGAATAAGCTCACGCTACAGTGGTACGATGGTGGCATCAGTCCACCTGACATTAAAAAATATTACTGGGCAGCACATCTGGCAGCCATTAACCACAGCACGTACGGAGATCTTGCCAACCCGGGCTATCAGATGGATAAGTGGCTCCTCCCTGGAGGGAACTATAACCGATCCCTCTACGCGAAACCAAACAGATCCAAGCTCACAGGGCCCACTGGACACTCTGTTAAGGTATGGCACGCAGCAAATAAATCCCTGGGGTTGGAGGGAAAATTAACATTGGCTACCCCCTTATGGGACTCCGCAAAACTTGGCAACCTATGGTCCTCGAAAGGATTTGCTAAATGGGACCTGATCGGCATATCACAAGTCAAAGATCTGTGGAAACACGGTGGAGTAAAACCCTTTGCTGCCCTTCAGACTCAGTACGAACTTGCAGATGCCGAGCTCTTTCGATATAATCAGATTAGCCACGCGCTACACTCTCTCATCCCTAGAGGCACATCCCTTCCCGACTCATCCCCTTTAGAGGACAGAATATTAGATGGCCATGTTCCTGACAAGACCATTTCGTTAATTTACAATAAATTAATACACCACATGGACGATCCTCTTTTAGCTTTGAGGGGGAAATGGGTAACTGATGGGATGGAATTGTACGATGAGGACTGGCAGGAAGCGGTCTCCTCGCCCCGGGTGGTGGCCATTTCGGCCCGACTACGGCTTGTCCAACTTAAAATCCTGCACAGAGTATATATGACCGGCCCTCGGTTGGTGATGATGGGGAGAGCCGAAACAGGGGACTGTCGCAGGAAATGTGGCCTCACGGGCACGTTCATGCATATTATGTGGGAATGCACCCTAATCCAAAGGTACTGGAAAGAGGTACACGAAACGATGAGCACGGTACTGACTGTCCTTATCCGTCCAGAGGCACGTAGATGCCTACTAAACATATGGGAGCCGACTGATCTTAACGCTCACCAAATACAATGGGCAACTTTGGGCTTCATGCTGGCAAAAAGAAATATAGCTCAGGCCTGGGGGCCCTCCTACTTTGGCTACGTGGGAAAACAATATGGACTGGTGCATGTTCAGAGAAAAGACAGTGTTTACAGCCCGAGGCTGCCCCGAAAATGGACCCGCATCTGGTCACAGTGGAACGCTTACCGTGGTGATATTTGCATTCCCCCACAAACTGTTGAGCTTGATGATTTACTTCCCCTTGAATACCTCCACTGCATGTAATTCGCTATTGTACTGCCTTGCTTGTCATGCATATTTCTATACTGTATTGATTTCAATGCTGATATGCCAATGATTGTTTAAATAAAAAAAAGTTGAACAAAAAAAAAAATTCAGAAAAGTACATCTCTCTGGCCACAGACAAATGGCCTTCTGGAACGATTTATGAGTAGTTTGAAAAGGGTTGTTCAACGTGTTGCCATGGAGGGTTTCAACTTCAAATCTGCTCTGCGCCCAGCCCTTCATGCCTACCGTTCCACTCCTCATTCTACAACAGGAGAAAGTTCTGCCACCTTGCTGTTTGAGAGAGCTCGTGGAACAAAGATACGTTAATGGACCACCAGCCGGTCAATAGACCTTGGCGAGATTCATGTCACTGACTAGTTCTCAAATGCAAAATGAAGACCTACGCCGACAAGCGCCGACACGCTCGAGATTTGGTTTTTGAGAAAGGATACTGAGCTCTTGTTAAGCAAAAGCAAACATGCAAGACGGACACTCCGTTTGATGCTGCACCGCTAAAAGTTGTGGCGAGCAAAGGACATATGGTAACTGCCCAACGACCTGGAAAATCAATATCTAGAGACTCATCACACTTTAAGCCTTTGCCTCGATGTCCATCAGCTCCAGACCTTGTGAGTGAGGCAAGTCCGCCTGAGTGCTCAAGTCAAGCATCCAAACTTCTCTAGAGATGCCAGGTGAAGGCTCCCCTCTTCTATCTCATACAACTAGATCTGGTAGGCTGGTGGGAGCACCTCGACGACTCATCGAGGAGTTGTAATATGTATATGTATATATATTTGTTTGTACTTTTTATTTAACAAAGGGGGATATGTTGTGTTCTGTGTTTGTGTGCATGAAGACTCTAATGGTCCTCAGCAGACTCCTTACAATTATTATATAATCTAATGGTTGTGGCTAGGTGTGGTTGATAAGGTTTATGATGCAGTGTGTTCAGTTAAAGGTTGCATTCAGAAGAATAAAGATGTGCAAACCAGAGCTCTGTGTGTGAAGTGGTCTGTGACATGCTCCTGGGCTGGGGAGGACGCTACAAAAGCCACCTGATTCTCTATAGTTTGAAAACATCCTTAAAATCTATTTCAAATAAATAGGATATGAAGGAAAATGCCTTTTGTGTCATTGGGTTTAGTTACTCAATACATAATAGATGCACTACGTCTCTCATCTTTGCACTCATATATTCTTCCATCCAGCCACTGACTCATTCTTGCATCCACCCTCTGATACAACCGGAATAAAACACATACAAACTCAACAACATATCTAAGATAAATTAAAAGAATACAAATAGAAAAAAGAAAAGATTCTGCAGTCTAAATATGCAATAACAAAACTAAACATAGCAGCGGGTGTCAGTCTTGCAAAGGTACTGTAAATAGTTTACTGTTGTTTTTAATTCCAAGCATGACAGATGCATATAGAACTAACATGTTGGTCATCTGGGAATGGTACAACAATGAAACACTCTGGACAACAGCATTTCAAAATGGTCTCCTAGTTTATAGGAAGGGGCCATTTAGGATGAAGCTCACAGCAGATGAAATGAGTGGCAAGCAGGCAACCAGTTAGCATTGCCTGTAGAGCTGTAGTATCCTCTTATGAAACATTAAAAAAAAAGGAAAACCAAGGAAACTAAAGGGGATCTATAAAAGGAGAAAATGCAAAACTAAAAGACCGGCCAACCAGTCCTGAAACTAAAGCACACTTATTTTCAGGTGGGTGTGCTCATGTGATCAGAAAATGCAGTCATTCACAGGGCAATAGAGCCAATGACTGATGGCGACTGAAGCATTACCCCATGCAGTTTGCAGTCATGGATGAAAGTAAAGTGTAACTGACACTCATACTGTCCAATGCAAGAACAGAACTGACCCAAAGGCCCCCTCTGAATGGATATATAGATATATTGATGTATTTATTATTTCATTATTTTTTATTTCAAGATCCTGGCAAACAGCTAGGAAGAGATTCTAACAAGAAACCCTTGGGTTTCTCAGAGGCAGTAATCAAAACCAGAAAACATTCCCTACAAAGGTAATCTGTTGCAGTTCCCATAACAAAATACCTATATGTACGTATTAATAAAGAGTAATAACAATTCACCCTTAAATGCCTATTGATTTAAACATATGCTTTTCACAATCAATGTCCCAGTCCTACTAGCTTTCTTGTAACTTTTCATTATAAATAATCAGGCCTAGAACCATTATCATTAGCTTACCACCATAACCAACTCAGACCGACTGCGTTGGTTTACAAGCCTAACAACATGGAAGCAATCGGGTAAACCATAATACAATTACAAATATGCCCAAATTTACAGTTGGCAAAACAATATACAACCTCTCTCAATAGGCCCTAACAAGAATAATCACAGTGAAATTGTACTTGCAGGGTTTGCCAGAGTGGGTGACCAATACCAAAACCCTTGCCAACTATGGTAATCTGTGAGATTACATGTTACAAAATACCTTTCTACTGCCTGAAACATAAAAATATGATACCAGCCCAATGTTAGAGATCTATTAGTCTTACCAAATGCTTTGCACAATAAGTAAGCTAAGCCTACTGCCTTTGTAATAGCCATTCATAATAAACAGGCCAGGCCTACAGCATCAGGCATAACATTTCTCTGCACAGCAATCAAACCTATAGCTGTTATCATTAGCTTGTCACCATAACCAACTCAGGCATAGTGTTCTAAGTTTAAGATTTGCCACAAGGCAAACATCAGGCATAAAGTCATAACATTTGTAAATGTATACAAAATGACAGTCAGCAGAACAAAATACTATCTCTCCAAATAGGTTTTAACAAGGATTCTTTCAGTGAAAATCTTCTATACTCATGGTTTGTCAAAGTAGGTAACCAACATCAAAACCCTTGCCTAATAAGGTAATTTATGAGATTCCATGTAACAAAAAACCTATCCGTAAGCTCTAATTTAGAGTAATAACAATCCACCCTTAAATGCCTATTTACTTTAACATATGCTTTTCACAATCAATATGCCAAGCCTACTGCTGTTATCGAAACTTTTCATAATAAAGAATAAGGCCTATAGCCTTTAACATTCGCTTGTGTGAGAGCTGTTTTCCTTTCTCATTTCAAAAGCATAAGAAACTGGGCTTATGCTAACGTAATCTGTATTTACGCTGTCTTCCATCTTGAATCACTGTCATACCATACCACATGATGTCTGGTACTACTGTTTCTTGTTCTAAATAAAGGCGTACAAGTTTATTCTAATGAATGGTGTTTCCAGAGACTTCTCCTAGCACTGTGCTTAAACAAAGGACATTCAAACTGTCCCAAGCAGTCAATATACAATGTATCAACCAGTATGTTTGAATAAACTGTGAGAACAACCAAAATCCAATATACATGCGAGAAATGAATCAGTTGCAGAGCAGTGCATGTTGGGAGTTGTAGTAGGTGCATTGCGGTGGAATGCAGTGGCCAGATTCTGAGAGCACCTATTGTGTGACTTTAATCTTTGGACTTGTGGGAGCGATAGATATTGCGATCTTGATGTTATTCTTTGATTTATTTTTCAATTGACAAATGTATGAGTTATTATGCACATGGGATAGAGCTAAAGTTAAAGTAGTGAACTGTTGAACTTGCCTGCTAGAGTGAAGTGTGCTGTGAAGCTCTTTCAGTTTCTCCAAGATAGGAAAGTAATTTTTTCTTGCACAATTATACTAATTGAACTTAGTGGTGGCTCCCTCCTTAGTGCACTGGAGTAAACGTGCTGAATGAAGAGACTTTCGCAGTTCAGGCGTCCATTATTGGATGAAAGTAGGTAGTATTCTTCCTAGTGTAGAGACTTCTGTTTAGTGGAGCAGGCAAACAAAGTATTTTAATGAGAAGTGGTTCAGGAGATTCAGGCAGTATTCGGGCATAGGGTCATCAAGGTGCCATGTAGAGATTGGCTGGTGGACGACACAGCCGTGCTGTGATAGGGTGACCTTTGACAGAGATGCACTGGTATTGGTGAAGAGATCGTGAACCCAGTAGCACAGAGTGAGTGAGCGATTGGAACAGAGAGTGACTGAGAGCGTGTCAGGATGGGAAATTGTAGGAAAGTGCGTTCTGTTGCAGTAACCCCCCCCACACATTTTTTGCCAGATTTCTGATGCACTTTGACCTAGTGTGTGCCTGGATCCAGCTAACCAGGCCCCAGCACCTGTATTCTTTCCCTAAACTGTACCATTGTTTCCACAATTGGCACACCTGTGGCCCTCATATAAGTCCCTTGGAAAAGGTACCAGTGGTACCAAGGGCCTTGTTATCAGAAAGGGTCCCTTAGGGCTGCAGCATGTATTGTGCAACCCCAAAGGACACCATACCAAACACATACCCACTGCCATTTCAGGCTATGTGCTGTGGTGTGGCTGGGTGTCATGCCTACACACCACTGCCTGTGGCATACGTAAGTCACCCCTAAGGCAAGGTGCATTATACCACAGGTGAGGGCATAGCTGCCAGAGCAATGTGCCCCTACAGTGCCTGAGTCCATTCTTGGACACCGTAAGTGCAGTGAAGCAATTTTGAGTACATGGGCTGGGAGTTTGCCAATATGAACTCCACAGCTCAATGATGACTTTACTGAAGACTGAGAAATTTGGTATCAAACTTCTCAGCATAATAAACCCACACTGATGCCAGTGTTGGACTTGTTATAAAATGCACTCAGAGGGCATCTTTAGATGCTCCCTGAAAAAAGGCCAGCTTCTAGTGTATTGGCTGACTTGTCCCTGCCAGCCAGTCACCACTGATGGAGCAAGGTCTCGTAGAAAAGAGATTTGCTCTGAAGCAATCCACTCGTTTAACTCACTAACAAAGTTATTAATAAGTTTCGTGAAAACTAATACGCACTACATGAACACACAGGTTAGTGAAGCTTGCGTATGTGTGTACTAACGCGGATAACAATGAAGAAGGACTAAAACCGCTTTAAATGGGGAAACTGTTGTGCGCATGCGGCAACTCCATCTACGTAGGATGACGAACTAATGCTTGGAGGGAAATTCTGGCGCATGAGCAGAAGATACTAAAATGGAGGCTTGAAGACTCGCGTGCATGGCATCTGCTTATTTGAACTGAATCGAGCTATTTAACTAATGCTAAAGCGGGGAAAATATATTAATAAATAAACTGGGATAGAGTAGAGGTGGGTGGTATACAGTGCAAACACTTTATTTTAGAAAGTAACATTTGTCTGCTGACTTTTATCATTAGTGCGTATTTGGGCCTCTCGTGCATAGCCGAATTGAATGGAGTGACGCGAAGTCTGCGCATGCCTACTGAAGTGAACCATGAACAATGACTGTGCAGTTGAATGGGAGCCAAAGGACAAATGCTACATCCTGGGAACAGGATGGTGAAGAGTTCAACAATGAAGAGACACATTCATGACAGTTTTAAAATGTTTCCATGTTGATACTCTTAGTATATGGGAATAAAATTTATGAATAAAGAATAAGGGGATGGGTTTGTGAACAATAGTTGAACTGATTTTAGTGACATGTAAGCATGGTGTGATGAAGAACCCCCCTTGCCTGACCAATCAGATTTCGTATTTTACGATATTGAAACTTTAGTGGGTGGAACATGGAGAAACGAAAGGTATAATTAAGATAGCTTTAGTTCGTTAGTTAGGATTTGCTGGGAGAGATGCTGAAGCTGGAAGCTGTGCTGGGGGAGATGCTGTGAGATGCTGGAGTTGCTGATGAAGAGCTGACTGCAGAACTTGAAGAGGAACTTTCTATCCAAATTTAATTGGGTTAGATCTGAAGATTGAGGAAGAATCTCGAGGAGGAAGAGAGTGTCAGAGAGGGGTGCAGCGCATCCGTCGGTATTCTAGAGAGGTCAACTATCCTGTCCTGATTCCTGTCCTGAAGTCTTTGTCTCCTGACCTATCCCAGGGGACCCTTACCAGCCCTTTGGCCAGGGGGTCGGTCTTCCACACCATCCTTGGTAACTATAATTTTTTGTATTTGCTAAATGATCTTTTCTCTCTGTCCTCTTTGTCTCTCTCTCTGAGAATTGATTATTGCATGAGTCCGAGGCATATGTATGGTGATTATGAATTGAATTTTTCTCTCCAATGAATAAAGGTGACTGCACTGTACTGAGTTGTTCACATGCATTTAATTTAGATAAAGATTTAAACATTCCTGAGTCTGTGGTTATTTAATTCAAATAAATGGAAGTTAAAGTTATGTTAATTATCACCATCAACTAGTTCAACTAATGGTCCATCGACCAGAGGAAAGAACTTGTTGGTCTGTGAAGGGTTAGTTAGAGATGAACAAAAGGTATTGAATGAACTAATCCTAAATTTAAACGGAAACCCCTTAACCGACCAGCGGTTTTAACCACCGTGAGTTTATGGGCCCAGGTGAGTATATGGTAGTAGAGTATCTGTTGTTGGTGAACCGCTGGATCAGTTTTCTGGTAGCAGAGCTATGGTTATTATTGACTAGTTTGGTGATAAATATTGTTTATTGATTATTAATTTATGTTTAACAAAAGAGTTAGTGTCTTGTTTTATGTTGTCTAGAAGCACAGGTACAGAGGTTGCCTGGGCATCCCGGGAATGGAATTTGAATAGCGGGTGGTGATAGAAGCCACACTGCAGAAGGTTACTCGTCTGTTGTAATAACACTGAGAAGCTACGGAGGGCTGGCAGTGTTATATTAGGGACTATATCGTGTAAAAGTAGAGTGCGAATGATAGCAGAGAGTTCGCTGGTGAAACTTTGGTCTTATTTCCCAAAAGGGGTAACACTGAAGAAGTAACAGGTTCTCCAGAGCTCGAATGAAGGGTAAACAGGGGTTTTACTCGTAGCGAAAAGGAGTCTGGAATAAGTCGTAATCTATCCTTGTTTAGTGGAACAGACAGAGTAGCGCTGTTTTTAAAAAAAAAAAATTATTTATTGAAATTTTACATCAAGAAAGCACATCTACAGTTCAGCATATACAATGAACAGGCAGCGAAACATAAGCAAATCTGGACAATCATGAAACAGATGAACATGCGTGCCATTATGATTAAAGAACAGTTAGGCAAACAGAGCAATCGTACAGGTCTAAGATGAAACCACCGATTCGCCACTGCAAAGTGTGATATAGTAGGAATGTCAGGGGGTACTACAGAAATCAATGAGGTGTAGTTGGTTCGCCAGAGGTCCTGCAGATAGGTAACATATCTCACAACACCGTGAGCGGACATATAGTAATGAAAGGTGGCCTCAGGGCACGCCCGCATCACCGTCAGGGTGTTCCAGCAGATACGTCTGCAGTGGGCCCCAAATGTCTCGAGGGCGCGAGGAGCAGGGGAGAAGCTCAGCATAGGTACATATTTGGTCCTGCCATAGTATCATGTCTCCCAGCCAGTCCTTGAACTTGGGCGCTCGCCCACGACCCCATCTACAGGCCACTCGTCGCTTGGCTAGCACTAGGCTAAAGGACACAAATTTGCGATGTTTAGTAGGAATTTGCTCAGTGTATCCCAGTAGGGCCACGAGTGGGGACCTCGAAATGTGTGTGCAAATCATGCAATCGAGTGCAACAAAGACCTGCCCCCAGCATGCGTGTATCTCCGGACACTCCCAGGCTAGATGGAGGAAATCAGCGGCTTCTGCCTTACATCTATCACATCTGTTTGTGTCTCGAAGGCCAAACCTGTGAAGCTTGACCGGGGTGTGGTAACTTCGATGGAGGAATTTATAATGAATGACTCTTAGTCGACTGTTAGAGGAGATCTGTTCCGTCTGTTTACAGCAGAACAACCATTGTGCGTCTGTGATATCGTGCTCCAACTCCGTCACCCATTTGTCGCGGGCTGCACATGGAGGGTAGTCGGTATCGGCAAATAAAGCATGATAGAGCGTGGACACTAAGTGTGAGGCCGTGGATGCGCGCAGAACATGATGCAAAGGGGCAACCGTTGCTGGCTCCGATGGGTATGTAGAGCTACATGCTTGAATTCCGTGTCGCAAGCGAGCGTATAAAAAGGTCTCCATAGTGGAAGGTGGGGGATTAGGGCATAGTTGTTGGAGAGTACGAAATTTGCCATTAAGGCACAGGTCTCCCCAGCAATGGATGTTTCGTGTATGTGCAACTTTCTTAAATATTCCTTCTTGCAGTAGCGACAACTCTGGGTGGTAGGAAAGCGGGAGCAGGGGGGAGTATAGGCAGGGTGCTTGTATGCGCTTAATTACGCGGGACCAGGCCTTGAGCGTACAGTCCACGGAGGTCGGGGAACATCCACGAGGCTCAACCCTAGACAGGAGGACACCGTCGAGGGGAATAGGGTCAGCAAGCCAATGCTCAGTAGCCACATGTGGTGTATAGCGAGGTGGATGAAACCAAAAAAAGGCATAGTGTGCTTGGGCGCAGATATAATACAGTTCAAAGTTGGGAATGTTAAAACTCCCTTGTGAGTATGGTCTCATAAGTGTGTCCCATTGTATACGTGGTTGCTTCCCACCCCACACCAGGCGGATCAATTCTGACCGAAGGGAGGAGAAAAAATGCCGTCCAGGGTCGTAAGGAGTGTTAAGAAACAAGTACAAAAATTTGGGAAGGATGATCATTTTAATGAGGGAGATGCGTCCAGCCATGGTTAAAGGCAGGGCAATCCATCGATTGATGCAGCCCGTAATATGTTCCATCGCACACCCATAGTTAAGTCTCATCAGCGCATCATGATCTGTCGAAACCCGGATCCCCAAATATTTTACATCATCCGCACACCACACGATGGGGAAATCTGCGTCAAATGGAGTGGCGGAAGCAGTCAGTGGGAAGATCTGAGATTTGGCCCAGTTGATATGGATGCCTGATTGGCCACCGAATTTAACAAACTCGCGCAATAGTGGATTGAGGTTTTGATGCGGCTCGTTAATGTATAAGGTGACATCATCGGCATAGAGAGAAATGAGTATGGGGCGGAGAAAGCACCGGAGACCAACATGTTGATAGTGTTGCCTAATCTTAGCTGCTAAGGGTCCCATAACTAGGGCAAAAAGCAGGGGCGACAGTGGACACCCCTGACGAGTTCCCCGAGAGAGAGAGATCGAGGGCAAGGTGTGCCTATTTACCAAAACCTTTGCCGTTGGTGAGGTATACAGAAGCCTGATCCAGGAGACGAACACCATGGGGAGTCCCATGCACTGTAATACTGTAAAAAGGTAGTCCCATTCCACCGAATCAAAGGCTGTGGAGGCGTCGAGAAACGCCGCCACCAGTGCCAGTTGCGGATCTACAGTCTGTAAAATGGAAAACAGTGTCCTCAGATTGTGGGAAGTAGCTCTTCCAGGGATAAATCCCGCCTGGTCTGGGAGAACGAGATCTTCCATCAGGAGACTAAGCCGATTCGCCAAAAGCTTAGCAAGGATTTTTGCATCTGAGTTTATAAGAGAGAGTGGCCTATAGGATTCGCAACGGTCTGCCGGTTTACCCGGTTTTAGTAGTGACGTAATTAGAGCCTCCCTCATGGAGGCAGGAAGAATCTGCGTTTCTTGCGCCTCAAGAAAGACTTCTTTCAATACAGGGAGAAGCTGATCTATGTAGGTTTTGTAAAAATCAATGGGCAGGCCATCGGATCCCGGTGCTTTCCCCGATTTCATTTGCATGATGGCTGCCCGCAGCTCATCATCTTCGAATGGCGTTGCCAAAAATTCCCGCTGATGATCACCCAGCCACCCAAGAGCTATATCTTCAAGATAAGAAGTGAAGTCGGGGGGAGAAGTGCGTTGAGAGCTATATAGGCCTGCATAGTATGTAGCAAAAGTTTGTAGGATAACAAGACTGTCTCTGTGACGTAGCCCGTCTCCATCGATCACGTCCAAAATGTAGTTAGAAAAACGAGGTTGCCTAATATCATTGGCTAGTGCACGGCCAGGCCTCTCGCCCTCACCGTAGCGTCGGGCAATAAAGTATTTCCCTCTGAATTTTACTTCTCGATCTGCAGTGGCAGTATAGTCCGTAAGTTTTTCCCGGAGTGTAGCCTTTTGGGCGCCAGAGTTCGCCGTCCACATATCAGCTTCAAGTTGTTTGATTTCAGCTTCCAGTCGTCTCAAATTACTCCTAATATCTCTGAGTACCCCAAAGCTTTTTGACATGCATGCGCCTCTGATAGTAGCTTTGAAAGCTTCCCAGATCGTGCCCACGTGCACAACAGAGCCTCTGTTTCGAGCAAAGAAATCTGTAATTTCTTCCCCTATTTCAGTTTTAAAGACAGTATCCAATAGTGCCTCCGGCACCAGCCTCCAGCATCTCGGGGTGGCAATCAAGTTAGGGAGAGCTACCTCCAGGCATACCGGCGCATGATCCGAGTATGTGCGAGCCAAGTGTTCTGCCGTCTGTATCCAAGGGCCCACCCCACGCAAGCAAACCCAGTAGTCCAGTTGCGACCAAGCGGAGTGCCCCGCTGTATAAAATGTGCCTTCCCGGTCAGTGGGGTGCACGTAACGCCATGCGTCAATGAGTCCATGTTCCATAAACAGACCAGAGAGGGCATCCCGGGCATTAGTATAATGATGAGGAAGGGGGTTGGATCGGTCCATGTCTGGGCATATGGCAATATTAAAATCTCTGCCCCATATGATGTGTGTGGAGCCTATTTGGACTATTCGTCCCCATAGGGCGGTAAAATGGTCAGGGTCGTCTGTGTTAGGGCCATAACTACAGGCCAGGGTGACCGATTGTGTGCCCAATGTACCCCAGAGCATGCAGCTTCGACCAGTGGGATCACTGTATGTGCCACCCAGTATGAAAGGTGTATTTCTTTTGACTAAAATGAGTGTGCCCCTTGAATATGTCGTATAGGAGGAGAACGCCCGTGCAGAGGCCCATTTACTGCCATAGCAGGGGGGGCGTCGGGGATCCAGGTGTGTTTCCTGAAGCATCGCAATTTGCACGTGGTGCCTATCAAGGTACGCCAATATTTGTCTCCGTTTACGTGGGTCACGGAGTCCCCTGACATTCCATGTGATCAGTTTGATGCGAAGTTGATCAGTGTTTGTCGCCCTGTCGGACATGATATACTAATATGGTGGATATGATGGTGCAAAAGATAGTGTGCCAATGCCTATAGTAGCTGATATGTTGATGTGCTGTTGTCCAAGAGATAACAAAGTAGAACAAAACCTCCCCTCCCGATCCCTCCCCCAGTAGATGACTCCAATGAGTTAGCATTAAAACAGTTAATTAACAACGACACCACCCCCTCCCACAGCAGCACCCCATTGTGCCGGTATGCAGTTGCCCTCCCCGTCCCACCCAACAATGTGGCCGTCTTACTCTACACAGATAAGGCCAGCAAAGCAAGAGGAAAAAAACAACAATAGAAACCATAAGAAGAAAGATAGCTTGGGGGATCTCCCATAGGGGGGGCGCCAGTGGGCTGCAAAACCTTCCCGTGTCCCAGACACTTACTGCATTGCAGTCCCCAGTTGTCACAACAGCTAGGGGAATAGAGTGGCGGGGGGGAAGGGTGCTTGACGGTATGTTTTCCAGCTCTATAAACAGCGTAATGTGGTATCATACATACAGAGTCATAATTCCCAGAGTATGGTCAAAGCCCAAAGGGCACTTATCTGTTCGTGACCAGCCTGTAGGCGAAAGGTGCCATCTTAAGGGGCCACCGCGGCTCCCATCAGGGAGAGGCATGTGGGCCTCATGGCAGCACCCTCCCAGTGCAACACAGCAGAGCCCACGAAGGCAAAGAAGGCCAGCATCAGGCAATCCCAGCATGCGATCCGTTGTCTCTTTCATTCCAAGGATGGCGAGGAAGCCCTGGAAGTACGATCCTGTTGCGGCGAACGTCTCAAGGTTGTTTTTAGGAAGTCTTCCACTTGCTGCGGATTCGTGCAGAAGATGTGTTTGCCATGATGTGTGATCCGAAGACGTGCAGGATACAGGAGAGCATATTCAATTTGAGCCTTACGGAGCTTCGGTTTGACGGCAAGGAATTTACGACGTGCCTCCTGTACCACCATAGTAAAGTCAGGATAAATGGTGAAAGTATTCCCATCGAATTGCAGTGGTTTCATTTCACGGGCCTTCTGCAGAGCAACATCACGGTCTCGATAGTTAAGGAGACGCGCAATAATGGGTCTTGGTGCTTCACCCGGTGGGGGTCTGGGACCCAGGGAGCGATGCGCGCGCTCCACCACCAGATGGTGTGAAAAGGAATCCGCACCGAAGGAGTCCTTCAGAAGACGCTCAATATAGATCTCCATACGCCCTGTGTTCGCACTCTCAGGAATACCTATGATACGGATATTATTGCAACGGCTTCTGGCTTTAATGTCTTCATTCTTAGCCGCAATAATTTTCAACAATTTATCCATTTGCATCACTTGAGCTTGTACCTGAGAAGTAGTATCTTCATTTTCGGATATGCGGCGCTCAGCCTCCTTCAGTTGCCCATCATGTTTGTCTACTTTTTGCACAAGAAAATCCAGCCGAGTATTCATCGTATCCATCTTTCCGAAGAGGTCAGTGAGACTGTGCTGAACGGCCAGGAGTAGGGTCTTAACTTCATCTTCGGAGGAATGCGAAGATGTTTGCGCTTGGTCCATGTTGGTATGTTCGGGATCCGCGGAGGCCGATCGTGTCGCAGTTTTTTTGGCCTCATAGTTCAGTCAGGGCTGACGGCCATCGGGTTTCCCCATCTCCGCCCCCTTCGCAGCCCAAGTACCACTATGGTATAGTTGGAGCCGCCGCACGATCTCGAGGCCGGGCGAGCCGCAGCCTCTGTGTCTGTGGCCCGTAACTACCCGGCTCAGTGCCAGGGAGCGTCACCAGATGGCGAAGTAGGGCAGAGTAGTACAAAGATAGGAGGAGGGCTGCACTTTTTTGTATGCAGATATCAGGGCACGGTCATCAGGGCAATCAGGACGTGTCTGATACGGACCCTCGCTCGAGCCCCGGCCGTCCAGGGCGATCAAGTGCCAGTCCGCAGTGATGTGTGCCCGATGGACGTCTCAGTGCGTGTCACAAGTCGATATGGCGAGGCAGAAGTTCAGCTATGAGTGTAGTACAAATGGAGGGGATCTGTCCATAAGTTCAATCATTGCCACAGGCAGCCTCCTCACTAAAACATGGATTTCTATCTGCCTCTCCACGCATTAATGAAGTAGGGGCTTGCAACGCCAGTGGTGATGTGCAGTCCATGCCCTCAGGGACGATAATGGCGGCAAAGCAGGGCAGAGGAGACAGCCGCATTCAGGGGCAGGTCATGGTGGGGAGACATCAGCGCCAGGCACTCACCGCAGGTTTGCCCGCGTAAATGCATCCAATGCCATTTCTCTGGAGTGGCACAGCAGACAACGTTTCTCCGATGTGGGAAATTTGCCGATTCTCCAATTCCCTCGTGTGTGCCGCGAGTGCTTAATATGAAAAATGGCGCGGCGCCAACAAAAGAGCAATGTCTCTCGGCCGTCAGGTCACTCACCGGCCCTCCGCCGACTGCAGTCGTGAGCGCCCCGCGGCGAGGTGCCGGCAGCCCAACAGGAAGCGTGGCAATAAGGAGGATGCGGCTGCCTGTGTAGGGCGACTCCGAGCAGATCCGTCCCGGGATGGGCCCAGCGCCACGTGTGAATCCCCGGAGCCCAGTTGGAAACTGCCGCCGACCGGACCTCCAGCCAGTACAGCGCCAACGGTCCCAGCAACACGGACGGCTCCGTAGTGAGCCTCCAGGAGCTCCGATCATCACTATTTTTCTCCCCGAGCAGCCGGAAAGTATAACGAGTCAGCAGGCAGTGGCAATTTATGATGGTAGCTGATTATTGTCAGGATAAATGCCGGATTTCGTCGTCAAGCGTCCCGAGCCTCACAGGTGTGCGGCCATCTTGGATGTGCGCCACCTAGCACCCCCAGAGTAGCGCGGTTTTTATGTTGTTACTAATGGATTTTTATGAGAAGATTTTAAAGAAATAAGTTATCATATTACCCTGTGAAGGGAGGGTCAGTCGCAGGAGTTATACTGACTTCACAAAGAGCCGCGCTGGGATTGGTTGAAACAGCGGGCGTGAGAAAGAAGCAGACTGTAAGGGAGGGTCTGTCTGTAGTGAGGAGCAATACTGACGTCACAGAAAGCCGCGCTGGCATTGGTCAAACAACAAGCGCGAGCCTGAGTCTGATTGGTTGATAGATAGAAGCTGCGCTAGGATTGGTCGAAAAGGAATTGTATGTTGAGTCCTGATTTGACTGCTGGTGTGAGCCGTGCTGACATAGGACAGGACGTAGGTAATAGAGTTCGAAGGTATACGGAAGACTCTTTTCTATATCGTCCGTCTAAAATGTTTGGAGAACGAAAGAAAATGACGTTAATAAAGAAAATTAAAAATTTCTTTAAGAAAGACAAGCCGGTGATGACTAGAGAGGGAATTCCTATTCCGCCACCTAAAACGCCTGCTTCATTTATGATGATGGAAAGAGGATATCATACTTGTGTGTGGTTGGAGAATTGGGTGGAGTACACGAAAGGTGATGGTGTTTTGGCTTTTCCAGATCATGGTACTTTTAATGTAAAGATACTTCAGAATTTGAGAAATCGGATGAATATGTTAGAACCAAATCCAAGATTGACACGGTATGAAGCTTTAGAAGAATGGGAGGTTGAGGCATTTGAACGAGAAAAATTCAGAAGTGGTCGAAGATTTAGAGGATTTTTGCCTAGGTATCCGTATGGATCACGTGGAGATCAAATGAAGCGTTGGAGAAGTGCTGTAGTGACAGAGGGTTTATATCCAGTATTAATGGCTGAAGAACAGACAGGAAGTAAGTGTAAGGAGAAAACGAAAAACATTAATATGTCAGGAGATGGTGAATCAGATGATGAATTATTAGAAGATATTTTAATTAAAAACCCTCCATCGTACCAAGAGGAACCTAGTAGAGTCACTCCAAGTGCACCGGTGATAGGAACGCATTTAACCCCACAAATTCTACATGACGTGTCAGTTAATAGGGTGTTGCAAGATAATGGGAGAGAAGCTTTACATAAAACTAGGGAAGAATTAGTTCAGAAAATAAGTCAATTAAATCTAAATGCCGAAGCTTTGACAGTTCCAGTAACTATTGGCCCTGTTATCCCATTATATGGAGATAAAAAAGTTTGTCCGAAACCTCAAGCTGTGACAATTCCGTTAAGTAATCCCAGAAAAGAAGTAGTAATATCGGATGATCAGGCCAGTGAGAGTGATTCAGTCATTTCATTAATGGATCTCCCAATAATGGAGCCTTTTTGCAGAAACCCCAAAGAGAGTTTCACCTGGAAAATTGAAAGAAAAAGGGTCTATGGTCCCTATAGGAACCGGAGGTTCAGCAACGATTACTCCCGACGATTTAGAGAGATGGGCACAGGGAATAGAAAAACGAAACTTACAACCAAAGGTTCTAGATATTAGCAGATTGAAAGTAGATTTGGAAGAAATGATAGCTGGAAATGTGAGCACAGAAAGATTGAACATCTACGATGATGAGGAATTGTTATTTTTATGTAAGAGCATAACCAGAAGAGCAAAGGTATTTCATGAGAAGTTAACAGAGGTTGCATCAGAGATTGGAATAGATATAGGAAGATAAAAATTATTGCAGAAACCATATCGAGTGGAGTTCACCGAAAAAGATTTAGAAAATGTAAATACGTCTGGTAAAAGACTACAGATAAAAGAGTTGATGAACATTTTGCGAAAGTGGGGAGACATTGACAAGTGGAGGATTAGGTGGACAAGAAAGAAAGAGGAAGTACAAGCAAGAGAAGCGTCGTCTGCATTTCCGGTGAGGGAATTCGAAAAGATTGAGAGAATATGTCCAATGAGAGAAGTTCCTGGTGGTGGATATGTACATGTTCCTTGGAGCAGACAGGATATTTTGTCATTTACGAATGATTTCCCTAGGTTGAGAGAAAAACCTGTTGAATGGTATAAACAGGTAGGAAGATTTGTGAAGGTTTCAAAGGTTTTGTTGAAGGATCTGTATGGTTTATTTGATATTGTAGTACCTGCTGATTTATGGACAGAGTGTAAAATCACAGTTGATTGGCCAAATGAGGAATATGCAAGAGACTCTAAAACAGGAGCGCCATCAGAGGAGGTGATGAAGAAATATCACCAGGTGATTACTTTCCTGAAAGGGAAAATCCCTCCTAAAGAAACAGACTGGGTAAAGATAGATAGAACAACTCAGGAGCCAAAGGAGTCTGTACACGCATATTATGAAAGATTGTTGCAGGTGTTCAAGCAGTAAAGTGGATTTGAGAACATTGGTGATAAAGATATGGGACACTTTGTATATCGGTTTGTGTATGGTCTGAAACCGGAGATTAGTCAGATGATTCAACAGCACATGTTGTGCTGGCAGAGCAAGACAATAGACGAAATATTGAAATATGCGAAGTATTGTAGCGACGACATTGAGGCAAAACATAGAAAGCTAAAAGAGAAAATGATGTGGGCACAGGTAAAATTGGCAGAGCAGCAGGAAACAAATTTAATTTCACAAACTGATAATCAGACAAAAGGACAGACTCAGGGTGAACAAGTGTCAAGTGGTGGTAAAGGGAGAGGACAGGGCCGGACTGGCCATAGCGGGCACCGGGCATTTCCCCGGTAGGCCGCTAGGGTGGGGGCCGGTTTTGGGCCCCTGGAGGGCCGTTTTTGTTACCGGGGGTCGGCAATATCGGCCCCCTGTAACAAAATCGGCCGAAACCGGCCCTCGCAAACTGCTCGGCTGTACTCCCCCTCACCCCAGGGGGGCCCAGCTGAGCAGTTTGCCAGGGCCGGTTTCTGTTCCCAGTCCGGCCCTGCATCAAAGACACGAGAAGATTGTGTCACTGACACAATTGCATTACTGAACTATTTGGCCGAAGGAGGACACAAAGTGTCTCCAGAGAAATTGCAGTTTTGTCAACAAGAAGTTAAATATTTAGGGCATAAAATAAAAAGAGGAGTTAGAAAAGTGACCCCAGAAAGAATAAAAATAATCAAACAAATGCAACTACTTAAGACACAGAAAGAGATGAGAATGTTTCTGGGAGTGGTTGGGTATTGTAGGCAGTGGATAAATGGTTTCTCCCTGCTGGCGAAACCATTGATACAATTGACCCGGAAAAGAGCGAAAGATCCAATTGATTGGAATGATGAATGTTTGGAAGCCTTTGTAAAACTGCGAAATTGACTGTGTGAGGCCCCTGCCTTGGGCATGCCTGATTATTCAAAAGAATTTGCACTATTTTGCTGTGAGAGAGAAGGTTGTGCACTCTCACTTCTAACTCAGAGGCATGGATTAAGCCGACGTCCAGTGGCATATTTTTCTGCTACTTTGGATCCAGTGGCTTCAGCTTTACCTGGCTGCTTAAAAGCAGTAGCTGCTACTTGTATGAGTGTGGAGCAAAGTGAATCAATTGTGATGGGACATTCTGTAAAGGTTTATGTGCCACACTCAGTCGAGATTCTTTTAACAAGGAATCGAACACAGTACCTCACTCCTAGTCGGATGACTAAGTATGAAAGAGTGATTTTGGGAGCAGAAAATGTGACAGTGATAAGATGTACCATAATGAAGCCTGCCACATTATTACCAGACCCATGTTGTGAAGAAGTGAAAGATGAAGTTGATCATGATTGTTTGGATGTGACTGAATTGTGTACTAAGCCCCGCCCAGACATAAAAGAAGTACCCTTGACGGAATCAGATCATGTATTATTTGTGGATGGGTCATGTCTGAGACCAGAAGAAGGAGGGCTAAGTGCTGCATATGCTGTATGTAAAATATCAGGAGTCATTGAAGCATCCTGTTTACCGGGAGTCAAGTCTGCACAAGTAGCCGAATTGGTGGCCTTAACAAAGGCATGCAAAATTGGGAAGAATTGGAGAGTAACCATATTTACGGATAGTCAATATGGTTTTGGGGTTGTGCACGACTTTGGCCAGCTATGGATGCAGAGGGGATTTCTGACTTCTTCAGGATCTCCGATCAGAAACAACAAAAATGTAAAGGATTTGTTGGAAGCATTACAATTGCCAAAAGAAATAGCTGTGGTAAAACGTGCTGCACATAGGTCAGGAAATGACTATGTGACGGAGGGTAATAGGTACGCAGACCAAATTGCTCAATACTGTGCAAGAAATACAATGGCAATAAACAGAAAAATGGAAACAAGTGAAACCAGCTGCCAACTTATGTTTTTCTCAGCTCTAGAAACATGGGATGAGGTCAGACAGTTGCAGGAAGAAGTTGAGGAGAAAGAAAAGGAACTCTGGATAAGGTCAGGCTGTACAAAGAGGACAGAAGATGAAGTGTGGATATACTCAGATGGCAGACCAGTCATGCCAGATTGTTTGCTTTCTCAAATGGCAAGAGTATATCATGGGACAACTCATATTGGTAGGGATGCAATGATTAGACTATTCAGACAAAATTGGTACAATCCAAAGTTTAGGGTAGTTGCAGAAAGCCTTTGCCAACGATGCTTAATCTGTCAGCAGCAAAATCCAGGCAGGAAAACAGTGGTCAGTTGGGGAAAAATTGGAAAGGCAGAAGGACCATTCACCAGGCTGCAATTAAACTTCATTGAGTTGCCTCCGTGCAATGGATTGAAGTATGTTCTTGTTATAGTGTGCTTATTCTCGAGATGGGTGGAGGCATACCCCACTAGAAGAAATGACAGTCTCACAGTTGCTAAATTACTGTTGAGAGAGCTGATACCTCGATTCGGTTTTCCAGTCACTTTGGAATCAGATAGAGGACCTCATTTTAACAATGAGATAATTTGATTCATCTGTGCTGCATGTAAACATTGAACAAAAACTGCACTGTGCTTATCGTCCAGAGGCTTCTGGAGTAGTTGAACAGCTTAATGGCACAATCAAGTCAAGGTTAGGGAAGGTGTGTGCATCCACAATGCTAAAATGGCCAGATGCATTGCCTCTTGTACTGATGGGTCTCAGAAGTATTCCTGACATAAAAACAGGATTGAGTCCTCATGAGATACTCATGGGAAGGGCAATGAGACAAGCATATATTCCTGGAAATAAATTGATGAATATAACTGATGATCTGGTATTGGACTATTGCAAAGGATTGGCTGATCTGGTGCCTTCTGTCTCTCATCAGGTTGGAGAAGACGCAGTTGCAAGACAGCCAAACCAGGCGCATGATTTGAATCCTGGAGACTGGGTGTTAGTGAAGAAACACGCAAGGAAATCGTGTCTAGCACCCAGATGGGATAAACCACGCCAAGTCATACTGGTCACTACCACAGCAGTGAAGTGTGCAGGTTTACCCAATTGGATTCACGCTAGTCAAACCAGAAGAGTTCCAAACCCATCTGAACAACCAGAGCAGCCACTGACTGAACAAGCTGAGACGTCAGAAATTGAAAGTTGTGAAATCGAAGAATCTAGAGTGATAGATTCTGAAAGACAACTATATGACGAACAGCCAAGTACCAGTCAGGAAGAGTGGATACCAGTGATTGACATACCTGAAGTTGTTAGTAAAACAAGAAGAAGAATCAAATTAGGGGAACAGGAAGGTAGAAAGGAAAAGACAGGGAAAGAAGAACACACTCAGGTATTAGTGAACCAAGCTACTCAGAAACCTGAGCAGGGTCAGATAGGAGAAGAAGAACAAGTTCAGGCAGAAGCAGAACAAATCATAATAAGACCTGAACAGGATCAGATAGAAGTATTTGAACAAGTTCAGGCAGAAGAAGAACAAATTGTAATAAGACCTGAACAGAACCAGAAAGAAGAAGAACAGGTTCAGGCGGAAGAAGATATAACAATAAGAAGACCTGAACAGGTACAGGTAGAAGAAGAAAACAATACAGAAAATACAGAGCAAAGACAATTAGAGAGTGAAAAAGAACGAGAGCAGATTGTGCCCAGATCAAGTGAAAATAAAAGAACCTTAGAAGAAGACGGAGAAGGTGAAAGTGCAGTTCAGGTCAAAAGAGTTAGAAAAGGAGATAATTGGCCAGATGGAGTGAAGAGACTAAGATATTACCTAAGAAAGTCAGAAAAGAAACCAGAGCAAGTAAATGAAGTTACGAGTCAGACGCAATCTAAACAAACCTTCGTAAAACTCACGCGAAGAAGCCCAAGATTGAGAATTCTGAACAGAAAATACAAGGCCCCTGAGTGGACCTATGTTATACTAGAGGAATTTGAGAACTTAGATTTACATGAAGAATCAGAGAGAGTTCATATTGCACAGATTGATGAAAACAAATTAAGACCTCCTTAAAATAAAGGACTGAATTTTAAGAAAATTTAGATAAAGAAAGAAAAAGAGAAAGAAATTTTCTCAGATTAAAATGGCGGAAGTTAAAGTGACCGAACAACCGAAACGAAATCTGAAACAAAGATGTCTTAGAGTTTGTTTATGTAGTATTTTATTATTAACATTAGTAAGGTTATTTCTAACAGTGGTGGTGCCTTTATTAATGGTAACCAGTAACAAGAATAATACAGTTACTAATGAAAAAGTAGATGCAGTGAAAGGAACTAAGACAGAATTAGGGAAAATAGATGAGACAATCTATAATCGTAATGAATCAGATAATGAGTCGTCTTTAAATGTGTTTATTAAATTGTTATTTCAGTACGTTAATACAATGGAGATTAGTGATTGTTATGTCTGTATGAAATTACCCTCATCAGTGTCAGAAGGGGTAACTTATCACCATATACCTTTAACATATGATGTATCATGTAGTGTTCTATCAAGTTTATTTTATGTAACCGGGAAACTTCAGTATTTTTATTCAAATTTAGATGTAGTGTTTTCAGAAATGCATATTCGAAAGAATATGAATCCAGTACTTAGTAGTAAAGATGCACAGTTCATGGGCAAATTTTTCTTAACAATGAGCCCAATAGATATAGCACATGCACATAGAGATAACTTAACATGTATATTGCGTGAAGAAGAAAAATAATTTTTAAATTTAGTAGAAGAAAGGAGACAGGATTTAACAAAGAAAGCTGCTCAACAGAAATCCCATGTACCTCCATGGGTTGAGAAAGAGGGAAGTTATGCAAAGGGCAAGGCTTATGCTGCAATGTCCCTAGATTTTGTGAAGAAGGGAAAATTCTGCCTCCATAGGTTAAAGACTGATTATAATAACATTTTCATTGATTCCAGTGAATGTGAACACAACTTCCTAATTCTAGGGGGATGGGGACTAAAAGGGGGAAACGATCCGGTATTTCCAGGTGTATACTATGTATGCGGGAATAATGCCTATTATAGGTTACCTGCACAGTGGTATGGGAGCTGTTATTTTGGAATAGTATTTCCGAAAATTTACCATGTGAACAGAATCAATGGAATCAATGAAATATCTAATGGACTAACACGAAGAAGAAGAGCTAGTTTTTCAGAAATAGTGGGAGATATATTTGGTGCATTGATACCCTCAGTTGGAGTCATTCTAAATTCACAGAAAATTTGCAAATTGTCAACAGTAGTTGATCGTCTTTCAACTGATACTGCTGGAGGATTCTTAATGATTAATACAGAAATGGTTGCAATAAGGTCTATGCTTTTACAAAATCGTCTTGCGCTTGACATCTTATTGGCAAAAGAGGGCGGAGTCTGTGGTATGTTGAAAATTCAACATTGCTGCACTTATATTCCTGACAAAAGTCCGGAAATTAAAGGGTATATTGAAAATATTACAATAATTCATAAAGATTTGGCCCAACTGGAGGTTGACGGTGTATGGGAAAGACTAACAAAAAGCATCACATCAATAGGGAAATGGTTTACTAATTTTGGAAAGAGTTTCTTAGGACAAATAATATTGCCAATAGTTGTGATAATAATAATAGTATTGATAATAATGATCACATGCAAGTGTTGCAGAAGCAAGGGAAAAAGAAAGATGCATGCAGAGAGGGAAGGGAAAGGAAAGAAATGAAAGAGGAAATATGAAGAAATTCAGTTAGAGGAAATTAAAGGAAAGCTATATGAAAAGATGAAAGATTTAGAAGGAAAAGAAGTAACTGACGAAATGAGGAGAGAAGAAGGAGAAAACTGAGAATTGTTAAAGTTGGCATCTGGGAAGGGATGGGTAATTTTGTGATGGCTCAAAAATGCCATCAGAGAGGGGATTGATGGAGCAAGGTCTCGTAGAAAAGAGATTTGCTCGGAAGCAATCCACTCTTTTAACTCACTAACAAAGTTATTAATAAGTTTCGTGAAAACTAATACGCACTACATGAACACACGGGTTAGTGAAGCTTGCGTATGTGTGTACTAACGTGGATAACAATGAAGAAGGACTAAAACCGTTTTAAATGGGGAAACTGTTGTGCGCATGCGTCAACTACATCTACGTAGGATGACGAACTAATGCTTGGAGGAAAATTCTGGCGCATGAGCAGAAGATACTAAAATGGAGGCTTGAAGACTATCGTGCATGGCATCTGCTTATTTGAACTGAATCGAGCTATTTAACTAATGCTAAAGCGGGGAAAAGATATTAATAAATAAACTGGGATAGAGTAGAGGTGGGTGGTGTACCGTGCAAACACTTTATTTTAGAAAGTAACATTTGTCTTCTGACTTTTATCATTAGTGCGTATTTGGGCCTCTTGTCCATAGCCGAATTGAATGGAGTGACGCGAAGTCTGCGCATGCCTACTGAAGTGAACCATGAACAATGACTGTGCAGTTGAATGGGAGCCAAAGGACAAATGCTACATCCTGGGAACAGGATGGTGAAGAGTTCAACAATGAAGAGACACATTCATGACAGTTTTAAAATGTTTCCATGTTGATACTCTTAGTATATGGGAATAACATTTATGAATAAAGAATAAGGGGATGGGTTTGTGAACATTAGTTGAACTGATTTTAGTGACATGTAAGCATGGTGTGATGAAGAACCCCCTTGCCTGACCAATCAGATTTCGTATTTTACGATATTGAAACTTTAGTGGGTGGAACATGGAGAAACGAAAGGTATAATTAAGATAGCTTTAGTTAGTTAGTTATGATTTGCTGGGAGAGATGCTGAAGCTGGAAGCTGTGCTGGGGGAGATGCTGGAGTTGCTGATGAAGAGCTGACTGCAGAACTTGAAGAGGAACTTTCTATCCTAATTTAATTGGGTTAGATCTGAAGATTGCGGAAGAATCTCGAGGAGGAAGAGAGTGTCAGAGAGGGGTGCGGCGCATCCGTCGATATTCTAGAGAGGTCAACTATCCTGTCCAGATTCCTGTCCTGAAGTCTTTGTCTCCTGACCTATCCCAGGGGACCCTTACCAGCCCTTTGGCCAGGGGGTCGGTCTTCCACACCATCCTAGGTAACTATAATTTTTCGTATTTGCTAAATGATCTTTTCTCTCTGTCCTCTTTTTCTCTCTCTTTGAGTATTGATTATTGCATGAGTCCGAGGCATATGAATGGTGATAATGAATTGAATTTTTCTCTCCAATGAATAAAGGTGACTGCACTGTACTGAGTTGTTCACATGCATTTAATTTAGATAAAGATTTAAACATTCCTGAGTCTGTGGTTATTTAATTCAAATAAATGAAAGTTAAAGTTATGTTAATTATCACCATCAACTAGTTCAACTAATGGTCCATCGACCAGAGGAAAGAACTTATTGATCTATGAAGGGTTAGTTAGAGATGAACAAAAGGTATTGAATGAACTAATCCTAAATTTAAACGGAAACCCCTTAACCGACCAGCGGTTTTAACCACCGTGAGTTTATGGGCCCAGGTGAGTATATGGTAGTAGAGTATCTGTTGTTGGTGAACCACTGGATCACCACCAGACAGGTTTCTGACCTCATGGGGTGAGACCCTTTGTGCTCTTGTAGGTCCGAAACAAAGCCTGCTGTGGGTGCAGGTGCTTCACATCTCCCCCTTGCAGGAACAGCAACACTTGGCAGTGAGGCTCAAAGGCTCTCACCTTGTGTTATGCTGATTTGGGCAGCTCCAATTAGTGGAGATGCCCACCCCCCTGTCCTAACCCCACTTTTGGTGGCAGGACAGGCGGGACAGTTAGTAAGCAGAGTAGGAGTGCCCACCTTGGCTTGGCACACCCATAGAACGGCCAGGAGCTGAGATGAACCCCTCTCCTCAGAATTCTCCATCTTGGTTTGCAGAATTAGGTTCAATAGGGATAAGGATGTACACCTCTCCCCAAAGGGAGGGGGCACCTGAAGGGTCTATTCACTCTAGGAGCAGTAGCAGTTGTTTACTATCCCCACCTCAGTAACACCCTTAAATTTAGTATTTAAGAGCTCCCCTGAATCCTGTTCCTCAGATTCGACGACCTAAGAAGAAGAAGGACCGAAGAGTCGTACAGCAGCGAAGGAGGAAGACGACAACTGACTTGGCTCCAGCCCTACCGGCCTGTCTCCCGCTTCAAGGACCCTGCTCACAGAAATTGGTGTGTCCCGCAGCCAGCAACCTCCAAAAACCCCGAAGACATTAGCTGCCTTCCACCAAGACTCTTTTCTCCCACGGACACCTGATTTGTCCAGAAAGAAACCACCCCAAGGACACCGGATCCAGGCGGATCCACAACACTTGCACCACTCTGCACCCAACACACTCAGCCAAGTCCAGGTGGCCCAACGATCCAGTGACATCTCCCTGGCGATCCTGACCTGTAAGACCTCTCCTGAACTTCCCCACGACGCCTGCAGCCTCATCTTGAAGGGCCCCCACAATGCGAACAGATTCGGTGAGAGAAACCCGATGCCTAAAGACACCCCTACACCCGCTGCCCCCAGGCCTTGGTGTTTCCAACCGACAGTGTCTCGGCATCCACCTACTATCCAACTCACCTCTCCAGTCATTGGATTCCTCTGCCAGTCTTTTGGACCAAGCCTGCAGCCTTTTTCTCCAACCGAGGATCTCCTTTGATTTGTATAGGGCGCCCAACGCTACCTTTGCACCCTGCACATGGCCGCTCCTGTGCCGCTGGTGGTGTAGCTTTGGTGCTACCCTGTGGTCCCTATAGTGCTGACCTCAACCCCCAGGGTCTGTGTCCCTGAACCACAGGTACTTCAAGGTGCCCCCAGCCTCCATAGGCTAACATTGGGCCCAGTGACAAGATACAAGGGGGTGACTTGGAACAGGCTTTGAACCCTGGTCCATCTATTTTGGCCGGTGACAACGATACAGCAGCTGACCAGTTTGATAACTGGATCAAGATAGCTGTAAATGGCATCGCCCCCGAACTAAATAAAACAGTTAAAAGAATTGCAGCAACTGCACCCTGGTATAGTCCTGACCTAAAAGTCATAAAAATGAACTGTAGAAGAAGTGAACGGCTTTGGAGGACTGATTACAGCTCCAAGCATAAGTCAGCCTATAATGCGAACCTAGAAAAATATAAGCAAGCAATCATCGAAGCCAAGCGGGCATATTTTAGTGCTAAAATTGGGGATGCCGCACATTCCTCCAAGGAACTTTTTAAAACTGTCTCCACATTAGCCAAACCACAGCATACTGCTCAGTTCAGACCAGATCAAGCTTTCTGCAATGAAATGGCTAACTTTTTTCAGAGTAAAGTGCAACTGATCTACAATGATCTTTTAAACCTGGCCTTTGTTACGTCGGGTAGCAACACTTCAACCACAGAAGCCTGGGCACCACACTATAGGCTCTCGCGTTTCAGGGCACTCACTCTGGAGGAGGTCCATAACCTCATGCTATCAACAAAATCAGGTTCCCCGTATGATCCCTGTCCTCCAGCCATATTTAAACTAGCATCTAAGACCATTAGTACACATCTCACCCCTCTTTTGAACCAAGTCTTAGAAACTGGTAAATACCCCAATGCT
Source organism: Calotriton arnoldi (assembly GCA_963921515.1). Lineage (NCBI taxonomy): Eukaryota > Metazoa > Chordata > Amphibia > Caudata > Salamandridae > Calotriton > Calotriton arnoldi. The sequence goes on along the minus strand of CAWUFW010012380.1, from coordinate 464,178 downwards.
TGGAAAAAGGCCTGTATTAGGCCAATTCTCAAAAAACCAGCCCTTGATCCTCTAGAGCAGTGGTTCCCAAACTTTTTCGACCCGCGGCTCCCTTGACATAATTGGTGGTTGGCCGCGGCTCCCCATCATGTCAATTTTTTTCAGGGTGGGGTGATGTAAGCCTGACCACAGGCGCTGGAATGTACAGTGATTAAGAAGGAGATGTAATAAATTAGAAAATGTTATGTCACATGCTACTTTTGGTATGGAGGCTTACTGGTGTTGTGAGCAAACACATACCGTTGACCTGAATTGTAAGGTAAACCAATGTGTAATCAGGGGAAGAAGAGATAATTGAAATGAAGAAAATCGGTCCGGTGGCTTCTGCAGTGCTGACCTCGTGGTAGGTTTTCTGAGATAACTGTGTGACATTAACAGAGACTAGCAACGTTCTTCAGTAAACCTTTCAGTGCACAAGTCAAGATTAGGAGACCTACTCACTCTTTCCTTTACTGCTGAGGTCTCTGCGCAGCTCAAGGCTGTGTCACCACTAGTACTCTTTGGTTTTTTTTTTTATAGAAAGATGACAATCTATTTTTGTTTAGACAGCACCGTTCTGTCCAACCAAGGGAATGTGGTGTCCAGATTTGCAAAATTATTTATTTTAACCTGTGGCTTCTGTTTCATTACCGGCAGCAGGGAATCTATACAAATGTTACTGACATTTCTTTTTAGGGCATTACACGATATTCGCGGATATGTTGTCAATGCAGGATTTAAAAGCATAGTAGTGCCACCTGATGCCAAGGAGTACCCCCTTTCCCTCTCACCCTGCATATTTTTCGTACATTTTGTTTAAACACTGAAAGCACTGAAATGGTAAACTCACTGTGACTACTACCACGATCAAGAAACAGCCTTTCCTATTTTACTGTGTGCAAAGTGTGCGCTTTGTTATTGCCATGGAAAGGCTCATTCCTGGAAGGTAGATATGTCACAGTGCATCTGTGCCTGTGCTATGTAAGAAATCAGTCCTGTTTAACGATTGAAGTAATTTTGGCAGGACATTTCTTGTTTAGATCAAACATTCACAAATTGTGAACAGTGAAATCACCAGCTCTGTGCGCTCACCTCCAAACGGACTCATGCAGATTCATGTGTAAGAGACATAGGCATACACTGGTATAGCAGCATGAACAAAATATAACTATAATATTAATATTCATTGTATTTCATTCTACTCCTTGCTAAGCAAGTCATCAAATTATTGTGTATCCATTCCTAAGAAGTTCAGATCCTATGTAGTGTACTTCACAGTACTGTAGCTTTTTACTGAATATCAGCACCAATAAGTGAAACATTGCTAATGTAATCAATTTTGATTATTCTTCACTGGTGGCTCTTCCTGTTAATGCCACAAAACATGTTGCCTTCTCCATAACAGCTGTGGAAATTCATACATTCTCCTACCTAGCGTGTCCTCATTCACGATGCCCTGCAAACCTCCTGACTGACTTATAATAAACTCCATTACCATGAGCTGCGGTAGTTTGGTGCTGTGCGTTAGAACTGTGTCCGGTTAGATAAGAGGCATCATATTTCATAATATTAATTGTTACTTTGAACTTTCCTATTCATTTCCTCTGCAGGTAGAAGTGGGTAAATTGGACTGCAGCAGGAGATATGTGTTCTGACTTAACATGCAGCCAGTTGCACGTGACGCTCAAGACGTCACTGCATCCATCTGGTGTTCGATTCAAATAAAGCACTGTATGTGTATAACAGTGGCACCAGGCTCTAATAAACAAGATTTGAGTATTATAGTGGCAGCCCATCATTCAATAGTTTTTCAACTACTCCGAAATTACTTGGAAAAATCCATGTGCTTAGATAAGCCCATTTTAATAGATGTGAGGGTGTTTTCAAACATGCGTGTGCCACTGCATTTCAATGCTTTGTTTTACAGTACGCACAGTGTAGTGAACATTTTGAAAGAATGGAACACAAGCAGTTTGGATTCTTAACATTGGAAAATAAGGCAAGCCAACTGAGAACATGGTATTTTCAGTGGAAGGAAAGATTACAACGCACATTGCAGTTCGCCAGAAATCTCAAACACCCCCCAGAAAGTCCAGAAACACTCTCAGCTGGTCGTAATTTGACCTCTTCACTTCACAAGATCATGTTTACCCGTTTTTCCGATTATAAGAGTGGCTGACGGCAGCAATCACACTCGCGCGGCAGCACTGTCCTGATTGTTACGTCACACGCTGGTTCAAACCATTCCAGACACTGACCGGTGGGACTTCTGTAACTCCCCCACATGACATTCCCACATGTGTTACTCGGGGCCTCCAAATGCACATTACAAAAAAGGTAAGTGCATGTCTTTATAACGGAGCCGTATTAAGCAAAGAAAGACTCGCAGGGTAAACAAATGCAAGGCAGTCGGCATCACCAATAAAAGCATCAGGTTAGTTAAAGTTACAGTACTAGAGCAGAACCTTTCCCACGTTCCCAAGAAGTGCGCGGCGCCCCTGGTGAGTTCCGATGGCGCACTGGGGTGCCGCGGCGCACAGTTTGGGAACTACTGCTCTAGAGTCCAAAAACTACCGGCCTATTTCCAGGCTGCCAATGACAGCAAAAGTACTGGAAAAAGCCATAAACAAGGAGCTGATACAATATCTGGAAGAGAATACCTTACTGGACCCGACACAGCATGGTTTTAGGCCTTGTCATTCGACGGAGACAGCCCTAATACTAGCCACTGAGGGGATTCGGAAGATAGTTGATGGGGGGGCAGAGCGTTCCTCATCCTCTTAGATCTCTCGGCTGCATTCGATACCGTGAATCACACGGTGCTGGTACAGCGGCTGAGGGATGTGGGAATAGAGGATACCGCTCTGACCCTCCTCTCCTCCTTCCTAGAAAACAGGGAACAGAACATTCACTGGGAGAATTTACAGTCTGAGACTTTTCAGCTCCCATGTGGTGTCCCGCAGGGATCTGCCTTGTCACCAACCCTTTTTAATATATATGTGTCCCCGTTGGCCAATCTTGTCAGGAAACACGGTTTCTCCTTGATCATGTATGCCGACGATTCACAGCTTACGATATCGGTATCTAAACAACCAGAACTAGTGGCTAAATGTTTTCATGCATGTCTGAAAGACATCATGATTTGGATGAGCCAAAATTTTCTGAAAATAAACACCGACAAAACCGAGGTCCTGGAGTTTGGGAAGGGACCCTCTCTATGGAACAACAGCTGGTGGCCAAGGGAGGCGGGAGTTTGTCCTCGCCCTGTTACCAAGGTTAGGAATCTGGGTGTGATCCTTGATGATCAACTCAACCTGTCGGCCCAGGTTAATCAGCTAACCTCCTCTTGCTTTTTCCTTCTAAAAACATTGAGAAAAATGTTCCCTTTCATTGTATATGAACTCCAAAAGACCGTTGTAGTGGCACTTTTTCTTTCTAAACTAGAGTACTGCAACGCGCTCTTTGTGGGAATTGACAAGGTGCAGAGGAGGAAGCTGCAATCCCTGCAAAATGCTGCAGCTAGACTGCTCATGAACATCCCTAAGGGTCGCCCCACCTCGGACGCCATTAGAGCTTTACATTGGCTTCCTGTCCAGCAAAGAGCCGATTTTAAGTCTCTCTGTCTGGTGCACAAAGCCCTCTACGGAGGAATTTCGGGGGAGATACAGAAGTTGTTCTCTAGGTATTCTCCTCCAGAACACTTAGATCCTCTATGAAGGGCCTCATCTGTATCCCGAAAATCTGTAAGGCAAGATGGGGGGGTCGTACCCTGTCTTTTTGTGCGGCCAAACTCTGGAATCAGATGCCGTCCACATTGCGACTTCAACCTAACCTTCGGATGTTTAGGAAGGAGCTGAAAACGTGGTTGTTTTCCGCGATTTAACGTCTCATTCATGATGCTCTCAGGTCCATGAACCACAGTCAGCGCCAAGACGCCACGGCATTCGAGCGCTTAACAAGTAACAATTCAAATCAAATCCAGTGACCTCTGCACCCGGCCGCCTCAGGGTCGCTGGTGGTGCAGTACCTACCTTGGTCTGACCCTTGACCAGTGTTGACCAAAAACACCAGAGACTGAATCTGAAAACCCTTTACTTACCTGTAAGTTACTCACCTGTCTTTCCTCCCGTAGGATTGCATTGGTCTTTTTCTGTATTGCACTAAGTGTTGATCCTGAAAACAGTACAATGTATCTATTTGCTATTGAAAAGACTTTCATGTACCTGTGAAATATTTCTCATTCTTGGTTCCTAAAAATAAAAGTAACTAAAGTAATATTTTTACAAACATTGGCCTGGAGTTTGTCATTGAGTGTGTGGTCCTGCCTTGTATGGGTATGTACACCAAACACATTCTCACTACCCTCTGATCAACCTAACTGCTCAGCTCAGCTCAGCTACCACTAAATTGAGAGTAAGGTATTATCTGCTTTATCCTCTGCTATACCTTTGAGGACTCACTGGACTCTGTGCACGCTATAACTCTTTTTGGTATAGTATATACAGAGCCAGCTTCCTACAGAAATCCATTATCAAAGAAGGAAAAAGACGTAAATAAGGGAGAGAAGTTTCCCAATGAGGGTACACCAGCTAAGGGAATAGCGGCCAAGAAAGGTTTACACAAGTGTATGTGGCTTAGCCAAGGGCACCAATAAACATCCAAATTCAAGGAACTGCGATTCCTACTGAGCTGGACCTTTCAAATCCCTAGAATAGAGAATTTGAGGAGAACAAGGTTCAACTTAAAGCCACAGCCTAGGTCCACACAATTTGGAACCTTAAATCTTTGAGAGCAAATGGCAAGCGAAAAGAAAAAGAAGAAATTTGAATAAAAAATCCTCAATAGTGCTCATGCTTGGAGAAGCGCGCAGGATGAGGGAAGGTTACGAAATTGGAGGGAGGAAGTCATCGAGACTATTGGAGCCTACCCCCTGGTAGAAAGCGAAGATAGCGAGGAGAAGAAACCAAAAAGGGAGACAGAAACTGAGAGTGAGGAGGAAGACGCTCTCATAGACGAGCTCCTCAGCATAAGACCACCTCCATACAATGCAGCATCCGCTACATCAAGTGCCACATCCCCGACCATAACTGAGACTGGGACAGTTGCAGAATCCCCTTAAGGAGCTTGCACACCTCCGAGCTATACAGAAACTGCTGTCTCATCCCCTGTTCAGATCCCCGTAGGTGTAAGAGCACTGCCTTTGTCAAGCACCACAGTCGCTTCCCTGGTTGAGGCACTTGTTGGTACTCTGCCCAGTCAACCTGTCCTGAGTGTACGTTAGGACTCTGCAAGGAGACTAGGAGAGATGGCATTAGGACCCCCTCAAGGATAGAGCTTGGTCAGCAGTGGGGCAGTAGGTCAGACAATTAGCACAGCCCTACCAGTCCACCCGCCAAGCGCATGGCAAACTCCGCAGCGACTTAATGTTGCCCAGCTGAAAACAAAATTCAAAGAAACTGATAAGGGAAATGTGGAAATGGACTTCCTAGGGCATTGCAGTGGGAGAGAGTTGCTCTACATGAGCAAGAACGCATCGAGAGTGGCAAGAAAGCGCGTGCATGGATGGTAAAAGTGGCGGACGAGTGCGGAATTGACATAACCCAATGAAAGAAGCTGCAGACAAATGCCAGGATGACAATGGGTGAGAAGGATTTAAAACTGTTCAAGTTGAGAGGGTTAAAGATCCATGTAAAGGAACTGATCGAGAGCATTTGGGAATGAAGTGAAACTGAAAAACTTAGACCATATGTACGAAAGCATTTTGATTTTCCTAACTGTGCAAATCTCAATTTTGGGCCATTAGGAAATGCAAAATGCCATTTCGGAATGTATGAAAGACATTTGCGGTGGTGCAAAATGTGATTCATACCTAGTAGAAATTGCATTTTGGAAATTGCAAAATAGGAAATCGCAAATAGGGATTTCCAAATTGCGAATCGCTAACTGCATGTACAATGGGTTTCCTAATTGCGACTAGTCGCAAAATGGCCATTTAGGAACTGCAATTACCATTGATTCGGGTCAGGTGGTAACTAGGTGCAAACTATAAAAAGGCACCCAAAAGGCGTTAGGCTCTTTCACAATGGTGGCTTTGTACATTTTGGCAAGGAGAATGAGGATTTTGGCTGGGAGGCAGAGAAGGAGGGGAAGACAGGAGAGGATATTCAGGGGGAGGGTCACTCTGTTAGAACAGACCGAGAAGGAGATTTATGAGCGGTGCAGACTCAGTAGTCAGATAATACTTGATTTAATTGCTGAGTTACAACCTCAGCTACAGGTCCCAACATTCAGAAGCAACGCAATCCCACCACATTTTCAGGCATTGTGTCACCTACACTTCTTAGCTTCTGGCAGTAACCAGGAGGTCATAGCAGTTGCAGTGGGGGTGTCACAAAGTGCCTGTTTTTTGCAGGTTTCTGGACATCATAATGAGCAAGGTTAACCAATATATATCATTCTCCAATACCCCCCAATTATTGCAACAAACCAAATTGATGTTCTACAGGGTAGCACAATTCCCCAATGTCATTGGCTGTGTTGATGGCACACATATTGCCATATGTCCCCACTCTGCAACTGAATACATATACAGGAACAGGAAAAGCTCACACTCACTCAATGTGCAGGTAGTGTGTGATGCCTCCTGTATCATAGCAGACCTTGTGGCAGGATTCCCCGGCAGCACTCACAGCTCATTCATGTTCCGCCACAGTGGAATACAAAACCGACCGTCACAGGGGGAATTTGGTGATGGTTTCCTACTAGGTGAGAGAATCGCAGATTCAATGAATACAGTGGCCAGGACAGTGTGTGTAATGTGGCCTAATGGTGCTCCTTCTCATGCTCTTAAGGTGACAGTGCATATCCCTTACATCCCTGGATACTCACACCGTGCCTGGCTCCAAGGACAAGAAGTGAAAGGCAGTACAACAGGGCACACAAGACAACGCGATCTATCATAGAGAGGATCTTTGGGATCCTGAAGTCCCTGTTTCGCTGCCTCCACAAGACCGGCAGGCTACTACTGCACAGACCGGATACATGCTGCAAGATCATCGCCACATGTGCCAAACTGCACAATATTGCAATGAAAAGCGGTCTGCACAACAGCACCATAGAGCCTGATTCTGACTGATGATGATTTTCCACCACTACAGGTGCGGCAAGAGGGTACACGTGGAGCAGAGAGAAGTGCACGATGCACAGAGATCACCAACAACTATTTCTGAGGTAAGAGTAATTAAAACATCTAATAATGAGACATCACACATGATGGTAATGCTTGGTGCATAACTGAAAGGCCACCTTTATTCAGATAGCAACAACATTGTTTCACTCAAGGATCAACTTTATCCTTATGGATGTAACATTGTTAAAAAGAAACAACAAAGTAAGTAATGTCAAACAATAGTAAGGTGACTCATTCCGCTGAGTGTACAGTGGTTCACTACTTTTGGCCTCTGGGGTTGGGTGCCTTGTCAACAACGCTGGGCTGTGGGACTGTTGACATGCTATTTCCAGAAGTGTGTTGATGTGAACATCTGGAACTGCATGCCTCCTGAATGGATGTGCCACTGAGACTATAGCCCTCTTCGCTCTCAGGTGGGGGCAGGATGTCAGGGATAGAGAGGTTGTGGGTCTGGAGATTCTCAAGGGCTGTGGTCACTTGCACTAGCCCACGTTTAACATTCTGAAAGCAGTGCCCCATGTCAGTCTGAATATTCATAGTCCGCCTTGCTCGCATTGTTGGGGCAACTGCGCCTGCACCTGCTTTAATGCTTTAGGTCTCTTGCGAAGAGTATTTCCCTTTCTCCCCTTGTCCATATGGAAAACCTTGATCCAGGCACTAGTACTAAGTCGATTGGACTACTGCAATGCATTGCTGATCTCAGCCAGTGAAGCATCTTTGAATAAATTGCAAGTGGTCCAAAACACCGCTGCCCGACTGGTCTCCAACGCTCCTGCTCTTACCCCTTCCCTCCCCCTCCTTCAGATACTGCATTGGCTGCCAGTGCGGAAACGAATCCGCTTTAAGATCTGCTGCATTGTGCATAAAGCCTTAAATGGCAAAGGCCCCAGTTATCTGGCAGAGAAATTCAAAAAATATCTGCCTCCTAGGACACTACATTCAGGGACCAAATCCCTACTTGTGGTCCCACGTTGCAAAAAAGCTCGGCTAGGCGGGAAAGCCTTCTTCCACTTAGCCCCTACTTTCTGGAACCAACTTCCTATACATTTGCGGGAATGCTCTGATCACCTGCAGTTCCGTAGGCTTATGAAGACTACACTGTTTTAACCCATTCTCCTGTTTCTGACCGACTAAGCAGTTCGCGAGCGCAGAGATACCCCTTGGGGGTGATTCAGGCGCTATATAAATCCTAAATCAAATCAATCTGCCAAGCGGTTGATGGACAGGATGAACAGATCACACCTTGCCAGATACTGCCTGTGCCTCTGTCCCTGCACACTGTGCTTCTTCTCCATTGCTACTAGCCACCGGTCCTCCCCTTTCTCCAATTTCTGCGTCGACCTAGACATTCGTAGCAGATGCCTACTGACAGTCCGTATTTGTTATGTCTGCAGGCATTGGACGGAGACGATGGACCTCTTGCATCCACCATACACAGGGGAACACGTCATCAGTGCGGACTGCTGATGTTTGGCCTCTGCACTGTCTATGTGTTCTGCCCTCTGATGTTGTGGGGTTCCTGCACTGCGCTTGTCCCTCATCACTGTCCACAAACCCTGCCAGTGGTGAGATGGTTGCTCTTCTGGCAGTTGGAATTGGGGTGATGAGCTGAGGGGATGGTGGTGTTGTGTCCTTAATGACCACTTATGTGTCAGTAGCCCCTGCGGCTGCAATGGATCCTGACACATCCGGGCTGTGACCTGTGGGAATGCATGCAAAGAGTTTGTTAAATAAATGGTTAATGTTTGCCCACAATGATGTTGTGACTCTGCTTCATGTGTTTGTGACCTGTTTATGTTGTACAGATGTGTTTGGTGTAGTCATCTGCAGACAGTACAGCAAGTAACTGATGTGCACTATAACTCTCATGATACATTGTCAGGGTGGGGCAAGCATCTCAATGGAGTTATTCATGCTGTGATGTATGATATATGGATTTACTAACATTATGTTTGTTAGGTAAGTAAAAGGTAGATGACTTACCCTGGATGGTGCCTGCTGGATTGGATGTGTCGATGTCTGCTACTCCCACCACACTTTCCGGTTCCAGGGTTCCCTCTATGAGTGTCTCCATGGGTGTCGGAGGCAGGTGTTTTGGGGATCCTCCACCTGTTTCATGCCCTTCAGCCATCCTGCTGGCCACCTTCTGCTTCATGTGACATTTCAGGTCATGCCACCTTTTGCGGATCTCTGGGATGGTCCTCTGGGTGACTCCTAGGGTGTTCACCTTCTCCAGGACCCTGGTCCAGATCCTTGTTTTTTGGCTCTCTGAGACTCTGAAGGAAGCCTTCCGAAACAGTTAGTCCATATCGGAGACACATTCTTCTGTCAGGAGCTCCAGCTCCTTCTCAGAGAATTTTATCTTCCTCTTCCTGCTCCCAGAGTCATTGTTCCCATCTTCTGTAGTTATGATGTTCTCCAGGAATGGTGTGATACACTGGCAGTGGTGATGCAGGAGCACTCCTTACTTCCAACCCCTTCCTAGGCCTCTGGGTTGTGGCCTCACCCTATATTTGTAAACTTCCTGGTCTGACATTATCATTCCGCATCCAGAAAGCTCTGTTTCCTAATCTGCAATTTCCTATCAGGAGTTCACAATTTTGTGATTTCCTATTTGCTAATCCAAATCTATAGGAATCGCTATGTGTAGAATTGGATGTTACATACATACTGTTTTGCGATTCCCAAATAGCGATTTCTACGGATTCGCTATTTGGAAATCGCAAATCCAAAATTTCATACATATGGTGCTATGAGAACTGTAATCCAGGAAGGAGAAGGGTATAGTAAAGTATAAGATAGAGAGTGGGAAGGAAGATGGGGAAGGAGATGCAGGGAGAACACTAAGGGAGTATTCTTTGCGAGAAATACAGAGAAGAGCATCCGTAAATCTCCCCTGGTCACTATCAGACTTTTTCCATTTTACAAACTCCCTTCCGAAACTTAGAAAGAATCCTGATAAGTGTTATACACAATGGAACAGATTGTGACAATTTCCAATGTCTTGTGGGAAGAATTGGATGTGCTGTTTGAGGTCGCTGTCCCAAAGGACCTGTGGGCAGAACATTAGAGGGCAGTTGATTGGCCAACACAAGAGGCCCCTATGGTGGTAGGGATGAACGCACCTTCACTCATAGTGAAAACAAAATCTGGCAAAGTCATAAAGCATCTGAAAACAAAAGTTCCCTAAAAGGAAATTAACTGGCAGAAGATTGTCCAAACCTCTCAAGAACAGGAGTTGGTGCACACTTACTTTGAGAGGTTAATGCAGGTGTACAGGAAGCACAGTTGAATGAATGACCCTCTAGGGGATAAAATGGGAGGGTTGCTAGCCTACCGTGTACAGGGACTAAGACCCGAGATCAGCAACCAGATCATCCAAGGTGGCCTCTGCTGGCAGAGCAGACCAGTTGCCGAGATCTTGCAGTGTGCAAAATATTGTAGTGACATGTTGGAAGTCTAGTGAAAGGGGCTTAAAGAGAAGTACATGATAGCCCAAACCCAGGTAGCACAGAGTGGGGGTGCAAAGGGATTTAAAGTTCCACTTCAGAGCTCTGAAGTAGATCCCAGTGACGGGATGATGATGCAAGGAGTTTCCCTAACAATTGGTGGAAATGCCCAGGGAATGGGAAGAGGTTGATATAACATGTCGGGAACCAGTATAAGAGCCCTGAAGAAGGTTATCCCTTGTCACATTTGCAACAAGGTGGGGATTGGAAGCGAAAGTGTTGTTACAACCCAGATCAAACCCTAACTGGCACCCAAGCTACAAGCCTTGTGGGGCAGGGGGTACTTTCCCCAATACCTAGACCCCTATGTCAGCCCTGAAGATTCCAACGTCTGGCATGCTGCTGAATTCCCTTAGTCCAATGCAGATGTAGGAAGGGATTCCACATTCCCAACTAAGCAACGGAGTACCCTAAAGCCTGATGATGCCTCAAAACGGGCCAGTCCTTATGATATTAGAGACTTCCACAGAATTTGATCAGGACTAATAATGCTGCCTGAGGGGAGAGGAGGAGTGCGTACTTGGCGGAGTCCTGGAAGTGGACCAGAGTGGCCTGTATGTTGATGGAGAGGTTAATAGGTATCCTGTATCTTTCCTAAAAGACATAGGAGCCACTTATTCAATGGTCAGAACAGTTGAGACCCCTAACCTACCCCTCTCTGTAAAAGAAGTCCAAGTTGTAGGTATTATTAATTAGCAGCATCCCAATTAAATTACTGCCTCTGTTCCAGTGAAAATATTGGATATCAGAGAGCTTGTGGTTTGTGATTTTAGTCCTGTAAACTTATTAGGCAGAGATCTTTTTGTAAGCTCAACTGCGTCATCTATTCTATGCAGGATGGAGTTGGAATTGAAACCCAAGCAGCTGATGCTGAGTTTAAATTACACTCACCAGAACCTGTTGTCAGGCTGTATCTGGTTATTAGGCAAACACAAGGAGATGATGGACGGAGCGCTGAAACTTTTCAGACACTCACCCCCAGTCACAGATCTGGGTTGAATCCATCATCATTATTTAGCTCACTTCGCCACCTCATTTCAGACCCAGCTATATGCAAATCAGTCTTGACCTTGTGCCTCATGGGAACAGTCTAGCCCGAACTGCCAAGCCAGGTCTTCCCTGAACCAGAAACAAGCATCCTGGGACCGGTTTCTGGGTAACACCCTTCATCAGCCCGGCTTGCTTGAATGCAGTGCCAAAGTGAGCAAAGTGTGTTTGCTTTGTATTTGGTTATTACAAATGAGGACCTACCGGTCGATCTGAGAGAAACAGTGAGAGATTACATTTCTCATTTTACAGAGAGGGAAATTAGATTGATCAAAGGTGCAAACCCCTAAGAATCAGCTTTTGACCCAATGCCATTTTTCCTCAGACCTTATAATATGACCTCCTAAACCATTGCAGATATTACCCCAGTCATTGAGAGCATGATAGAACAGGGCATTTTAAAGGAAGTTATTTGGAGTCCATGTAACTCACAGATTAAGGCTTTGCAAAAGGCGAACAAAAAGTGGAGGATAGTTCAAGATCTCCGAAAGATTAACCAATATGTAATTCCATGCTATCCTGTGGTACTGAACCCTGCTGTAATTTTGTTCGGAACTCCCTCTGAGGCCGAGTGGTTCACGGCCATTGACCTCTGTCAGGGCTTCTTCTTGCTACCCTTACATGAAGAGAGCCAGTTTCTCTTTGCGTTCTTGGTCCAGGAAAAGGGACTAGTGTAGTACTGCACCCTACAAGGGTACACTGAAAGCCTGTCCTATTTCAAACAGATACTCAAAAAGAATCTAGAGTCTCTGAAGTTGCCATGTAGTTTGACCCTGATACAGTAGATTGATGATCTTTTGATTGCACCGATGACAAGGACGCTTGCAAGCAAGACACATTTGCTCTGCTCAACCATTTGGCTGAAAATAGGAATAAGGTTATACCTCAGAAATTGCAACACTGTCAAAAGGAATTTATGTATCCGAAACATCCAACAGAAAAGAGATGAGGTGAGTGTCACATGAACGCACAGAGATAGTTCATAATATGAAGTTCCCAACCACACAGAGAGAAGTGTGAATGTTCCTGGGCATGGTTGGCTACTGCAGACAATGGATCCCGAACCTTTCCTTCGTAGCAAAGCCTTTACTGAGGCTGACACACACTGATGTCAATGACCCAGTACCAAAGGATGCTGAAAGCATGGGAGCCTTCCAGCAGCACAAAAGTTTACATTGTAGCGCATCCGCTCTTAGAATGCCAGACTATACAAAAGATATTATACTCTTTTGTCATGAAAGAGTGTGCCCTGTCTGTACTAACAAAAGCCCATTGGGAGACTAAGTGCCCCATCGGATGCTTCTCAGCTACTCTTGATCCGGTGGCAGCAGCATTGCCTGCTTGTATCAAAGCAGTTGCAGCGGTGAGCCTTAGAATTCAGAAAATCGAGGGGGTAGTGATGGGTTGCTTTCTAATCGTGATAAGATTCTTATGACCCATACTCGCATGCAGCATTTGACAAACAGCAGCTTAACCACCTATGAGGGAACCATTTTGGCAGTGGAAAATCTTTCCATCAGGAGGTGTAACACACGAAACCCTGCTTTCCTGTTGCTGACTCCAGCGGGAGATGATGAGGGTGAATTTGACCACAACTGTATTAGGGTCACCGAGTTGTGCACAAAACTGAGACCTGACATACTGGATGTACCCCTTCTCATATCTGACCGTGCCCTCTTTGTTGATGGGTCCCGTCTAAGAGACTGACATGTTAATCTAAGAGCCGCTTATGCTGTGTGTACATTATGCAGGGTCGTTGAAGCCTCCTACCTGTGGCATGTAACGTCTGCACAAGTAGCCAAACTGATTCCTTTTACCAGAGCTGGCTGTACATCAGAAGGCTCACAAGTCTCTATTTACTCTGACAGCTAGTATGGGTTCAAAGTTGAGCATGACTTCAGGCAGTTACGGTTGCAACAAGGCTTCATGACCTCAACTGGTTCTCCCATTAGGAATGGACTGTATGTTTCAAATCTGTTGGATGCTTTACAATTGCCAATGGAAACTGCTGTGGTGAAGTGTGCTGCACACAAAAGTGGCAGTGACTTTGTCACCAGAGGCAATCCTTATGCAGATGAAATTGCTCAATACATGCCCTTGAGTCCAGCACCTTCCACATGGATTCACCATGTAATACAGAGGAAGTGACTATTTTCAATATGCTACTGAGCACTGTACATACCTTCAATGAGCTCAGAGAACTGCAGCATATGGCCCCGGGGCTGGAAGAGGCCAAGTGAGAACGGATGGGTGTGTGAAGGATGCCAGTGATATTTGGGTGTCCAGTGATGGTAAGCCAGTACTCCTTGACTCCATCTTGCCTGCTATGTTACGGCACATGCATGGTCCAACACATGTGCATAGAGATGGAATGGTGTCTACCTTCATGTTGTATTCATATAATTCACAATTCTTTTCAATGGCAGGGAGTTTGTGTCAGCCCTGCGCTATCTGTCAACAGCAGAACATAGGAAAAAGAGTTGTGGTGACCATGAGTCACATTGGAAAGTTTGATGCTCCCTTCAACCGCCTCTAGATTGATGTTGTACAGATGTCCCGATGTAACTAATTGAAGTACATCCTCGTCATTGTGTGTTTGTTCTCATGATGAGTTGAGGTGTACCCCACCAGTAGATGTGACAGTCCAACAGTTGCAAACTATTGCTGTGTGAGTTGATACCGCAGTTCGGGATCCCAGTTCATCTTGAATCAGATTAAGGAACCCACTTCAAGAGTGAGGTGATTGCCTGACATGTACAGCACTAGGGACTGACCAGAAATGTCATTATTGCTACAGACCCAAAGAGTTGGGTATTGTAGAGAGACTGAATAAAACAACAACGATAAATTGGCCAAAGCCTGTGCCTCAACATCGCTCAAATGTCCTGACGCTCTTTCTTTGGTGCCAATGAGCATCTGAAGTACCCCCTGTAAGCGAACAGGATTGTCTCCTCACGAGGTGCTAATGGGGAGAGCCATGCAAAATCCTACTGTTCCTGCAGCTGCTCTTGTGAATATAACAGATGACTTCGTTCCTGCTTACTGCAAGGGATTATCTGATGTGGTGTGTTATATCTCTTATCAGATTAATGATGATACTCCAGGGATATAAGAATTTCCAGGGCATGATCTGAACCCCAGAGATTGGGTTCATGTCAATAAACATGTTCGTAAGTCCTGTTTGGAGAAGTCCTGGAGAGGTCCTTACCAGGTGATCCTGGTCACCAACACTAAGGTTAAATGTGCTGACCTACCGAACTGGATACATGCCTATATTGAGCCCTGCTTTATTTAATCTTTATATTGGTCCCCTTGCAGAAATTGTGGAAAAACACAATGTGGCAATTGTGTCTTATGCGGACAATACGCAACTTATTGTTACTCAATCTCAGGACACTGAGGCAGCGGCTTCCCGTTTCTCACTATGCTTAGAGGAGCTAGCATCCTGGATGTCCAATAATTGCCTAAAACTTAATGGCAATAAAACTGAGGTACTGATAGTTGTGAAAGCTCACTCTAGCTGGTCCTCAGCCTGGTGGCCTGAGACCTTGGGGCAAACCCCTACCCCTAAAGCAGAAACTAATAATCTGGGGGTACGGTTTGATCCGAAACTGTCATTTGATAATCAAATTAGGAAAGTAGTTGGCAAGTGCTTTGAAACTCTTTAAGAACTAAGGAAACTTCTTGATCTCCTACCTGTAGTGGCCAGGAAAACAATTGTCCATGCCCTGGTCACATCTCAATTAGACTTTGGCAACATTTTATATTTAGGAGCATCCAAAGGCAGTCTAACTAAACTTTATTGCATTCAGAATGCAGCTGCATGTCTGGTTCTCAATCTCCCAAGAAGAACTTCTGCCTCTAAGGCCCTGTCTATTCTTCACTGGCTGCCTGTGGAGAAGGGAATCATTTACAAGGCCATGTGCTATTGCCCCAGAATTTTGTGGAATAAGAGTCCTAGCTACCTTCGATTCATGATCATTCCCTACACTCCTATACGGAATCTAAGATCAAGAGGGACCCATCTGGTCAAGGTTCCAAGAATTCAAAGAGCCAGAATGGGAGCGCGATCATTTAGTTACCTCGCAGCAAAAAAATGGAACACTCTGCCTCTGAATCTGAGATCTGAATCCGTGGAACAAACCTTTCGTAAACAACTAAAAACCTGGCTATTTGCACCTTAACTCGGGTTTTAGTTGTATGGTATTTAGCTTCAGCTCTATGTTAGTTAGCGTCTGCTTTCCGTTTAGTTTCTGCTGTGTGTTTTACCTTTTCTCCTGTCTGATGCTCAGATTCTAGCGCGGGGACACACCGTTTGGTGTAACCATGCACTCTACAAATGGTATTTGATTTGATTTGATGCCTCCCACACCAAGAGAGTCAGACAACATGAGGAAGAAGCAAAGCCAACATCTACTAACTCCTCCAGGTTTGAGGTTTCTTAGGCTTCAGAAGAAGAGGAACACCAGTCCGAGGACTCCCGGTCACCTTCAGGCGAACATCATCAGGGACGAGAGTCAGATGAAGGAGCTGTTACTCCAGCAACCAGTATGATACCAACTACTGGATTTAGGATACATATTCACCGGGACATCACAAACTCATGGAAAGCCGAAACAAACTTTCCGCAGCCAAGGTTTCAAGAGCCAAAGGGTTGCGTAGTACAAGGAAGTTCCACCTCTGAGAGCGAATCAACCTCACTGAGCCAGAGATTTCATGCACCTGTAAGGTGTGAGGAACTGAGGAAGGCTGGCCAAATAATACAACCACCCAAAAGAGACTATTGATAGCTAGGAAAAGACCAGAGATGATAAGGGAAGATAGCAAGTACGGAAAGCCAGAGCAGGCTGACCAATCTGATATTGTGCATGAGAGGCTAGACTTGACCCCTTCCAAATGAACTAAAAGAGAGAGAAGGATCAATATAAAATATTTAGGACCAAATTGGACATACCTTGCTAAAATGAACGTGTAATCTGATGACTGCCTGACTTACATTGACGAACCTCCCTGAGAACAAGACAAGTCACGCTAAGAGCTCATTCACATTGCTCAATGACAAACATTTGAAAGGACAGTCGGAGAGTTAGGGTAATTGTCAGAGGGACCATAGCTCCTTTAAGGCCTCCAGTTGACGCAGAATAAAAATCGCTATATCTTTCGAGATAGGGTAGTGATGATGGAGTAGAACCTAGAGGACTAACATCATCTGAGATTTCGAGATTTCCTTGATCTAGTTTAAACTAAAATGGTGCAGCAATGCTGCAAAATTTTGCTTGTAGTTTTGGCAGTTGCCATTTCTGTATCTGTGTTTGGATGGATGTTTGATATTCATCTGTTGGGAGGGGATACCCCTCATGCCCCAATAAACTACATAGCAAAACCAAAGGGGATGTTGGACGGAGTGTTGAACATTGCAAGCACTCACCCCCAGTCAACTGATCTGGGTTTAATCCATCATCATTCTTTAGCTCACTCCGCCACCCCAGTTCAGACATGGCCATATGCAAATCAGACTGACCCTGTGCCTCATGGGAACAGTCCAGCCCGAACTGCCAAGCCATGTCTTCCCTGGACCGGAAACAAGCATCCTGGGACCGGTTTCTGGCTTACAGCCGTCATCAGCCAGGCTATCTTGAATCCAGTGGCAAAGTGAGCAAGGGACCCTTGCTCACTTTGCCAATGGATTCAAGATAGCCTGGCTGATGACGGCTGTAAGCCAGAAACCGGTCCCAGGATGCTTGTTTCCGGTCCAGGGAAGACATGGCTTGGCAGTTCGGGCTGGACTGTGCCCATGAGGCACAGGGTCAGACTGATTTGCATATGGCCATGTCTGAACTGGGGTGGCGGAGTGAGCTAAAGAATGATGCTGGATTAAACCCAGATCAGTTGACTGGGGGTGAGTGCTTGCAATGTTCAACACTCCGTCCAACATCCCCTTTGGTTTTGCCAATAAACTACACCCATAAGTCTGTAGTCAATAACCGCGAATACCAGAGTAAGGTCTCACATCTTCCACAGCATGTGAGTGTGTACAGTTATAATGTGTATTTTCAAATGTAAGCTGAATATTTGAAGGTTATGGAAGTACAAAGCTGCTTTGTATGCTCTTACGTCCCAGCCTCCGTGGGTGAGGGAGCAGCATATTTTCATTTCCCCCAATCCTATTCCTTTTCCTGTTTTGTTTGGACTCTGTTAAATTGTTCTATTACGACTTTGACAAACTGTTAAAAGATATGCAAATTGTAACCAGTGCAAATATGTATTGGTGGGCCACTAAACATGCTTATCATTCGTACAAAGGAGCTAAGTCCAGGGATCAGCGTGAATATATAAGCAAATTCTTTACCCGCATGACTAACATGGATGCTGTTAACCAAAGCATGTATGGCGTAACTTTATGACTAAAGATGGAAGAATATTTGTTGATTAACTAAGCAAGAGTTTCAAAATAGATGACGAAAAGGGGGAAAAAAAAGGATGCAGAGCATGTTATCAGAAAAGAAATATTAAACGAGCCACCCCCAAGTTTGAGCATTGATGTCATCAAGAAGGGATCTTTATGTATAATATGTGAACCAGAAGGAAATGAGACTGCTATGAAATTGGGATGGAGCAAATGTGAGCATAATTACCTAGTCGAGGGAGAAACTTTTTCCAATTAGAGGTAAGTATTAAAGGTTTCTATTTTGTGTGTGGTAAGTCAGCTTATTTCCAATTGCCACATAATTGGGCAGGTAGTTGCTATGCAGCTCTAGCTTTGTCTAGGATCTTTCACACTAACGAGTTAGATTTGCTCTTGAGTGATACCTAAGGTGAAGTAAGCAATGGGCAGTCATACCTTCTTTAGGAGTGGCATTGAACGATGTAGAGATGAGAAAGCTGCCCTCATTGGTACATCGACTTGCTACTAACACGTCAGGAGCATTGACTGTAATAAATAGAGAATTGCTTGCTAGGAGAGCTCTGACTATGCTAAATCACATTGCGTTGGATTTGCTCCTCAAGAAGGAAGGGGGAGTTTGCAAAGTCTTTCATGCTTGGGAATTCTGTGCTTACATATCACGCATAGATAAGCAGCTTGACTACTACATTTCTAATATCACAAACATAATGCATGAACTAAATGAGCTGGAAGAGTCAGGTGCCTGGGAAGGATTAGGTTCTATATCCGGATCTAGTGGAAGAGGTTTTGTTAAATTAGGGGAGTGGTTTGGTAGCATAGGCGGAGGAATTCTAAAGTCGCTTTTAACACCTCTTCTGGTCATAATAATCGGCATTGCATGTGTGCTTATTTCTCTAAAACTGTGTTAGAGAATTGTGGGTATAAGAAGCTGTCAGCAACGAGAGGAAGAAAGAGACTCTAAGTGAAGGTTGAAGAAATGCAAAGCAATCTCTACAACACCTTGAAGGACTTGGGAAAATCCAAAGAGAAGAATCCTAATTTAATGAATGATGTGTTGTAATAAGGAGATGAAGTGGTGATTTGGAAATCATCAGGGGGTTGTGAGAGCTGTTTTCCTTTCTCATTTGAAAAGCATTCGAAACTGGGATGATGCTAACGTAACCTGTGTTTACTCTGTCTTCCATCTTGAATCACTGTCACAGTATACCATGTGATGTCTGGTACTACTGTTTCTTGTTCTAAATAAAGATGTACACGTTTATTCTAATAAATAAAGAGTGTCCCCAGGGACTTCTCCCCACACCGTGCTTAAACCAAGGGTGTTGCAACTGTCCCAAGCTGTTGATATTCAATGTATCAACCAGTATGCTTGAATAAACTGTGAAAACAACCGAAATGTAATGCAATACTTCTATTAGAGAATCATCAAATGTATTTTGTAGAAAAATGTTTCTTCTAGCCTGTTCCCCATTGGTGCACATCCTGAGAACCATGTACTTGTAAAGAATTGTAGAATTGTATGAAAGTCTTTCTCTAAAGTCCTATAAAATGACACATTTTTCTCTGTACTTCCGAACCTCATACTTCCCACATTTGTAAGGCGAAGCTATGCTGGTTTGCATACAGAACCTTACTGAATTCTTTGTATTAATGAACTGTACGCTTTGCTACTAAACCAATTGATGCCACATTTCATGTAGTTTGCATATTTACTCCTTTTATAAAATTTCAAACTATAACCGGTGTCTGTCATTCTTATTAGAATGCCTGTGTACTTATTCCTGATCCTGTTCACCATTGTACTATTGATGGGTCCAATAGGGAGCACCAAAGTCCGTATCGGGTTTACACGGCTCCCGGTCCTAGCCGTTAGTGCACCTTTGGCATGATTATTTGAGACAGGTTTTTTGTGCTGACACTTTTCACCATAACAAACTCAAGCCCATTGTGCTGACCGTAAGCTTTGTACATGGCAACTGTAAGAACCTGGGTTACTGGTAGAGGAGAGTGAAACCCTACTCAAGCAGCAACCACAATGCTTGTCAATCTGAAGTCACAATCGAACCCCAAATTAACCTGTTCTCTACCCTCTGATAGGGTGGCACAGAGCAATCAGGCTTAACCTAGAGGCAACGTGTGAAGTATTTGCAGCACTTCAAACAGTAATAAAGTGAAAACACAACACAATAAAAATCCATCACCAATATAGAAAAACAGAGTAAAATTTAATGAATAAAACATGATCAAAACAACAAAAATCCAATTAGTAGAACCGGAGGTATGCAGTTGTAAAGATTTCAGTGAAAATAGCGCTAAAAAGCACAAACCACCAACTGTAGTTATCTGGTCGCGCCAGAAAGAGACAAGGTCAGAATTTCAGGCAGACCGCGATGGAGCACTGCCCAGCTACAGGGACCCCAATAGGCCTGCTGAACAAAAGGACCTTGAATCCTGTTTGCGGTGTATTGGGAGGCGATGCGAGGTCCTGGTCGGAGATGTGTCACGCAGCATCAGTTCTAAAGAGCTGCAAGACTCTGATGCAAGGTATTGTTTCTTACTCAGAGCAAAGAGTGCCCCAAGAAGAAGAGGGGCGAGTGACCAAACTCCCTCTGACTTTTGCATGTCATTGAAGCACCCTACAATTTAGGCCTTCAACAATAATGGTCCTGATGAAGGCCACAAGACCCTTTAGGGCTTATGTTGTCAGAAACATGTCAACCTGATTACCAGGTGTTGAGGACTATTAAATTGCCCATATCAACACCGCACAGTTTTTAACCTTATCCTTATCCAGCTTTTTATTAAAATCCTTCTTACTGGACAAGAGATCATTTTAAGCACATACCACTGTCATTGCACAGACAGTCTCCGTCCTGGTGGAGTATGTAGTATCACTTGGAAAATGGGACACTCAAGTGATAAAGACCCAATGATTACGCTATCCACCAGATCACGCAAGCAGAGATAAACACACATTGCAGGCAGTGACAGCGTGGTTGAGGGTCTCTAGAATACTCTTTTCAGAGACTCTGGCAAAAAAGACACAAGTGGTTCATCCACCCCCTCATGATCTTTGGTCTAAAATGTTTATTTTGCCAGGTCGAAATGGCAGTTCAAAACTGCACACACAGGCAGCAATGGCAGGCCTGAGACATGTTTAAAGAGCTACTGAAGTGGGTGGCAGAGTCAGTGCTGCAGGCCCAATAGTAGCATTTAATTTTCACCCCCTGTTCATATGTAGTACCACTTTACTAGAGACTTACAAGCAAATTAAGTGTGCCAATTGGGTGTAAGCCAATTTCATCACGTTTTAAGGAGAGAGAACAAGCACTTTAGCACTTGTTAGCAGTGGTAAAGCATGCAGAGTCCTAAACGCCAACAAAACGGGTTCAGAAAACAGGAGAGAAAAGGCAAAAAGTTTGGGGATGAACCCGCAGAAAGGGTCAAGTCTAACAGCAACCATCCGGCATACAGTCGTAAAAGTACACATGTATGCAAAATTACAGCTGCCAAAGCAAAATACTATCTCTCCTGAGAGAGCCTAACAATGGCTATTTTAGTGCACATCTCCTATCCCCACACTATGTTTGAGTAACTCTTGCCTACTATGGACATCTGTGAAATTCAGTGTAACAAAATACCTCTTTACAGACTTTAGTAAAGTGTAAAAACACTCCGTCCTTAAAAGCCTATTGCTTTTAACGCATGCTTTCCACAATAAGTAGGTTCAGGCCTACTGGTTTTGTCATTACACTTCATAATAAACAGATCAAATAAATGAAATCTGGCATTACGTTTCCCAATTTACCTTTTAACATTTACTTTAGACCTTACCCAACACGGACCTTTTCAAGTGCACATAAACTGGCAACCATCATGCATACAGATTTAAAATTACGAATATGTAAAAAAAGATATGGCTTGAAAAACAACATACAAACCCTCTCAACAAGGCCTTAACAAGTTTCATCACAGTAAAAAACCCCAGGGTTTGTCAGAGTGTGTGGCCAATGCCGAAACCCTTGCCTACTATGGCAATCTGTGAGATTACATGTAAAAAAATACCTATCTTTAGCCTGTAACACAATGTCAAAATAAGCACCTGTTAAAGGCTTCCTTGCTTTAACATATACTTTGAACAATTAATAAACTAGACCAACTGCTTTTGTCATAATGTTTCATAATTGCAGACCAGACCTGTGGCATTGAACATAACGTTTTCAACCCACCAAAAAGGCATAACGTTTGTAATCATAACCAATTTCAGCCCACAGATTCGAGGGTAAGGTTTTTCCTCAAGACAACCAGCAAACACACAGGTATAAAATTAGAAAGATATGCCAAATTACTGTTGGTTACGTAAAATATTATCTCTCCTAAAACAGCCTAACAAGGATTCTCACAGAACAAACCTTCTATGTCCATGGTATGTTATAATGGGTGACGAATATAGCACGTTACAACGCGTGCTTTTACTATGCGGTAGGTAACAACGTGGTCGTTACAACGACCGCGTTGTTACAACGCGATGCCATTACTACGCAAGTCATTACATCGACTTGCAGTAGATGGCGCCGTAACATTAGGAATGTATAATTTACTATTCCAACTCCAGCCTACGCAACAGTAGGGAAGGTGTTGGAATAGTAAATTATACTATTCCTTATGTTAGAGCGCCATCTACTGCAAGTCGATGTAATGACTTGTGTAGGAATGGCATCGCGTTGTAACAACGCGGTCGTTGTAACGACCGTGTTGTAAAGGCATCGCGGTCTAATGACCGCGATGTAAAGGTTGTTTCCCATGGGTGACCAACACAAAACCCATTTCCTACTGTGGTAATCTGTGAGACACCATGTAACAAAATACCTATGTGTAGGATTTAATATAAGGTGATAATAATCCACACTTACATGCCTAGCAAAGTTAACATATGCTTTTCACAATAAATATGTTGGGCCAGGCGCATTTATCATAACATTTCAAATAAAGCAGATCAGGCCTTTAGCAATGATAGTTGGCTTGCCAACATAACCAACGCAGCGTGTGATGTGAATGTGAATGCCCTGATTGCCTCGTTTTTTACTGTGTTAGACTTGCTGCTCAAATTTGCTGATTTGCACTTGATCTTTTAAAAGTTTAAAACAATAATATTTTAGCCTGTATTTCCATTCCCGATTGTACTCTGACCTCTTAGAAACCAAAACTCTGTTCAGCCGTATATGCAGATAATTGTAGTACCCGGAAGTAGAGGGGACGCGCTGCACTGAGGTCAGCTTTCTAGTTGCTGAACCTCGTTGGGGATAAAACGCACGCTGGCGCGCCAAAGGCAAGCCAGTCTGCGCCCGTCGGCGCCCGGACAGCGACCAGCACCAGAACCCCTGTTCAATTTAGCAGAATAACCTACTCGCGTGATGATATCATGGCACTAAATAAAGGTAAGTGCCCACAACCTTCATTACTATTGGATCCTCTTAGCTATGGCCCAAATCGCTGCAACCTTTGCGGGCTGTCAGCCACATATTTGCCGGTTAAAGCTAACATGTCTACATTTGACTGGAATCATCCCACGCTTGCAACCAATTCCGAAAGTAGTGTGCTAAATTATTCACCTCATTCCATTAGGTGTATTTTACTAAATACAAGATCCATGTCTAAACACAAACTTGATCTAGAATGCCTTGTATCAGTGGCTAACCCGGACCTGGTGTTCCTTACGGAAACATGGGCCACTCTTACCTCCGATCCAGACTGGAACCAAGCCATTCCTGCTGGCTATCTTGTGGCTCATAAAGATAGGCTAGGAGCAAAAGGGGGAGGAATAGCTTTGATTTATCGCTCCCACCTTACAGTGAGGTTCAGGTCTGATCCCACACTGGAGGCTGAAGCCATAACGTTTAGTGTTAAATACCATGACCATGAACTCCTGCCTGGCTTACTTGTTTATAGGCCGCCAGGAACAAGAACCTCTTTCATTCGTTCCATACAAACATTTATGGAATCATGCCTTGACACTACTACCTTTACAGTACTGGGGGATTTTAATTTTTATCTAGAACAAACTACCAACTCAGACTCCATTAGCCTAATTGATGTCATGGCTGGATATGGGATGAACCAGATTGTATGTGATCCTACCCACTTAGCTGGTCACACGTTAGATGGTATCTTTACCAACAACCCCCATATTGAAGTAGAGAGCGTGCGTCCAGTGGGTTGGTCAGATCATGCGGCAGTCTACTTTAAAGTTAATATAGGCTCTCACCCTAACAGCCGCAGGCAAATATCTCTGCGGACTAAAATACGGCCGTGGAAAAATATACAACAGAAGCAGCTGGTCTCAGCCTTGGCAAAGGATAACCCCAATGTCACTAACATTGACTGTAATGGCGGGGCTAGTAATTTTAACAAATGGATCAGTCAGGCGGTTGATGAGGTGGCTCCAGAGGAAACCAATCACCCGAAGGAAAGGCGAGTTACCTCGCCTTGGTACTCAATAGAGCTCAAGTCCATTAAAATAAAATGCAGACGTCAGGAACGCGTCCGGAGGTCTGACTATAGCCTAGAGCATAGGACGCAATATAATATTACTTTGGAAGAATATAAAACTGCTATAAAACAGGTCAAAATTAATTATTTTACTAGCAAAATTCTTGAGGCCACGAATTCTTCTAAGGAACTTTTTAAAACGGTTTCGGCCCTTGCCAAATGTCCTTGAGACACGGAATTTGCTCCTGACCAAAACTTTGTTGATACTATGGCACTATTCTTTCAAAATAAAGTCCAGACAGTCTACAACGAACTGGAGAGCACACGACTACACTTAGTAGAGGATAACTCAAGTGTAAGGGATTCTCCTTTAATCAAAACCAGCCTGTCATGGTTTGCCACAGTACATGAGAACCAGATCACCGACTTGCTGACTCAAATCAAGTCAGGCTCCCCTTTGGACCCATGCCCCCATTTATATTACATTTGGCCCCTGAGGAGATCAGTGTTTTTCTGACCCCTCTTTTAAATAATATTATCACACATGGGGTCTTTCCACAGTTATGGAAAAAGGCATGCATCAAACCCATCTTAAAAAAAGACTCATTAGATCCCTTGCAGACCAAACACTATCGTCCCATATCTTGTCTCCCCCTGCCTGCTAAGGTTCTTGAGAAAGCCATGAATTTGGAGTTGATGGAATATCTGGAAATAAATAATATTCTGGACTCCACTCAGCATGGCTTCAGATCACGTCACTCAACAGAGTCGGCCTTAATCATGACCACAGAAGAGATCCGTAAGGTGATGGATTCAGGTGGGAGAGCCGTCCTGATCCTACTCGACCTAACGGCGGCGTTTGACACCGTAAATCATGGGGTGTTACTGCACCGCCTGGAAACAGTCGGGATCAATGATATGGCACTAACCCTGCTCTCGTCTTTCTTAGCCTCTAGGGTGCAACAAATACACTGGAACGGTCTCCATTCAGAGGAGTATTACCTCCCCTGTGGAGTCCCCCAGGGATCAGCGTTGTCTCCCACGCTGTTTAATTTATATGTCACGCCATTAGCGAATCTCATAAAAGATCATGGCCTGATGTTAGTTTCGTATGCTGATGACACACAGTTAGTTGTGTCACTCACGCACAGCGTTGAAATAACGGCAGAACGATTCCGTAACTGTCTTACTGGAGTAATGGCCTGGATGAGCGCCAATTTTTTAAAACTTAATACAGAGAAAACGGAGGTGGTTGAGTTTGGTCAAAAACCTTCCATCTGGAATGATCTATGGTGGCCTCCAGAAGCGGGCACCTGTCCAATCCCGGTGCCTAAGGCAAGGAACCTTGGCTTTTTAATAGATAAAGATCTATTGTATGGTCCCCAAATCAACCAAGTTACTTCAAATTGCTTCTTTATGATCAAGGTTCTGAGGAAAATTCTCCCGTTTTTACCATTCTCTTTAAGGAAGACGGTTGTAGGAGCCTTGATCCTATCCAGAGTAGATTATTGTAATGCTCTGTACTTGGGAGCGGGTGCGAGACAATTCTCCAAACTCCAATCACTGCAGAATGCTGCCGCAAGGGTATTGTGTGGTCTCCCCAAGCACCACCCTACATCAAATGCCATTAGGGACCTACACTGGCTACCAGTTCGACGAAGAGTGGACTTCAAGGCCCTGTGTTTAATACACAAAGCCTTCTATGGAGGAGGAGCAATTGATATTGGACTCCTCTTTCCTCAATACATGCCAACGCGGGCACTCAGGTCATGCAACTTAGGGTTGGCATGTCTCCCCAGGACAAAAAGAGTCAGATGGGGAGGAAAGGGTTTCTCATTCCAAGCCGCTAAGCTTTGGAATTCCCTTCCTACCCAGATGCGACAGCAATCCAACAGGATTCTGTTTAGGAAGGTTTTAAAAACCTGGCTATTTGATAAATCCTAGAATGGTATGGCCTTCCCATCCCTTTCACACCCCAGCGCCAAGACGCCTCGGCAATAGTGCGCTTAATAAATAACTCAGTCAGTCAGTCAGTCAGTCCTGCTCTATAGAGTATAAACTTTGGCACAAGCTAAAAAGTGCACTACAAGCAGCGATTTTAGTGGAAGCACACAAATTCAGCCTAATCAAAACCTGCACTTGCGGAATCCAACATATAGTTGAAGCCTAAGCCACTCTCTCAGTAGGACTCTGAAAGCCGTGTTTTTGTTCATCACATACGATCAGGTTACAGTTGCGTTGTTAAGTAAGACCTAAAAATCCATGTTGATTAGAGTAACCGAAGGGCTCTCAAACAAAAAAACTGCACTCTGAAGTCCAAAGTTCATGACTTCTCCCCTTCCATCTGTCCTTCTACCAGAGAAAAGCAAACACAGTAAATTGTCTAGTTCTCTATGACACTTTAATAGTATTATAATGTCATTTGTGTGCACCTGAAAATTAAAGCCCAGACACATTGCTGCTGGCTCAGGCAGCTGGATAAATAAAGAAAACGATCATAGGTGTGATCCAGCGGGTTACTTAGCAACAAGCATTCATACACAAAATACTCACTTGGGGCCCATACATTCATACTACGCTAGCAATTTCCGCTGGTGGGTCAGTTGGTACTCTTTATCAAAATCTCTGCTACCAATTACTTTTCTGACTGAAGAGTAATGACTTACCAATGGACCCTTTGCTAATTGGGAAGTTTAAAATGAGTGACATTCCATACAATTCATAATTCCTGAAATAATCACTGAGTCAGGAAGTTTTAAAATGTTTATCTAAAGATTTGGCAGAGCAAAATACAGAACCACATGATACTTAAATCGTATATCAAGGATGAAGCATAATATTCAATTATCGATCAATGACGGTCACTCAGAAAAGGAGAAGAAAGAGACAGCAGCGCAACTAAGGTTTGCATTTATATTTACCTAAAAGTGCGAGAACCAAACCCCTTGGCCAAGGAGTTGGAAAGGTAGGACCCTGGAAGGATGAAGAGCAAAGACCTCCTCCCGGATCAGGACAGGATCGGTGACCTCTCTATCAACGACGCCTGCGTAGTTTCCCTCTCTGGTACTTCGCTTCTCCTCGATTTCTCCCGTGTCTTCCTTCTAAGGTACTCCGCCGCCCCACCTCAGGACCTCTCTGGACAGCGGTTCAGTCTGCAATCGATCAGCTTGTCATGGATCTCTAACTTCGGACCCCTCTGCATCAGATCTGCTCTCTTCTGAATGAATTCTGAGCCTTCTGATCCTTCTGGTCTAACAATTAACTAATTCTATATCTATTATACCCTTCTACGCCCATGTACCTCCCCTTAATGTTGCAGAATTATGGGCCCACTACTTCTGATTGGACGGGACAGGGGGTTGATCCTCACACCATATTGATTTAATTCATTTTCTTAAAGCCCATTGTTTTAAAATAGCGCCCATCACAATTAATACATTTGCTTTATTTCCCACCCGTCTCATGACAAGTTTAATACATTGTTCATATAAATTGTTTCTTTTCAGTAGGGACATCGTGGGTACAATAATGTTGGCCATCAGGTCATGGCCTTGGACGAAGTCCAGGTTGACTTCATCCGCTCTTCTGGGCAGCCACTCAGGGCACATGCGCAGAACCATTGTCTCTCGAGTTTTCAGTTCACCAACCCCAGGCCCATTTACGAACTAATAAAAGTCAAAGAAGAAATTATTAAAATCACAAATAAATGGTTTCACTGTATACCCACTCTTTCTACTCTATTCCCAATTATTTATAAATTCTATCCCGCATTAATGGCATTAAGATACCACAGTTTATTTGCAACATATGAGCAAGCTGTAGCACATGAAGACATTAAGCAGCCATTTTAATACACACTGCGCAGAAGCAAGAGTTTCCCTCCAAGCAAAGAAAGACGTCACACCATGTGATATGGTTGAGACATGCGCAATAGGGTTCCCGCGCTTTAGCGGCCATTTTAGAATAGACAAGCGTTACTTGTTAGTTTAAACACATAGGCAAGCTTCCTTCTACTTGTATTCGTGTGTGCAGTGGTTAGTACGAACATTACAAAGATTAATAAATTAATACTGTGAGAAGATTGCCTCCAAGCAAGTCTCATTTATGAGTCCTTGCTCCATCAATCCCTCTCTGATGGCGTTTCTGAGCCATCAAATACTACCCACAACCAGATGCCAACTTTTAACATAATATTGTCTCAGCTTCATTTTTACACTTTCTATTTTTCACATCTCCTTTCAGTTTCTTGTATAATTCACTTCTCAAATCTTCTAGTTCGATTTCATCAAACTTTCGCTTCTTTCCTTTCCTGTCACATTATACGATTCATTCTTTCTACAACATTTGCACCATATTATTATAGATAATACTATTATTCCTATCCCTGCTAAGGGTACTAATATTTGACCTATAAGTCCTTTCCCTACATTAGCAAACCAGGTACCAATTGACCTAATACTATTGGTCAATCTTTCCCATACACTATCAACTTCCAGTGGTTTCAGTTCCTTCTCAAGTTTAGTTATATTCTGTATATACGTTCCAATTTCTGCACTTTTATCAGGTATGTAAGTGCAACAGTGTTTCGTCTTCAATAATTTACAGACTCCGCCCTCTTTTGATAATAGTATATCAAGAGCAAGTCGATTTTGCAGAACCATAGATCTAATCGCAACCATTTCCGCATTAATCATTAGAAAACCTCCAGCAGTGTTAGTTGATAAACGATCAACCACTGTAGATAATTTACATATCTTCCTTGAGTTCAGAATTATTCCCACTGAAGGTATCAATGCACCAAATATATCACCTACAATTTCTGAAATCAAGCTCTTTTTCTACGTGTTAATTCACTAGTATTTTCATTGTTCCCAGTGTTTCTTTTTACGTGGTATATTTTTGGAAATACTATTCCAAAATAACAACTTCCATACCACCGTGCAGGAAGCCTAAAGTAAGCCTTATTCCCACACACATAATAGATTCCAGGAAAAACTGAATCTGTTCCTCCTTTGAGTCCCCAACCTCCAAGGATTAAGAAATTGTGTTCACATTCACTGGTACCGATGAAAATATTGTTATAATCAGTCTTTAACCTATGTAGATAAATTTTCCCTGTTTTTGCAAAATCTAGAGCCATAGCAGCTTGAGCCTTGCCAGGTGTGTAACTACCCTCTTTCTCAGCCCAGGGTGGCAGATGAGCCTTATGCTCAGACGCCTTCTTCTGGAAATCTTGTCTTCTATTCTCCACTAAATTCAAAAATATCTTTTCTTCTTCATGTAATGAACATGTTAGATTGCTTCTATGTGCATGTGTTATGTCTATTGATTTCATTGTTAAGAAAACTTCTCCCATAAACTGTGCATCTTTACTACTAAGCACTGGATTCATATTCTTTCGAATCGGAACCTCAGAAAATATCACATCTATATTTGAATAATAATACTGAAGTCGCCCTGTTCTATAAAATAAACTAGTCAATACACTACATAAGTTAATGGCAAGTGATGATACGTTAACCCTTCTGCTACTGATTCAGGTAGTTTCATACAGACATAACAATTACTAACTTCCATGGTATCTACATATTGAAACAATAATTTTGTGAAAACATTCAGACTAGTGTCATTATCTGTTACTTCATGATGAAATTCTGGTTCATCTTCTGCCTTTAGTTCTACTCTATTACTTTTCAAGTTATCTGTCCTTTCCTTTGTTTCGTTGTTAATCTTTTTATCTATTATCATAAGGTAAGGAATTGCTACGATCACAACTAACCATACTATAAGCACCACTACCAGATTACATATGCATATAGCACAGCATCTTTTACAACCTTTCTGTTTTGGTCTCCCAGTAACTCTATCGTCAGGCATTTTTGACAAGGAAGATTGCTCTTCTTATCGTATTTTCAAGTCTCTTTACGTTCTCAAGGTGGTTTTATTTCTTTTTCATAAGTCAGTTCCGCACTGGTTCCTTCGTCACCACTTTCACTTGATTCTGAGCTCTCGTAGTCTTCAAGGATGATATAAGTCCAATCAGGACCTTTAAATTTGTTGTTCACAAGTTTCAGTCTTTTGCTTCTTCGTTTTTCACTTTTACTTTCTTGTCCCGTTTGGCTTGACACTTCGTTTACTTGTTCTGGATCTTCACTTCTGGTTGTTATGTGGTATTTTACTCTTTTAATGACACTAGGCCAATGATCACCTTTTCTGGTTTTCTTTGTTTGCACAGTCTCTTTACTTTTATTTCTTCTTCAGAAATTCTTTTATTTTCAGGTTGTGGCACAGTTTCGTTTTCTTCAATTTCAGTTTCTTCTGCTATTTGTTCTTTTTCAGGTCTTATTGGTTTCTCTTCAGCTGCTCCACTGTGAGTCTCTAGTAAATGATCTTCTTCTTGAATGTATTTTTCTGGCTCTAACTGGTCCTGATCAGGGCTTATTGCACTTTGTACTTCTGCAGCCTGACCGCGTTCTTCTAAACCTGTCTGTCCCTGCTCGAAATTTGTTGGTTTGTTGTTATTTTGAGCCCAGTTTCCTCTCCCTATCTGGTCCTGCTCAGGTTCTCTTATTGTGTCTTCTTCCTCTTCCTGAGCTGCTTCTTCTTCACCTATCTGATCTTCTTCAATTTCTTCTAAATGTGCTCGACTTCTTGTTCTGTTGTAGACTTCAGGTATTTCCACCACCGGTATCCAGTCCTGACTTGTGCTCGGTTGTTCTTCTTCAGCTTCCCTTGAATCTCGGACCTGAGATTCTTCAGCTGGGCAACCTTCAGCTTCCTCAGTTATCGATGCTGACTGAGGATTTTCTTCTTCCGGGTCTGGTACTCTTTTGGTGTGGCTTACATGAATCCAATTAGGAAATCCTGCACATTTCACTGCTGTGTTTGTAACCAGTATGACCTGACAAGGTTTGTCCCACCTGGGTGATAGACACGTTTCTCTGGTGTGATTCTTCACTACCACCCAGTCACCGGGATTCAGATCATGCTCTTGCTCAAGCTGCCTGGAAACTGCGTCTTCCCCAACCTGGTGAGAGACAGAACGCATTAGGTCAGCCAATCCTTTGCAATAATCCAGAACCATATCATCAGTTATATTCAGCAGTTTATTTGTAGGAACATGTGCTTGTCTCATTGCTCTTCCCATCATTATTTCGTGTGGACTCAATCCGGTATTTCTATCAGGAATGCTTCTGATTCCCATTAAAACAAGTGGCAATGCATCCGGCCAATCTAATGATGTTTTTCCCAGTCTGGATTTTATTGTGCCATTCATTTGTTCAACCACTCCAGAAGCCTCTGGACGATACGCACAGTGCAATTTTTGCTCAATTTGGAATGCTTCACAGATTATTCTAATCACATCACTGTTGAAGTGCCTTCCTCTATCTGATTCCAAAGTTACTGGAAAACCAAATCTAGGAATGAGTTCTCGTAGCAACAACTTTGCGACTGTAATACTGTCATTCCTCCTGGTAGGGTAAGCCTCCAACCACTTTGAAAACAGACACACTATGACGAGTACATATTTCAGTCCCCTACATGGTGGTAGCTGAATGAAATCTAACTGCAATCTCACAAATGGACCCTCTGCCTTTCCGATCTTCCCAAACCCAATTACTGTTTTTCTTCCTGGATTATGCATTTGGCAAGTTAGACATCTCTGGCAAAGACTCTCTGCTACTGCCCTAAACCTTGGATTGTACCAATTTTGTCTAAAGAGCCTAATCATTGCATCTCTCCCTACATGGGTGTCTCCATGATACATTCTGGCCATTTGTGAAATCAAACAGTCGGGCATGACTGGTCTGCCATCGGCATAAATCCACACATCGTCGTCTGACCTTTGAGAACATCCCATTTTAATCCATGTATTTCTTTCACTCTCATCAGCATCGTCTTGTAATCTTTTCACATCATTCCATGTTTCAGGAGGTGCATACAGCATAAGTTGGCAGCTAATTCCCATTCTTTTAACCCTTTTATTAACTGATAACCTGTTTTTGGCACAGTGTTGGGCCACCAAGTCTGCATATCTGTTACCGACTACCACCCAGTCATCTCCTGACTGGTGTGCGGCACATTTCACCACAGCCAATTCTTTTGGTGATTGTATTGCTTCCAATAGTTCTTTTACGAACTGTCCATTTTTAATGGGGGATCCTGAAGAAGTCATGAAATCCCTTTGCATCCATAATTGGCCAAAATCATGCACAACCCCGTAACCATATTGGCTATCTGTAAATATAGTTACTTTCTGGTTCCTCCCAATTTTGCAGGCTTTTATCAAAGAAATTAATTCAGCTACTTGTGCAGATTTTACTCCCGGTAAATAGGATGCTTCGACTATTCCAGTTAATTCACATACTGCCTATGCTGCAGTTAGTTTACCATCTTCATGCCTTTGGCATGAACCATCAACAAACAGCTCCCTGTCTGGTTTCCTGAGGGGTAGTTCCTGTATGTCAGGACGAGGTTTTGTGCACAACTCTGTGACTTGTAAACAATCATGTTCCTCTTTGTTAGAAATGGGATCTCTAGTTGGCAAGGGCTTGCACCTTTGTCCAAGTAGGGACCATTCTTCCTAGTCAGGGTAAGGGTGTTACACTCGTGAAGTAACCCCTGCTCACCCTCGTGGTAGCTTGGCACGAGCAGTCGGGCTTAATTCAGAGGCAGTGTGTAAAGCATTTGCACATAACCAACAGTAATACAGTGTAAGCACTACAAACGGACACCACACCAGTTTAGAAAAATAACCAATATTTTATATACTCAAGACAAGACCAATTATGACAAAAATCCACAATACTATACTTTACGAATGAATACTTGATACGGTAACTTCTTCTTTGCAGGAATAGCACAAAAGCAAAGTTCGTACGAGTCGGTAGCTCCGTCCGAGCCTACCGTGATGCTGAAAACCCCAGAGTCTAACAGTTCCAGCCGACCGCGTCGATACGGGCCAGCAGAGTCATGAACAGACTCGGTTACAGTACCTTTCTCGTTGTGGCTGGTACGGAGTGTACGAGCCGGTCGGCATTCGTCGCGGTTGCGGTGCAAGACGGAGCGATGCAAGGTGCGGTGTCCCTCGATGCGGTGCAGGCAGCGGCTCGATGAGCGTCGTGCAGACGGAGTCGGTGAGTCCAAGGCGTGCGATGCAGGGTGAGACGATGCTCGATGCGGTGCTGACAGGTTGCGATGCAGGCGACCTAGCCGGAGTGCGGGAGCTGGCGTCGGACAGCGGTGCGAGTCGGAGCGGTGCGTCGCAGACGTGCGAGCGGTGCCCCAAACGCGGGGCGGTCACGACCCTTGAGCCAGTTGCAGCGACCTCGTCGGTCGGATCCGGTTGGTTCAGTGAAGCGATGCGATGCGGACTGCGGTGCCCACAGGTCACGGTGCAAGCAGCGGCTCGATGTTGGCGGCGTTGGACGTCGCCCACGGTGAGACCAGGGTTGCGATGCGAAGCGGGGCGAAGCGGTCTGCGGTGCAAACAGGTCACCGGCCAGGGATGGATTCGGTTGACGGAGTCGGTTGCAGTTCCCTTCCTCTGTGGCGACTGAAACAGCGTTCCAGAAGCGGTACCCAGAGGCTTGTGAAGTCTTTGTAGTCCCTGAGACTTCTTAACAGGAGGCCAGCTCGGTTTCAGGCCCTTGGAGATACTCAGCACAAGTTTGTAGAAAGTTCAGTCCAGTCCTTTCACTGCCCAAGGCAGAAGCAGCAGCTGCAGGCCAACCCAACAAAGCAACAACACAGCAAAGGGGCAGTACTCCTCCTGGAAGCTCTTCCAGCTCTTCGTCTTGGCAGGTTCCTTGATTCCAGCGAGATCTAAATTCATGGGGTCAGGGCCCCAATATTTATATCCCAAATTCCTTTGTTCTCTGAAGGCAGAGAGGCCTTTGCCTAGTCCAAACCAGTTCTGGAGCACTTTGTTGACAAGTCTCCGTCCCTTCTTTCAGTGAGTAGGCCAGGGACATCAGACGCACCACAGGAGGTGGAGCCCGCATTGTGGAGGGAAGGCACTGTCCTATTCAGGGCCCAGGTGCGACCCTCCCACCCATCTACATGTAGATCTTGCTATTCAGCCCTGTGCTGACTCACCCTGTCTCCTGGCATCCCCCAGCCCCTGTCACTCACACTCCAGACAAGGAATACACAACCTCGCAGAGGCAGGCTTGGATGGTTAGACAAGAAAATACCCACTTTCTAAAAGTGGTATTTTCAAACACAGAATGTTAAAACCAACTTCACTAAAAGATGCATTTTATCATTCTGAGTCCAGGCATACTAAACTCGAATTTCTACCATGTTCCCGGGGTCAGTTAGGATTATAAGCTGTAATAATCAAAACTGCCCGTTCTGGCCTAGGGGGAACAGGTAGCCTTGCAATAGTGAAAAACAAACTAGGCTGTAATTCACTATCAGGACATGCCGCACACACCCGGGCATGTCCTACCTTTCGCGTCCAACGCACCCTGCCCACAGGGGTACCTTGGGCCTACCTTAGGGGTGACTAACATGTAGCAAAGGGAAGGTTTAGGGACTTGCAAGTGTGTGCACTTGCCAAGTCGTCATGGCAGCCCCAGGCTGCGCACAGGCTCTGCGGTGGCAGACCCGAGTTACACTTTACGGGCTGTTTGCGTGGGTGGCACAATCCAGTGCTGCAGCCCACCAACAGCATTTGGTCTATAGGCCCTGGCACTCGCAGTGCACTTTACAAGGGACTGACAGATAAACCAAATAGGCCAATCATGGAAACACCAATCCATAACACATTTTATACAGGAGCACTTGCACTTTCCCACTGGACAGCAGTGAGGAAAGTGCGCAGAATCATTACACCAGCAAAAACAGAGTAAAAACCGGGAGGTCAGAAAGCAAAAGTCAGGGGAAACACGCCAAAAGATGCCAAGTCTAACACATGTCCCCTCCTGCTGAAAGTAGGGAGAACTACCCAACCCCATTGGAGTTCTCCTCACTAAGGCGGAAGAACCTGGACAGACCATCTGCGTTGGCGTGTTCTGTACCAGGACGGTGCTCCACCGTAAAGTCCATTCCCTGTAGGGAGATGGACCACCTCAGCAGTTTTGGATTCTCACCCCTCATTTGCATCAACCATCTGAGGGCCTGTGGTCTGTCTGAACCCGGAAGTGAGTCCCAAACAGGTATGGTCTCAACTTCTTCAGCGCCCAGACCACAGCAAAAGCTTCCCTTTCTATGGCACTCCACCTCTGTTCCCTGGGAAGTAGTCTCCTGCTAAGGAAGACTACAGGCTGATCCAGGCCCTCTTCGTTCAGTTGTGAGAGCACCGCTCCCACACCATGCTCTGAAGCGTCAGTCTGCACGACAAATTCTTTGGAGAAGTCAGGTGCCTTGAGCACGGGCGCCGTGCACATGGCTGCCTTCAGGGCATCAAAAGCTTTCTGGCAGGACTCAGTCCAGATCACTTTCCTGGGCTGCCTCTTAGAGGTCAGCTCTGTTAAGGGGGCAACGATGGTGCCATAGCCCTTAACAAATCTCCTATAATAACCGGTGAGGCCTAAGAAGGCTCTCACCTCTGTCTGGGTCTTGGGGGTTCCCAAGCCAGAATGGTGTCAATCTTGGGTTATAGGGCGCCACCTGGCCGCTTCCCTACCTGGTGTCCCAAGTACACCACAGAACCCTGCCCGATCTGGCACTTACTGGCCTTGATCGTGAGGCCTGCACCTTGCAGAGCCCTCAACACTTTCTCAAGGTGCTGTAAATGTTCTTCCCAGCTGGAACTGAACACAGCAATGTCATCCAGGTAGGCGGCACTGAAATCCTCCAGCCCGGCCAACACCTGATTGACCAACCTCTGAAAGGTGGCAGGGGCATTCTTCAACCCAAAGGGCATCACCCGGAATTGGTAATGACCTTCTGGGGTTGAGAATGCTGATCTCTCCTTGGCCCCATCGGTTAAGGCAATCTGCCAGTACCCAGACGTCAAATCAAACGTGCTGAGGAACCGGGCAGCTCCCAACCGATCAATGAGCTCATCAGCTCTGGGGATGGGGTGCGCGTCAGTCCTGGTGACGGCATTGAGCCCACGGTAGTCCACACAAAACCGGAGTTCTGGAGTGGCACCGGGCGCCGCAGCCTTTGGGACCAAGACCACTGGGCTGGCCCAAGGACTGTGGGAGGGCTCAATCACCCCTAACGCCAACATCTTAGAGACCTCCTCCTTGATGCTGGCTCTGACCCGGTCAGTCAACCTGTAAATCTTGTGCTTCACAGGAGGGCTGTCACCGGTGTCCACGTCATGGGTACACCAGTGAGTAACACCGGGGGTCAGAGAGAACAGTGGGGCGAACTGTCCCAACAACTGGCGACAGTCCCCTGCTGCTCCTGAGTCAGAGTAGGGGAGAGGATCACATCCTCTACTGACCCATCATGCTCCTTGGAAGACAGGAGGTCAGGGAGAGGCTCACTCTCCTCTTCCACCCCATCATCTGTCGCCAAGAGCATACTCACTTCGGACCTCTCGAAGTGGGGCTTGAGGCGGTTCACGTGAAGGACCCTCAAAGGGTTCCTTGGAGCCTGCAAATCCACCAGGTAGGTGACGTCACTTTTGCGCTCTTTTACCTCATATGGCCCAGTCCACTTGTCCTGCAAGGCACAAGGTGCCACTGGAGCCATGACCCACACTTTTTGCCCAGGTTGAAATTCGACCAGAGTGGCATTCTGGTCATACCATCTCTTCATTTCTTCCTGGCTTGCTTCTAGGTTCGCCTGAGCGAGTTTCCTGAAGCGGGCAGTTTGGTTTCTAAAGGCCAGCATGTAGCTAAATACATCCTGGGGAGTTTTCCTGGGAGCTGCCTCCCAGCCTTCCTTTACCAAACTCAGAGGTCCTCTGTCAGGGTGGCCATACAGGAGCTCAAAGGGGCTGTACCCAAGAGACTTCTGAGGCACCTCCCTGTACGCAAAGAGTAGGCATGGCAAGAGGACGTCCCACTTACGCCTCATGGGTTCTGTTAGACCCTTGATCATGCCTTTCAAGGTCTGGTTGAATCTCTCCACCAGACCGTTTCCTTGTGGGTGGTAAGGAGTGGTGAACTTGTAGGTTACACCACACTCCTTCCACAGGGATGTCATATACTTCGATATGAAATTGGTCCCCCTATCAGAAACCACCTCTCTGGGGAATCCCACACGGGAAAAGATCCCCATTAACGCCCGGCCCACCACTGGCGCCGTCATTGTCCTGAGAGGGATTGCCTCCGGGTACCGGGTGGCATGGTCCACCAAGACCAGGATGTACCTGTTGCCCATGGCTGTCTTGGGATCCAGCGGCCCCACAATATCCATCCCTACCCTTTCAAAGGGTGTTCCAACAACAGGAAAAGGTTGGAGAGGAGCTTTGACCTTCCTCCCACTCTTACCACTTGCCTGGCAAGTTTGGCAAGACCTGCAGTGTGCATCTGACTGCCTTCGCATTTGGGGCCAAAGAAGTGGGTGACAAGCCTGTCAAAGGTCTTGTCCTGCCCCAAATGTCCTGCCAAAGGCACGTCATGAGCCAGACCCAGTAGGAAGGTCCTGAAGCGCTGGGGTACCACCAGCACACGGGCTGACCCAGGCTCAGCAACCTTAGGCTCACTGTATAGGAGACCATACTCCCAGTAGATCAGATGTGACCCAGACTGATTACCAGCTGCCCGGTCTGCAGCCTGCCGCCGCAGACCCTCCAGAGTAGGGCACTCGTTCTGCTCCCTGCAGAACTCCTCCCTGGTGGGACCCCCTTCTTGCTGCCAATGGGTCAGCTCAGAGATGTCTCCCAGTTCGGCTACCTGCTCCCCTGTAGGCACCGGGCGTCCCCTCGAGGTCCGCCTCCTCCCGGTCCGTGGGAACTTCGGGGGCCAGTTTCCGCGCCCCCTGCCCTTTCTCTTGGCAGGGACTTGGGCCACTGTTTCAGGCTCCAAGTCCTCTTGATCACCCTTTCTGGCTGCCATTGACCGAGTAGACATGCATGCCCACTCTGGCAACCCAAGCATCTCCAAGTGAGACCTGAGCTCAACCTCCTTCCATGAGGACTGCTCCAGGTCGTTTCCTAGCAGACAATCTACAGGCATGGTAGGGCTCACAACCACCCTCAAGGGACCTGAGACCCCCATTCAAAGGGAACCTGCGCCACCATACATTGGCGCTCTGAGTTGTCTACAGCAACTACTTGGTGGAATGCCCCGGAGACTACTTGCTTCTCAGACACCAGGTGACACCGGACTGAGGTCACACTGGCTCCAGTATCTCTGAGAGCCTCTACCCTGTTCCCATTAATGGTCACCCAGGTGCTATATTTCTTTGTGTTAGGGGGCACCTGGTTTCCTGGGACCATCTCACTGTCCCCTAGTGAGACAAGGGTCATTTCTGCGGGATCCCCACCCTCCTGTGGGCACCCCTCCTCCCCAAGCGCTACACTAGCCAACACTTTGGACTGTCCACCGGTGGGTGGCTGTGTCCCCTTCGGGCACTTGGGGTCCCCTTAAAGTGACCTACCTGGTCACATGCATAACACTTGCGGGGGCCGGTCTCAACAGGCTTCCCTGTGGAGACCCCTTTCTTCTTATCACCGGGGGCTGGGAACCTTTACCCTGGGTACTAGTTTGGGGCCCTTTAGAGAACTCCTGTGCTTTACCCTTGTCCCCCCACCTTTCTGCTGGGGACCCTGCCCACCTTTGGCTGAGTCTCCCCCAAACGCTTTCTTGTGGACCCTGGTACTCACCCAGCGGTCCGCTTCCATAGCAAGCTTCCTGGGGTCAGTTAGCTTACTATCCACTAGGTGCTGGCGCAGATCTGCAAAACATAGACTAGACAAGTGCTCCCATGCAATCAAGTTGTAGAGCCCCTGAAAATCTGTTACGCTACTGCCCTTCACCCAACCATCCAGAGACCTGCAGAACACATCCACACATTCCAACCAAGTGTTGGCATCAGACTTCTTACTGGACCTGAACTGATCCCTGTACTTTTCAGGAGTAAGACCATACTTCGTGAGAAGGGCATCCTTCATGTCAGCATAGGTGAGGTGATACCCCTTACCCAAAGCTATCAGAGCATCCCTTGCTTCTTCCGGGAAAAGGGGCCACAATCCTGCTCCCCAATTCTCCTCAGGGACCCCATTCATGTGTATGGCTGCCTCATAACCCTGAAACCACCTTTGTATGTCATCCCCCTTCTTGAACTCCTTGCCTACGTTCTTGGGAATGTGCACAATCCTGTCTGCCTTTCTGGACGAATTGCTGCCACCATCTGAGCCTGACTTACTCCTAAGTTCTAGCTCCTTCAGTTCTCTCTCATGCTCTAAGAGCATCTTCCCCTCCTCTATGGCCAATCTCTTCTCCTCCCGCTCACTCTCCAGCCTGAGCTTCTGCAGCTCAAACTGCCTTGCCTCCCGCCTGTCCTCCAGCTCCTCTGGGGACAGACTGCTGCTGCCTGACCTGGCGGGTTCCCCCTACCCAAAAGCACATCCACCCTGGAAATAGGCTCCTCCGCCTCCTCACTGAGATTACCAGGCTGCCCATTGGCATGTCTGGCTGCTACCCAGGCCCTCAGCGCCTTCTGTAGCTCCTCCTTCCTTGTGAGGCCTTTAATTTGGACTTTCAAGTTTTTACAAATCGCTCGTAGCTCCTTTACGGCGTAGGATTCCAACCTATCCTCCTCAAAGATAACTTCCAGAGATGCAACGGATGATGCAATTGATTCAGGCATGACAAAAGTAGTGAGTTGAAAACTGGCAAGATCAAAAATAGGCCAAAAGAAAAAGAACCAGTATGTGAGTACGTAATGGTCTGCGATATGGTAGTAGTGCACACCAATCACTGTAAGTCAAGTGCAAACACAAGTCCTATCCTCACCGCTGACAACCAATGTTAGAAATGGGATCTCTAGTTGGCAAGGGCTTGCACCTTTGTCCAAGTAGGGACCCTTCTTCCTAGTCAAGGTAAGGGTGTTACACTCGTGAAGTAACCCCTGCTCACCCTCGTGGTAGCTTGGCACGAGCAGTCGGGCTTAATTCAGAGGCAGTGTGTAAAGCATTTGCACATAACCAACAGTAATACAGTGTAAGCACTACAAACGGACACCACACCAGTTTAGAAAAATAACCAATATTTTATATACTCAAGACAAGACCAATTACGACAAAAATCCACAATACTATACTTTACGAATGAATACTTGATACGGTAACTTCTTCTTTGCAGGAATAGCACAAAAGCAAAGTTCGTACGAGTCGGTAGCTCCGTCCGAGCCTACCGTGATGCTGAAAACCCCAGAGTCTAACAGTTCCAGCCGACCGCGTCGATACGGGCCAGCAGAGTCATGAACAGACTCGGTTACAGTACCTTTCTCGTTGTGGCTGGTACGGAGTGTACGAGCCGGTCGGCGTTCGTCGCGGTTGCGGTGCAAGACGGAGCGATGCAAGGTGCGGTGTCCCTCGATGCGGTGCAGGCAGCGGCTCGATGAGCGTCGTGCAGACGGAGTCGGTGAGTCCAAGGCGTGCGATGCAGGGTGAGACGATGCTCGATGCGGTGCTGACAGGTTGTGATGCAGGCGACCTAGCCGGAGTGCGGGAGCTGGCGTCGGACAGCGGTGCGAGTCGGAGCAGTGCGTCGCAGACGTGCGAGTGGTGCCCCAAACGCGGGGCGGTCACGACCCTTGAGCCAGTTGCAGCGACCTCGTCGGTCGGGTCCGGTTGGTTCAGTGAAGCGATGCGATGCGAACTGCGGTGCCCACAGGTCACGGTGCAAGCAGCGGCTCGATGTTGGCGGCGTTGGACGTCGCCCACGGTGAGACCAGGGTTGCGATGCGGGGCGATGCGGTCTGCGGTGCAAACAGGTCACCGGCCAGGGATGGATTCGGTTGACGGAGTCGGTTGCAGTTCCCTTCCTCTGTGGCAACTGAAACAGCGTTCCAGAAGCGGTACCCAGAGGCTTGTGAAGTCTTTGTAGTCCCTGAGACTTCTTAACAGGAGGCCAGCTCGGTTTCAGGCCCTTGGAGATACTCAGCACAAGTTTGTAGAAAGTTCAGTCCAGTCCTTTCACTGCCCAAGGCAGAAGCAGCAGCTGCAGGCCAACCCAACAAAGCAACAACACAGCAAAGGGGCAGTACTCCTCCTGGCAGCTCTTCCAGCTCTTCGTCTTGGCAGGTTCCTTGATTCCAGCGAGATCTAAATTCATGGGGTCAGGGCCCCAATATTTATATCCCAAATTCCTTTGTTCTCTGAAGGCAGAGAGGCCTTTGCCTAGTCCAAACCAGTTCTGGAGCACTTTGTTGACAAGTCTCCGTCCCTTCTTTCAGTGAGTAGGCCAGG
Organism: Calotriton arnoldi; assembly: GCA_963921515.1. Lineage (NCBI taxonomy): Eukaryota > Metazoa > Chordata > Amphibia > Caudata > Salamandridae > Calotriton > Calotriton arnoldi. The sequence goes on along the minus strand of CAWUFW010012380.1, from coordinate 422,197 downwards.
GACATCAGACGCACCACAGGAGGTGGAGCCCGCATTGTGGAGGGAAGGCACTGTCCTATTCAGGGCCCAGGTGCGACCCCTCCCACCCATCTACATGTAGATCTTGCTATTCAGCCCTGTGCTGACTCACCCTGTCTCCTGGCATCCCCCAGCCCCTGTCACTCACACTCCAGACAAGGAATACACAACCTCGCAGAGGCAGGCTTGGATGGTTAGACAAGAAAATACCCACTTTCTAAAAGTGGTATTTTCAAACACAGAATGTTAAAACCAACTTCACTAAAAGATGCATTTTATCATTCTGAGTCCAGGCATACTAAACTCGAATTTCTACCATGTTCCCAGGGTCAGTTAGGATTATAAGCTGTAATAATCAAAACTGCCCGTTCTGGCCTAGGGGAACAGGTAGCCTTGCAATAGTGAAAAACGAACTAGGCTGTAATTCACTCTCAGGACATGCCGCACACACCCGGGCATGTCCTACCTTTCGCGTCCAACGCACCCTGCCCACAGGGGTACCTTGGGCCTACCTTAGGGGTGACTAACATGTAGCAAAGGGAAGGTTTAGGGACTTGCAAGTGTGTGCACTTGCCAAGTCGTCATGGCAGCCCCAGGCTGCGCACAGGCTCTGCGGTGGCAGGCCCGAGTTACACTTTACGGGCTGTTTGCGTGGGTGGCACAATCCAGTGCTGCAGCCCACCAACAGCATTTGGTCTATAGGCCCTGGCACTAGCAGTGCACTTTACAAGGGACTGACAGATAAACCAAATAGGCCAATCATGGAAACACCAATCCATAACACATTTTATACAGGAGCACTTGCACTTTCCCACTGGACAGCAGTGAGGAAAGTGCGCAGAATCATTACACCAGCAAAAACAGAGTCAAAACCGGGAGGTCAGAAAGCAAAAAGTCAGGGGAAACACGCCAAAAGATGCCAAGTCTAACACTCTTCATCATCTTTAACTTCCTCATGATATGGGTCTGGTAGTAAGGTAGCAGGATTTACTATTGTGCACCTTACAATAGTCACATTTTTAGCACCTAGTATTATTCTTTCAGATTTAGTCAGCCGACTAGGAGTAAGATGCTGAGTTATGGGTTCTTGTCAACAGAATCACAACTGAATGTGGAACAAACACTTTGACAGAATGTCCCATTACAATTGATTCACTTTGCTCAATGCTCAAACATGTAGCCGCTACTGCTTTTAAGCAGCCTGGCAATGCGGCTGCCACTGGGTCCAATGTAGCAGAAAAATATGCTATAGGACGTCTGTCCAAACCATGTCTCTGGGTTAGGACTGAAAGTGCACAATTTTCTCTTTCATGGCAGAATAATGCGAATTTTCCTTTATAATCAGGCATGCCTAGGGCAGGTGCTGCACACAAAGCGTTTCTTAATTTTACAAAAGCTCCTACGCTCTCATCATCCCACTCGACTGGGTCCTTTGCCTTCTTTTTCATCATTTGGATTAATGGCTTTGCTAGCAGAGAAAACCCTAGTATCCATTGACGACAATAACCCACTATTCCAAGGAACATTCTCACTTCTCGTTGGGATACGGGCATTTGCATTTTCTTTATTAATTTTACTCTTTCAGAGGTTATCCTTCTTTTTCCCCTCTCGATTTGGAGTCCTAGATACTTAACTGCTGTTGTACAAAACTGCAACTTTTCAGGTGAAACTTTATGCCCTTCTTCAGCTAAATGATTTAATAATGCAATGGAGTCAACCACACAGTCCTCTCTGGTGTTAGATGCCACCAGTAAATAATCTATATACTGTACTAAGACTGAGCTTCCTGGCATCACTAGTTTTTCTAGACACTTTTTCAATATCTGATTAAAGATAGAAGGACTTTCCGTGTACCCCTGAGGAACACGATTCCATACATAGACTTTGTTCTCAAATTTAAATGAAAAAAGATACTGACTATCTGGGTGCAATGGTATTGAAAAGAATGCTTGACACAAATCAATCACGGTAAACCATCCTGCACTCCAAGGAATTTGGTATAGAATCACTGCAGGATTTGGCACTATAGGACAACAAGGTTCAACTATTTTATTTATTTTTCGCAGGTCTTGCACAATCCTATATTTTCCACTAGGTTTCTTTAAACCCATTATTGGTGAGTTACAAGGGCTACTCATTACTTCTTTTAGTATGCCTTGTTTTACCATTCTGTCTATTTCTTCAATAACTCCTGCTTTTACTTCTGCACTCATTTTGTACTGTCTAGTATTTGGGAAAATTGCACCTTCCTTTACAGTAATTTTAACTGGGTCTATTTTGGCCATAAGTCCTACTTCCTTTCCCGTGAAATCCCATACTATGGAATTTACTGTAGTTTTTAACTCTTCTGGCAACTCATCTTTTGTTATCAAAGAGAACATCTCATCTACTTCTGTACCTTGCTTTGCAATCATAAATTTATATACATGGTCTTCATCCGGGGTCTGAACTGCCACACCGTCCGGTGTGCAGAAAATTGTGCAGTTCATTTTACACAACAAATCTCGGCCCAATAAATTCACTGGACTGGAATCACATACTACAAATTGATGCATTTCTCTAAAATTTCCAATTTTTACTTCCATTGGTTCGGTAAGAGGTGTTCTAATCTTTTGATTAGCTACACCCACAACTTGGATAGCTTCTCCAGAGAGAGGAAGGTCTGGGATGTCTGCTGTTCTTACAGTAGACCTGGTAGCACCAGTGTCCAAAAGGAAAGTAATATCATTACCTTTCACATTCCCTTCAACATATGGACCTGACTGATCTACCGGTAAGGATGCACCAAGTACGCACTCCTTCTCCCCCTCTCCTAGGCACCGTCATTGGCTGTAGGGACAGAAGTCGTCCTGTAAAAGAAACTGTGAGGTTACAAAATCATTCTTACCACTTCCTCCTTGATATCCGACGTCTGTACCGTGCTTTGCTCTGCTTATGTTACCCTGTATAGGTGCAGGTGGCAACTGACTCTGAGGATTTACACCCTGCTGTGAGTCATTCTGCGTCTGTGGATTTAAATTTTGATTTGGGCCATTATTATTCCGCATCTTTTTACATTCATCCTTCCAATGCCCCAATTTTCCGCACCCGTGACAAGGAAACTTCTTTTTAGCCTCTTCTCTGCTCATTCGTCCTCTCACTTTTCCTCCATTCCCAGTGTCACCATTCGTTCCAGAATCTTTTCCCTGATTATCACTTCATTATCCAAATTAATTCCCTGTCGCTCAGCCATTTTTACCTGAGCCCACATCACTTTCTCTTGCAGTTTTTTATGCCTATCCTCAATGTCATGTCCACAATATTTTGCATATTTCAAGATTTTATCAATCGGTTTCCCTTGCCAGCACAACATGTGCTGCTTAATCATCTGACAAATCTCTGGCTTTAAACCATAAACAAATCGGTAGAACAAACTGACTCATGTTTTTATCTCCAATGTCCTCAAATCCACTATACTGTTTGAATACCTGCAATAAACGTTCGTAATAGGCATGTACTGGCTTCTTGGGTAGTTCTGTCTATTTCCACCCAATCTGTTTCTTTTGGTGGTATTTTCCCTTTCAGGTAAGTTATTACCTGCTGATACTTTTTCATTACATCATTTGACGGGGCACCTGTCTTTGGATCTCTAGGATACTCTTCACTAGGCCAATCAACTGTGATTTTACAATCTGTCCACAGATCGGCAGGTACCACTATGTCGAACAAACCATCCAAATCCTTTAACAATACCTTTGACACCTTCACAAACCTCTCAACCTGCTTGTACCATTCAATTGGCTTTTCTCTCAACTTTGGAAAATCATTCGTAAATGACAAAATATCCTGTCTGCTCCATGGGACATGTACATATCCCCCTCCTGGAACTTCTCGCATCGGGTACATTTGATCTGCTTTCCCTGTTTCCTTCATTAAATATTCAGAAGTTGTTCTACTGTATCGTGCCTCTTCCTTTTTCTTTGTCCATCTAGCTTTCCATTTATCTAGGTCTCCCCATTTCTGCAAGACTGTCATTAATTCCTTTATTTGTAATTTTCTTCCAGAGGCATTCATGTTTTCTAAATCTTTGTCTGAAAAATCTGCTCTATAGGGTTTCTGTAACACTTTTGACTTCCCTATTTCAATTCCCATCTGCAGAGCTAAATCTGATAATTTCTCATGGAATATCTTTACATTTCTGGTGATACTTCTGCACACGAACAATAATTCTTCTTCATCGTAAGTATTTAGGCGATCTACCCCTACATTTCCTGCTATCATTTCATCTAACTCAACCTTTAATTTATAAATGTCCATGATCTTTGGGGGTGAACTCTGTTTGTCTGATCCTTGTGCCCACCTTTCTAAGTCTTCTGGTGTAACTACTGTGGCACTTTTGGTTCCTGATGAGGTTACTATGTTTACATCTTTGGAGCAACCAGGTGTTACTCTTCTGGGGGTACTATTTGCAGATTCTCGAATGGGCAAGTCCATTAATGAAATCATAGATTCACAATCACTAAAGTGATCATCAACTATTACTACTGCTTCAGGTTTAGGAACATTCACAGGTGTAGGCATAACTAGAGGTTTGGGATAATTTACTTTGTCACCATACAAGGGAACCACTGGACCAATGGTTACAGGTATGGTCAGTGAGTCAGGATGAATACTCAATTGTGTTACTTTCTGAATTAATTCTGCTCTGTTTTTATCTATTGCTTCCTTTTCTTTAGCATGAAGTACCCTACTAACTGGGGAATCATGCAATACATGTGGTACCAATGGTGTCCTTAATAGTGGTGCACTTGGGGTGCATCCACTTGTCCCTTCCTGATATGGTGGCGGGTTCTTTAATATCTCTTCCATAAATTCATCTTCGGACCTCCAAATCTAGTCAAGTGTTTTGTCTTTTCGGTGCATTTACTCCCTAACGATTCTTCTGCCATTAATATTGGATATAAACCCTCTGTAAGCATCGCTCTTCTCCATTGTTTCATCTGACCGTCCCTTGACTCATTTTGGTATCTAGGGAAAAATCCCCGATAACCCCTATTACTTCTGGATCGGTCACGTTCAAATGCCTCAGTTTCCCATTCTTCTAAGGCTTCGTATTGAGTTAATCTAGGTCTGGGTTCTAAGTCATTCATCCTTAATCTCAAATTTTGAAGAATTCTCCCATTGAAAGTACCATTTTAGGGGAATGCTAATATTCCATCATTTTTGGTATATTCCATCCAATTTTCTATCCATACGCAAGTATAATAACCTCTCTCCATCATCATAAATGAAGCGGGCGTTTTAGCTGGTGGAATGATAATTCCTTCTCTAGTTTTGATTGGTTTATCCTTTTTAAAATAATTCTTAATCTTTTGTAGAAATGACATTTTCCTATTCTCTCCGTACATTTTTGGCAAATCCCGGTGTATAAAATTATATTCTGCAAACCCTAGGAATCTCCTATCCGGACGAATTCCTATTAAAGTTGGATCACGTTTTAACATACAGTCTCCACTATCCACTATGATTTCGACTTCTATGGTAACAACCAATCAGTTTCAGCTAACTTTTTGTATCTGAACCAATCCTAGCGCGGCCTTTTTGTGACGTTTATCTGCCAACCCCTCCTTTACAATCTGCGCTTCTCTGTCCCTCGCTGTTTCGACCAATCCCAGCGCGGCACCTGTGACGTCCGTACTACTCTTGAATACTGACCCCTCCTTTACAAGAGTCTTTCTACGCCCGCGGTTTCAACCAATCCCAGCACGGCGTTTTGTGACGTCAGCTTCCTCTCCGGTAGCTGACCTTCCCTTTACAAAATTGTACGCAAAACTTTATTTTCTCTACACTTCTTATTAAAATTCAGTAACAACATAAAACATTCGCTATCGTGCCAGTTTCTCTAAAATTGGAAAAGATAGTTTCTCTCACACTTAGTAAAACCTTTCCGTTTACTATACATACACTACGAGTAAAACCCTTCCGTTTACTCTTCACACAAGCTTCAGAAATACCTGCTACTTCTTCAATGTTACCCTTTCTAGGTGATATAACATCAAATTTTCACCAGCATATTCCTTTGCTGTCACTCACACGCATAGAGTCCCTAACAAGTACTGATAGCCCTGCTTAACTTTTCAGTACTATTTCTGCCTGACAGATAACCTCACTGCAGTATGGCTTCCACTTACCATCCGCTATTCCTTCCCCGGGGATTCTGGACAACATAAAACAAACTTTAAAAACACACGGATGTTAGTTCATAAAAATAAAATTCTCATTACCCAATTAACAAAGAGCAACTGTGGTACTGAAAATTCTGGACCTGTGTTATTAACATCATTGTAACATGACGATTTTGGTATCAGCAGACCGGTAATGACAGGTATGCTATATCTGAGTATTTGCGTCATATTCGAGTGACGGGATCACTCTAATATTAACGATTCCCTTGTGAACCCTCGGGTTCCATTTTGTGTACGGCAGCCATTTTGTGGTTGCCCTCACATAAGGCAATGACTAAAGCCAAAACGCGCCTTAGGGGACACGTACACTTTCAGTGACCTGGGCAAGCTGACTCCACTGTCCAGAGCCAGAACCTGTTCGGACAGTTTTAGTTCCCAGTGGCCGATCGAGATTAGGGGCCCAGGTGCAGCATGCCATAAACCCTTCATTGCACACATCTATATCTAAATCTTATTCACACCTGTCACTGCTCTTTCTTTATGACCTGCTTTACGAGGAGGAGGTGCCCGGTTTTATTAGGGGTCCAGATTATATCTGTTGCAGGTGTTGGGCCTCACTGGGTATTTGGTTGTGGGCTGGACAAACTGAAAATGGGCTTGTCATCATGAATCTGTCTTTTTTGTTGTTGTAAGAAATATGTGAATGACCCACTGTAAAAATAAGGAATGTTTGCCTAAAGCATAATATTCTGTATAAAAGAGATAGCTGGTTTCCATGAGAAGGCAGTCTCCTGAGAACATACACATTGGTGTACTTCTAGGATACCTGTTGCTGGCTGCAGCCAATAAATTGATCTTTGAAGCCACCAAGAAGACTCTGTGTTTCTGTAGTCTGAGACAGGAAGAACTCGAGGTCATTGGGTGTGTTCCCTGGCACCGCTGGGTCCAATAAAACCCAGTACTTCAATTGGCACCCAACGTGGGGCGATTTCAGCGGTACCGGTCCAAGCCAGAGGTCGTGAGGAGCTTCGTGTAAAATTCTGGAGGAATCAATCAATCACGGCATTTATAGAGCGCGCTACTCACCCGGGAGGGTCTCAAGGCGCTGGGGGAGGGGGTAAGTTACTGCTCGAACAGCCAGGTCTTGAGCTGCTTCCTGAAGGAGAGATGGTCCTGGGTTCGCCGAAGGTGAGTGGGGAGGGAGTTCCAGGTCTTGGCTGCCAGGTAGGAGAAGGATCTTCCTCCGGCGGTGGCTCTGCGGATGCGTGGTACGGTGGCGAGGGCGTGGCTGGTTGATCGTAGCTGGCGGGTGGGCGTGTAGAAGGTCATGCGGTCGTTGAGGTACTTGGGGCCCAGGTCGTGGAGGGCCTTGTGTGCGTGGGTGAGGAGTCTGAACGTGATTCTCTTGCTGACGGGGAGCCAGTGCAGGTCTTTCAGGTGTCCGGTGATGTGGCTGTGTCGGGGGATGTCCAGGATGAGTCGTGCGGAGGCGTTCTGGATGCGCTGGAGTCTTTTTGAAGTTTGGCTGTGGTTCCGGCGTAGAGGGTGTTCCCATAGTCCAGTCGGCTGGTGACGAGTGCCTGGGTGACGGTCTTCCTGGTTTCAGTGGGGATCCATCTGAAGATCTTGCGGAGCATGCGCAGGAGTGTTGAAGCACGAAGATGAGACGGCGTTGACTTGTCTGGTCATCGACAGGGAGGAGTCCAGGATGAAGCCCAGGTTGCGTGCGTGGTCCGTTGGCTTGGGCGCGGTGCCCAGGGCCGGGGGCCACCAAGAGTCGTCCCAGGCGGAGGGTGATGAGCCCAGGATGAGGACTTCCGTCTTGTCTGAGTTCAGTTTAAGGCGGCTGTTCCTCATCCAGTCGGCGACGTCTCTCATCCCGTCGTGTAGGTTGGCTCTGGCGGTGGTGGAAGGCCAACCACTTCATCGAACCCTGTATGTCGTTCGTGGTCCGAAAGTCTTTGCTGCGAGGTTCCCCGCGTCCCGACGGCTACGAAGGACTGCTGCCCTGACTATCGCCCTGTCTTGGACCCTTTTATGATTTGTAGAGCGAGACAATAGACAAGTCTTCTGGTGACGTCATCGATACCTCAGTTAAGTATAAGTGGAGCGTCTCCCAGTCCTTAGTCTTGGTTCTTAGTTTTGGGTATCCCATGGGATCTTTGATTTGTTAGGATCTTTTGATTTGGAACTTGCAAGTACCAAAGCCGAAGGACTCGTGTATTCACGAGACTGTCGTATTCGATAATCCTTTGAAGTTTGAAGCTAGACTAGTGAGCGAAGATGCCTGGTCTTAGCAGACTTGGAAATTTGTTTTGTCTTGGTTGTAATAGGGATTCCCGATTGGAGGACTCGTGTCCGGTTCCTCCAATTGGAACTCCAACCTATGAGCTCTACGTGAAGCATGGAGTGGGCCCTATCACGTATAATAACGTATGGGTTAGGTACACAAGGAAAGATGGTGTCCTAAAGTGGCCCCAATATGGTAGTTTTGACACCGAAATTCTGGATAATTTAGAAGTTAGACTTTTTAAGAAGAAAGCCCGGCCGGCGATGTTTGACTCTTTCCGCCTATGGCGAAAAGAAGCCAAACAGAAAGAAATTAAATTAGTAAAGAAGAATAAAAGAGAAAAGGGTATTTCAATAATGCAAGCTGCTATGCAGTATAAGGATGATGAAGAGGAACAAGCGAGTGAACAGCTGCACAGGCAACGTAAATTGGCAATTGATAAATGTTATCCAGTTTTGCCACCTCTTCAGCAAGATACAGTGAAGGAACTTGAGAAGGATCCTTTAATGTCTCATTTGTTGACTTCACCACCTCCTTATGCGCAGAGTGCTACAGCACCTCCGCAACCTTTAGTTGTACAACCCCCAGTTGTTGTACCTCCGGTTCTTCCACAACCACCAGCTGTTTTTCAGTTGCCACCTACTACTATGGCGCAGCCCCTCAAGGGCTGCCACCTTTACTACCTGTTCCATCTTTACTTCCTATGACTTTGCCCCCTGCATCTATTTCCCTCCACACTATCCCTTCTGACACTGCCTCTGCATTTGCTTTGTCTCCTCCTGTTTTTCCTCCTGTTCATTTGTCAACTTCTCCTTCTGTCCGACAGAGAATGACAAACACTGTTACTAGTATTTTGTCTCCTTTCTTTGGGTCACCGACTACGACCCCGTTTTAGAGCGTAAACAATTGCGTAGCCAATTGCCCGATTCTAGAGAGAAGGGAGTATTGGATCATTTGGCGCATAAATGGGTCACTGACCCTACAAGATATGAGTTAGAGTCTGTTATGGATGTCTTCCACCAATGGCAAGCACCGAAACAGAGATATGTTTTTGACAAAATGTGCGAAGTTCTTCTTGAAAGATTAAAAGATTGTGATATGGAGGCCAATCCGCCTGAGTTGTGTCGTGTACGGTTTGAGTTTTCCAAAGGCACGATTGTGGGTTCCGATATTGAGAAAGCAGTTGCGACATTATTATCATTTAGGAGTGAGGGTATTTCTCGACTGTTGTTTGAGCCAGAACCCTCTGTTAAAAGGAAGGTCAGACAGTATCCCATGAGAGAAGTTCCCCCAGTTTGGAAAGAAGGAGACCTAAATGCTGTTCCACCTATTCAGCCTCATTTTCAACGTGTGTGGGTACATGTTCCATGGAAGCGAACTGAAGTCCTGGCTCTTAAGCAGACTCTACCCGACCCCCGTAAAAACCCTGCAGGTTATTATAAGGAATTATCACAGACTGCAGACTCCTGTGTTATGAATTTAGCTGATATAGACATGTTGTTTGGAAATGTGGTCCCACAGCCTTTATGGAGAGTGATCCGTCACACGGATCATGCGCCGGAGTTAGGGGACACATGGATTAATATCAATGCGGCAAATGACAGACAAGTAGGCGGTGCTAAACCAGAGCCTTTAGTAGCAGACCTCCCTGGTAGGATCGTTACTTACATGAAGACTTTGATGCCTGCAATGCGTGTAAATTGGGATAAATTGTCTGCATGCAAGCAGAAGAAGGAGGAAAGTGTATCTGACTTCTTCACTAGGTTTGAAGAGACATTTATCGACCACAGTGGTCAGGATATGAGTACAGAAGGTGGTCAAAGGTTGTTTGTTGACAAGTTTGTGCATAATTTGCTTCCCGAATTGTGTAAAAAATTGAAAGATTCAGAGAGTTCTTGGGCCGTTTCCTCTTCAGCACAGATATTGGCTACTGCACAATACTACGAAAATAGAGATAAAGATGAGAAAGATAGAGCAGACAAGAAAACTAAAGAGTTAAAAACAAAGGTTCTTTTACAACAAGCGTATCCGCCTCGTAGTAATCAGCGTGACTATCAGCAACCTCAACAGTATCAGAGGAATTCGCAAAGGTTTGAGTATCCTCAACAACGTGCTCTGATAGGCCCTAACCAATGTTCATATTGTAAGGAAGAAGGTCATTTTAAATATAACTGCCCTATTTTGTTGCAGCGTATGAATGGTATTTCTGGCGCAAGAGGTCGAGGTGTTCCACAAGCACCTAGAGCTAGAGGACGCGGAAATTTCACCCAGAACGCGCGCCCATTTCCTCCTCAAAATTCAATGAATAGTTTTGATCAGCAGAATAACGCGTCTGGTAGGACGACTCAGTACTATGCTGATGACTACTATGCAGAAGGTGAGAGTATGGAAGGTGATGATTGCTAGGACAGCCATAGACAAAGAGAGGGAGTTGTTTCAGTTCCAGTAGATCAGAGTGGACCTTATATTGAGGTGATTACATCAGGTGTGTCAGAGCCTTTTCTGTTGGATACTGGTGCTACAAAGAGTTCTATTATGCACTCTAAATTCCCTGGCGCACCTTTGTCTGGCGAAACTAATGTTTCAGTAGGTTTTTCTGGCGCCCCGGTTAGGAACCCGATTTCTAGCCCTATGTCTCTTTCTGTTGGACCTTGTGAAATCGAAGCACCACTTATTCTAACGAAAGGTTGTGGTGAGAACTTGTTAGGATTGGATCTGCTGAAAAGATTGTATGCGACATTGTATTGTTCTCCTTCGGGAGTACAACTCACATTGGGTAAGACAGTGGTTTCACCAATATATTTGTCAAAGGACAAACTTCCAACAGAATTGTCGTTTCTCCCTGATATTCTTTGGGCTACTGGTCCCAATGATGTAGGTCTTTTGGAAATACCGCCATACGTTGTAACGTTGAAAGCCAATGTTAAAATGCCGCGCATTCCCCAATACAAGATCTCTAATGAAGGTGAAAAAGCGTTGCTAGCGATCATTTATGATTTGATTGAGAAAAATGTAATTGAAGAGACAAGAGGTAATGTTTGCAATAGTCCTGTTTTACCTGTCTTGAAGCGTACTGACTCTTCTCAGCCACCTGTTTACAGGTTTGTGATTGATCTTAGAGAGGTAAACAAGATAGTTGTGCCACAGTTTCCAGTCGTTCCCGATATCACTGCTTTACTGACAATGATTCCAGCCTCAGCCACTTGGTTCTCGGTGATTGACTTGAAGAATGCTTTCTTCAGCATCCCTATTGCCGTAGAGAGCAGGGATATTTTTGGATTCTGTTTAGGAGGCCGAAGCTTCCGATTTCAGAGAGCTCCTCAAGGTTTTTGTGACAGTCCTTCTATCTATAGTCAGGCTCTGAAGTCTCAGCTTGACACTCTTGTGTTACCTGATGGCGCTACCCTTCTACAGTACGTCGATGATTTGTTAGTTGCTGCAGATACTAAGGAGATTTGTAAAGAAGCCACTTTGTCATTGTTGCGTCATTTGTCTGATTTACACCACAAAGTGTCTCTTTCCAAGTTACAGTATTGTCGACAAGAAGTGACCTATTTAGGTCACCTCTTATCGAAAGAGGGAAGAAGATTGACCCCAGAAAGAATTCAGGCAATTGCAAAATTAAGTGTGCCAATGACACAGAGAGAAGTGCGTGCTTTCTTAGGTATTACATCCTATTGCAGACAATGGATACCGAATTTTTCATTGATGGCTAAACCTTTGGTAGCATTGACCTATAAAGACACGCCGAATCCCCTTCCTTGGTCCGAAGATTGTCAGAAAAGTTTTTCCGAATTGCGTGATGCATTGTGTTCGGCTCCTGTGTTGGGTACCCCGACTACAGCAAGCCCTTTACGCTGTATGTCCATGAGAGAGAAGGATGTGCATTATCAGTGTTAACACAGTCTTTTGGGGACAAGCAACGTCCATGTGCATATTTCTCGTCGATTTTGGACCCGGTAGCTAGAGCGTTGCCGAGTTGTTTGAGAGCCACAGCGGCAGCAGCTGTTTCTATTCGACAGTCTGCTGGTTTGGTGATGAATAATACGCTGGTCGTGATGGTCCCACATGCAGTGGATATTTTGTTAAACAGGACCAAGACACAGCACTTAACTAGTGCTCGATTGTCAGGTTACGAGTTGACACTTTTAGCGAGCCATGTGCACATAAGAAAATGCAACACGCTGAACCCAGCTACATTGTTGCCAATTATAACAAAGACAGATGTTCCGGAACAGCATGATTGCTTTCTTAGGACAGAAGAAGAAACGAAAGGGAGAGTAGATCTTAGGGACACTCCTCTTGTAAAGTGTGATGGTACCTTATGGGTGGATGGGTCATGCTTCAAGCTTCCGAATGGTGATACGACTGCGGCATATGCTGTCACGACTTTACATACGATTGTTGAAACTGCACGTATCCCACATAATTCAGCTCAAGCAGCAGAGTTGACTGCACTTATGAGAGCGTGTGTATTATCAAAAGGAATGAAAGTGACCATATATACCGATAGCCAGTATGCGTTTGGTGTGGCCCATAGTTTTGGACGCTTGTGGAAGGAACGTGGGTTCCTCACGTCTCACGGTACGAAAATACAGCATGGTCAATTGGTGAATGAGCTCCTGGAGTCACTTACTTTGCCATTACAAGTCGCGATTGTGAAATGCAGTGCACATAAGAAGATCACTGACGACGTTGGTCGCGGTAATATGTTTGCTGATGAAGTTGCGAAAGAAACAGCAAGAGATGTGATGAGTCGAATGTATGTTGCGGGCCCTGCAAGATGGATTGGTGACGTTGGAATGTGTGAAGATACGATAGAGAGTGTGAAGTCCATCCAAGCTGAAGCTACGGAGAAGGAATTAAGTACGTGGAGAGAGAGTACGGGTAAATTGGATGCAAATGGTTGTTGGGTTGAATTGTCGGAGCATCAGCGATGGTTGTTACCCGATACATATGTGCTTGCAGTGGTTACAATGGCACATGGGATGGCCCACATCAGTGTGAAAGGAATCTGTAAGTTATTGGCTCCAGCGTGGCAAAATGCTGGAATTCCCAAATGTGCAGAGAATGTGGTCAAAAATTGTATGGTTTGTTTGAAATACAATCCTGGTAAGGGAACCCCAACTCCAGCTGGTCATTTTGCGCCTCCAACGTATCCGTTCGAGGTTTTGCAGCTAGATTTCATCCACATGGAGAGGTGCAACAATTTGAAATACGTACTCATTCTTGTTTGTGCCTTTTCAAGATGGGTAGAGGCATATCCTCTGAAAGATAATACTGCCTTGTCCACAGCGAAAGCCCTTCTCAAAGAGTTCTTCCCTAGGTTTGGTTTGCCGAGAATGGTGTGGAGTGATAATGGGGGTGAATTTGTGGGTCAAGTGATGAAACGAGTGTGTGAAGGTTTAGGAATCCGGCAGAAATTTCACGCTGCAAATCATCCCCAATCAGCTGGATTAGTTGAGTGCTATAATGGCACTCTTAAACTAAAACTGGCCAAGATACAAGCAAGCTCTGGCCTTAAATGGCCTGATGCGTTGCCATTAGCACTGTTGTCAACTAGGATGACCGTACATTCCCGAGTAGGACTTAGTCCTCATGAGATAGTGTTTGGTCGCCCGGCTAACATATGGGGAGTGCCGAGGCCAACGAAATTCAGCGAGATTGAACACCCTGTACTGCTTGATTACTTGCATGATTTGACGGCTAAATTGCGTGTTTTACACCAACAGGTTCATAATACACTGCCTCAGGCTTCTAAAGATCCAGGGCATGCAATCAATCCCGGATCGTGGGTGTTAATCAAGAACTTTCAGCGGACAAAGAACGATCAGCCCCGCTGGATTGGCCCCTATTTGGTGATTTTGTCCACAAGATCTGCAGTGCGAGTACAAGGGAAGAAAAACTGGATCCACGGCGTACACTGTAAGAGGGTCCCTTTGCCTCTACCATATGACCGGTGGGTCCAGGAGGGAATTGCTGACTCGGAAACTGAAACAGTGCCTCGTTTTTGCCTTTTAGTGACGCACGCGTCACAGGGACAAATTCTGAGCGAGAAAGTGACGATCTTCTCCAAAGAGCAATACCATCACCACTTCGATTGGACACTACTGAGCCTGAACTTTTGTTTTGCGACCAGACATTGCCTGGAAAAAGCCGTTATAACTTGCGACCGAGAGTCATGGACAAATAAAATGAAATTTTGGTCCTCCCATCCGAAAACCTGTTTTTGAACCACCATCCGGGTTCAGCTGTAGGGTCGTGGTGAAAAGACTTGAGTGTGTAGCCTGCGGACACAAGGTCTACGGGTCTGGTTTGTTCTAGGGCGTTCCCTGGGACATTCAGAAACACTCTCAAGTGAAGAAAACCAACCGCCGCGAACAGCACGTTAGAGGATGGAGCCTTTTCAGATGGAGAGACCTGTTGAAAGAATAAGTTTCAAGAGGAAAATATGTGCAACCATGAGCAGAAAATGTTTTCTAATTATGTGTCTTTGTATTTTACTTAGTCTAATGATGTCTTTAGTGGGGTATATCATATTCTCTTTTCAAGTGACATCTGCACCCACTGTACAGCCCATGCCTTCCTCTACTATCTCCTCACATTCTTTTCACCCTCTACCTGAACACGAGTCCGTTAGAAGATTAGAGTTTATGAACAACTCCTTTGTTCAGCTCTTACACCAACACCAGCTAGTAGTGAACAGAACCAACTGTTGGGTGTGTGGCCTTATGCCTCATACTACTGAGAAAGGTATTCCCTACCTAGTGCTGCCATTCAGCTACAATGGTTCTGTGTGGGCATACCGAACGATGTTCATCTATGCTCGCGAAATCCACCCCCTACGTTCCGTCAAAGACAACCCAAAGAATAGTGCTCTAGTTAAGGGGATAGTCGACATGATAAGGGGAACTAGTTCCTACGAAACTATCCCGGAAGATGAGACACTAGCGTATATTGGATGGAATGTGACTGGATATGGAGCGAGTCTGAGCGAGAACCAGCAAGCAAAAAGATCCGCTCCAATTTGGATTGTACCCCATCAGGGTCATCTATGTCTGCAAGGTAATGGCAAGAATCCAAGAGCTCAGTTAGGGAAGAGTATCTGCACTGAAACGTATATTTTTGCGTCTCAGACTTCCCCTTTGTTCTTAGCAGCTAGGGGTACCTACTTTATCTGCCATGATAGGGCCTACACGTGGTTGCCCCCTGACTTCTCGGGCACATGCTTCGTTTCATTCCTGTTGCCTCCCACCTAGACAGCTGCGGCAGATTACCATAAGATAAGAAGAATTAGGGGTGTCTTCAGCAAGGAAGACACTGCAGGACAAGAAGCGGGAGACTTCTTTAGGGGTTTTCTGCCGTTCTGGGGACCTATGGCTAACAACAGGAATGTGAGGCAATTGACGCGAGTGGTTGAATCCACCATAGTCGAAACTGTCGGTGCCCTTAATAATTTGACTGCTGAGCTCCAGTCGGACCGCCTTATGACCCTGCAGAACAGGGTCGCGTTAGACAACATACTTGCAGACCGTGGTGGGGTATGTAGAGTGATCCAATCCAGTTGTTGCATTTTCATTCCAGATAACGCTCCAACAGTGTACCAGGCCATCTCCAAACTACATAGGATCTCTGAATCCATCCATATAGATGAAGGAGACTGGTCGTTGATGGGATGGTTCTGGGAACTGTTATCCACCTGGGGATGGAAAGTTCTGATGGTCATTGGGATACTTCTAGCCATCCTTTTCCTGTTTTGTCTGTGCATACAGTGTGTTCCTGCCATATGCGGCCTATGTGTTACATCATGTGTAAGGAAACCTGTATCAAGGGACGAGCTAAGTAATAGGATGATGCTACAGCAACATCTCAATGAATTCATGAACATAGACCTAGACTCAGATTAGCATGAGTGTAAGTAAATTGCCTATGTAAGGGCAAAAGGAGGGTCTGTGGTACTGAAAATTCTGGACCTGTGTCATTAACATCATTGTAACATGACGATTTTGGTATCAGCAGACCGGTAATGACAGGTATGCTATATCTGAGTATTTATGCGTCATATTCGAGTGACGGGATCACTCTAATATTAACGATTCCCTTGTGAACCCTCGGGTTCCATTTTGTGTACGGCAGCCATTTTGTGGTTGCCCTCACATAAGGCAATGACTAAAGCCAAAACGCGCCTTAGGGGACACGTACACTTTCAGTGACCTGGGCAAGCTGACTCCACTGTCCAGAGCCAGAACCTGTTCGGCCAGTTTTAGTTCCCAGTGGCCGATCGAGATTAGGAGCCCAGGTGCAGCATGCCATAAACCCTTCATTGCACACATCTATATCTAAATCTTATTCACACCTGTCACTGCTCTTTCTTTATGACCTGCTTTACGAGGAGGAGGTGCCCGGTTTTATTAGGGGTCCAGATTATATCTGTTGCAGGTGTTGGGCCTCACTGGGTATTTGGTTGTGGGCTGGACAAACTGAAAATGGGCTTGTCATCATGAATCTGTCTTTTTTTTGTTGTAAGAAATATGTGAATGACCCACTGTAAAAATAAGGAATGTTTGCCTAAAGCATAATATTCTGTATAAAAGAGATAGCTGGTTTCCATGAGAAGGCAGTCTCCTGAGAACATACACATTGGTGTACTTATAGGATACCTGTTGCTGGCTGCAGCCAATAAATTGATCTTTGAAGCCACCAAGAAGACTCTGTGTTTCTGTAGTCTGAGACAGGAAGAACTCAAGGTCATTGGGTGTGTTCCCTGGCACCGCTGGGTCCAATAAAACCCAGTACTTCACAACCATCCTCTGATAACCAGAAAACTGATCCAGCGGGTTACTTAGCAACAAGCATTCATACACAAAATACTCACTTGGGCCCATACATTCATACTACGCTAGCAATTTCCGCTGGTGGGTCAGTTGGTACTCTTTATCAAAATCTCTGCTACCAATTACTTTTCTGATTGAAGAGTAATGACTTACCAATGGACCCTTTGCTAATTGGGAAGTTTAAAATGAGTGACATTCCATACAATTCATAATTCCTGAAATAATCACTGAGTCAGGAAGTTTTAAAATGTTTATCTAAAGATTTAGCAGAGTAAAATACAGAACCACATGATACTTAAATCGTATATCAAGGATGAAGCATAATAATCAATTATCGATCAATGACGGTCCCTCAGAAAAGGAGAAGATAGAGACAGCAGCGCAACTAAGGTTTGCATTTATATTTACCTAAAAGTGCGAGAACCAAACCCCTTGGCCAAGGAGTTGAAAAGGTAGGACCCTGGAAGGATGAAGAGCAAAGACCTCCTCCCGGATCAGGACAGGATCGGTGACCTCTCTATCAACGACGCCTGCGTCGTTCCCCTCTCTGGTACTTCGCTTCTCCTCGATTTCTCCCGTGTCTTCCTTCTAAGGTACTCCGCCGCCCCCACCTCAGGACCTCTCTGGACAGCGGTTCAGTCTGCAATCGATCAGCTTGTCATGGATCTCTAACTTCGGACCCCTCTGCATCAGATCTGCTCTCTTCTGCCTCTCTTCTGAATGAATTCTGAGCCTTCTGATCCTTCTGGTCTAACAATTAACTAATTCTATATCTATTATACCCTTCTACGCCCATGTACCTCCCCTTAATGTTGCAGAATTATGTGCCCACTACTTCTGATTGGACGGGGACAGGGGTTGATCCTCACACCATATTGATTTAATTCATTTTCTTAAAGCCCATTGTTTTAAAATACCGCCCATCACAATTAATACATTTGCTTTATTTCCCACCCGTCTCATGACAAGTTTAATACATTGTTCATATAAATTGTTTCTTTTCAGTAGGGACATCGTGGGTACAATAATGTTGGCCATCAGGTCATGGCCTTGGACGACGTCCAGGTTGACTTCATCCGCTCTTCTGGGCAGCCACTCAGGGCGCATGCGCAGAACCATTGTTTCTCGAGTTTTCAGTTCACCAACCCCAGGCCCATTTACGAACTAATAAAAGTCAAAGAAGAAATTATTAAAATCACACATAAATGGTTTCACTGTATACCCACTCTTTCTACTCTATTCCCAATTATTTATAAATTCTATCCCGCATTAATGGCGTTAAGATACCACAGTTTATTTGCAACATATGAGCAAGCTGTAGCACATGAAGACATTAAGCAGCCATTTTAATACACACTGCGCAGAAGCAAGAGTTTCCCTCCAAGCAAAGAAAGACGTCACGCCATGTGATATGGTTGAGACATGCGCAATAGGGTTCCCGCGCTTTAGCGGCCATTTTAGAATAGACAAGCGTTACTTGTTAGTTTAAACACATAGGCAAGCTTCCTTCTACTTGAATTCATGTGTGCAGTGGTTAGTATGAACATTACAAAAATTAATACATTAATACTGTGAGAAGATTGCCTCCAAGCAAGTCTCATTTGTGAGTCCTTGCTCCATCAGGTGCATAGAGGGCAAGCACATTTTTGTGAAAGCACACAACTGCTGCCCAATCTAAACATGCATTCTTGACTACCAACAAATCGGTGGAACCAAAGCCCCTCTCCTGGTAGTTCTTCTTGGAGCCCTTTTTTAGATTAATCACATAATGTCTGGACGACAGCGCTCTGCCAAGCCAGACCTAAAAGCTGCTGTCATTGGTGCTATTGCCGCGTATTCACAGATTTCATTAATGTGCATTGCTCCAATAATTGTGAATGCATTAGAATCTTGTTTTAAGCACAATATCCTTCTGTACTGCACTATTCTCTGCCCCCACAGTGTTTTAAAAAAATTACACTTTTTCATGCAACCCTGATGAAGGAAAGGAAATCTGAAATATATTTGTTATTTTAAAATGCACTTTTCTGCAATACAGATCAATAGAGAAACAAATTATCAACTGGAATAATTTAATGATTTTCTTTGAAAGGATTTTTGTCAGCTAACAAAACAAAGAACAAAAAAGTAATTATAAATAAGAGTGTGCAATGTATTTAAATCTTTTGAATGCAAGGAGATGGATCATTCAGGAAGGGTAGATCTTGCTCTCCCCCAATATGATGTTTTCACTAGTGTGGCTGTGAACTTTCTCATAACTACATAGAGTAATTCTGAGTGCGGGAATGCAGAGAGCACTGTAGAACTGCCGGGAGCGATATGCTCTGGGCAACTTATGATGAAGGCCTCAAGGCATTAGGTTGCTTTGGTACACCACCATTTTTAGTAGCAGTTGCGCTTTTGGAACCCCTGTGTCTATAAGTAAGGTGAAGAGGGCCAGCACCCCCCTCTAAAAATTGTTTCAGCACCACTAATCCACTAAGATCAAAGTACGGTTAAATACATTCACTGTATGCTCTGCAGGTGCATAAAGCTGGTGTTCTGCTCCAAACATGATTGGGTTTTTGCTGGAGGCTAGTATCAATGGGAGGAAGATGCCCACTGGAACCCATAGAACTATGGTAGAAAGGAAGTATCTCAAACCCAAAGAGATTCTCCTAGGTGTTAAGGGAGAAGTGGTAGTAGCCAGCGGAGAGGACATGGAGTATCTAATTGCACGAATTGATTTGCAGCTAAATAGTAGATCCGCCATGGTAGACCTAGAGGTGCGAGAGAAGCAAGATGGTGGATGTCTCTTGGGCAAGGATTCGATTGCCCCTGGTTTAGTATCAGGATTTGGAACCTGCATGGCTTGGACAACATCAGCTGTGTTGACGAGACCACAGGGTGCATGTCAATTTCAGAGACTGAGACCATTCCCGATTTTCAGAAATCAGAACATGATAGATAGCGGATCAGGGCAGGCGCTGAGAAATCAGTGGCCATGGCATCCAAGGCCCCCACAAAAGATGGAGAGGAGAGTGAAATCCCCACAGTGGACAAGTTGTTCAAGTCTGGGTCACTGCCAGAGCTGCAGGAATTGTTAGCTACTGGAGGACTTATCCAGGAGGAATTCCGTGAGGCACAGGTTGAGTGTCCTACACTTGTGGAACTTCGGAAGGAAGTTCAGGAACAAGTTAGCAAAAGAGAGGTCAGAAGCTACTATATCAGCTGGGAAGATGGACTACTAAATAGTTAGACGCAGAATCCTGGGCCGGGTACTAGCAAGAGGCTAGTGCTTCCACTGTGAACATGAATCTCCCTCTGCCCCACAAAGTGACCTTGTCAGGACACTTAGGCATTAGAAAGACCCAGGATAGTTTGGCTCAGCAGGGATGCCCAAAGACACAGAGTTGTTTTTAGTAGAATGGGTCCCACTTGCCAATTGAATAGTAAGTCAGGGGTTAAGACCAATGCACGGTTAGTGCCTCTACCCATTGTTGGTGTTCCATTCGATCCAGTGGGAACAGATATTGTTGATCCATTCGACCCACCCTCAGCATCAGGCTAGAAGTACATTTTGTTTGTGGTGGCTCATTCCACTCGGTATCCAGAGGCGGTACCCCTGAGGAGCATGACCACAAAAGTGGTAGCTAGGGGTCTCCTAGGGATCTATTCTTGGATTGAATTTCCAAAGATGGTACTATCCAACTGGAGAACTATCTCCATCTACTCCTAAATGAAAGATGTGGGAGCAAGCTAGTATAACGTACCACTTCTTCACAGTGTGCCAGCCACAAACCAATTTGTGTAACGGTTCAAAAACACTTTAAAGAGCATCATGGGAACTTTATTTGAGAACCTCAGAAGGAAGTAGAATCTTCTCCTATCATGTCTCTTATTTGCCTACCATGAGTTTCGGCAGAAGAGAGTCAGGTTTAGCCCCTTCAAACTTCTGTATGAACACCCAGTGTGCAGACCACTCCCCTTGATCAGAGATGGGTGGGAACGAACTCAGGAATCACTACAGAAGATGCTGACTGAGTAGCAGGAAGGTCAGGAGGTGCTAGTGCTGGAGCTCATGTGTCCCAGATATTTGGAAGCTAAATGGTAGGGGCCCTACAAAGGTATTTGATATGAACTACTTAGTGGATACATGTGTCAGTAGGGGACCTAGGTGGGTGTCCAATTTGATCCAGCTAAACCACCTTACCTTCGGAGGGACTAAACAGTGAATATCATGGACAGTGAATATCATGGCTTTAAGAATTTGGGTTATTTTGTTGAGAGGAGTTAAAGCCTTACTCAAGTAATAAACACAATCCATATCAAGGTGAACCATAAAAGTCACTAAATAAACCTGTGCTTAACTTTGGTAGCTTGGTGCAAAAACAGCCAGGCTTAACTCAGAGGCAATGTGTAAAGTTTTTTGCGCAGCACTTAAACAGTAATAGAGAGAAAACACAACACAAGAAAAATCCCAAACCAATTTAGAAGAATAGAGTAAATTGTGATAATTAAAATGACACCAAAATGACAAAAATCCAATCAATCGAACCGGAGTTATGATTTCTTTTAAGTTTCTGGTACAAATAGCTAAAGAAGCAAAAAGTGCCATTCCTGGTTATCTGGTCGTTCGGGACTGGTTCAAAGTCAAATGTTCAGGTGGGAGTTGTTCGCAGTTGTGAAGAGCCCAAAATGCCTGGATTTTCACCTGGAGTCCAGTTCTTGAATTTCGCAGGTTGAAGGAGTACACTCTGACACCAGCCAAGGGGCTAGGACCTACCTGGGGAGGCACCTCTTAGGGGTCAGAACTCACTCCAGAGGCCAGCAGCAGGGTTCAGGAAGGTCTACGTGGTGCCAGTCTCCTGGGCAGTTGAAGGGAGGTTTTGAGGGTGACACTTCTATCCCCAGTACCTTCCTGTGTGGGGGGGTCACTCTCTTTGTCTAACCCTAACCTGGTTCTGGTCAGATCTTCCCCTGCATTTGGCACCATTCGGTCTAGGATAACATAGGGCATGCAGGCCTGGGTGTGGGCTGTATTTGCCAGTGACAAGGCAGGCAGCTTCAGGTGGCAAGAAGGGGTTGGCACAGCCCTCAGGCTAACCCCTGAAGTTCAGGAAGGGCTGAGTACAACCCCACAGGCCATCCTGCTCAGGAGAGGAACACCCTTCACCAAACCCAAGGCCCTTTTGTCCCCTGTCTGGAGGGAATATACATCACACCACAGGAGAGTCATTTGCAGTCATGTGACCCTGTATACTGACAGAAAGGCACATTTGGTTTAGACCAGAAAATGCTAACTTTCTAAAAGATTAAACGAGCAGTGGTTCTGCCACAACACACTAATTCAAATAAACTTTTTTATCTCCTTCTACCGTGGGATTTCATTGAATGTTATAAACAGATCTGTCTATACACGTATTTGAAAAGAGAAGGCATAAACTAATTGTACTATTTTGAGGCATATTTAAACTTTATATGAAAAAAATCAGGTATCAATATGGAACAGGACATATACACATGAAATTCTAGTGTAATTATAAAAGTGAAACATAAGGGGAGTGAGGTGTATTATACATATATCACAACATAATACAATAGGTACATAAAAATTACTACATGTAAACAGCTATGTGAGAAGTTGGCCTGGTATATGCTGTTCACTAATTAAAGTGGACACCTTGCACCAGTACAATTCGACTCTTATGGTAGATAGGTTTAAGACAACCTTTAAAGAAAGCTATCCTAGTGGTAGCTGTGGAGAGCAGCCTTCAGGCTAAGTCTTGAAGGAATGTAAAGCAGCTTGTTTTACCACACAATCTCTTGAATCACCAAATGAAAAGACACCACACAGATATATATATCAAATATATATGTATTTATTAATAACAACTCTCTACTAATCTCTTTATGAGATTAGAAGTCAAGGACATATGCACAAATCAACGTTTCACAATAACTTAAGTTAGCACAAGTAAATATCACAATCTTATCTTGGCTAGACCGGGGTCTAGAGCATTTAGAATCGAGGGACCCCAAAGAACCACCCCAGGTAGTTGTTGGAGACCCACAGGGGACGGACGCGGTGTTCAGACACTGGTGCGAGTCCTGTACGAGTCTATGCGAGAGAACGCGATTGAGTTATCAATGTTACAGGTCCCTGGCGTGTTCGAGGCGAACACACAGATCGGTCAGTACGAGTCAAAGGACGCGGATACTGGTAGATGTGCAAGGGAGTTGGACGCGATGTGTCTAACACAGCCGCGAACCCTGTACGAGTCAGTGCGAGAATCGCACTGAGGAAATAGGAGATTTAGGGCACTTCTAGGGTAGCTACAAGCAAGTCACTTACAGGGTAAGTAGTTCGAAGGCCCACACCCACAGGAGCACCGTAGTGCTGAAGTTACCTCACCCAGGGGAGCCGGGTGCATAGGTGTCCTTTGGTGTCGGGTCGCGGCGTCGTTTTCAATGGGAACCAGTTGAAGACTTGCTGCTTGCAACGACAGAAGAAGTGTCCGGAGGAATCCAAGCCTGGATTCGGAAGAAGGGAGACCTGAAAGCAGAGGGGACAGTGTTCAAAGTCACTTGGCAGTGACCCGGGGCAAGGTAGATGAATGCCCACCGTCGTCGCAAGATTCAGGTCGGTCGTGGGTGCCTTGACTCTTCAGCCATGAGGTCCAGGAGGCGTCGACAATGACCAGGAGCTGGATTCGGCGTGTACCACGATGTCTGCAGCTTACTGTGGTGTCGGCGACTCCATTGGAGCCACCAAGCCTTGGTAACAGCAAGTCGTGGGGAAAGTGGGAAAAGGCAATGGCGCAGACCAGCAAGGTCTGAGGGACTCACCCAGCGAGGGTGAGTCAGGGCAGGCCTGGAGCAACCAGGGGAGCCCTTTGGTTCTGTAGGAAAGTCTTCAGGGGACCCACAAGCCGGCTGGCAAGGGATCGCGAAGACGCCTCAGGAGGATTCGCTCAACAGGGGCCCACGGTCACTCGGGATGTAGTAGGCTCTGATCTTCGGAGGAATTCCTGCTGGAGGCTAGGACCACACGTGGTCCAAAGCACAAGTTCGTAGAACATCGTGAAGGGGTTGCACTCGACAATAGTGCACGGTACCCAGGGGTCACGGTTCCTCATCACTCTTGGGGTCCACTGGCCTCAGCTTCGCTGGGGACTCACGATGGCCTTTGAGAAGTCAGGAAATCCACTTCTTGGGCTGCAGGAACTTCGGACTCCGGCAGGAGCGGCGTAGTTTGCGACCGTCGTTTGTAGTTTTTGGGTGCCTGCCAAGCAGGGGAGTCACTCCTTGACTCCAAGGGAGATTCTTCAGTCTTCCAAAGGTAGTGGAATGTCGAAGGTCCAGGATTCTTCTTCAGAGCGTCATCCAGGGATATCTAGGGTGCAATGCACAGGTTCCCCCTCTTATACTAAAAGAAAGGGAGGGACTAGCTCTATGACCCCACCTATGGGAGGGTCAGGGGAGTGGGTGGCTACACCCACTTCCCTTTGTCCAGTTTCGCGCCAGAGCAGGGGCAGGTAGCCCCTGAGCTGGTTTGAACTGGCATATGCACAGAGGAGCCTTCTGCTCCCCCAGTGCAGGACTTCAAAGCACTCTAAGAGTGCACCCACCCAGCCCCAATACACTAAACCCTGTCTGGGAGGTGGTTACACCTCCCTGTGACAGGATGCCTATTGTTGGGCTTCCTCCACTGCGAGTTTCGGTCATCAGCAGGAGGGCAGCCCAGTGTCTGTGACTGGTGGCATCCATTTTGTGATGCCAGGGCTCTGCAGGATTCTACCGCGTTTCCACAGTAGGTACATGTCTATCCCTCTAGAAGGGTGGAATGCTACCCCCGCCACCAGGATTGGCGGGGGGGGGGTAGTATTCCAAGGTGTTTGACACCAAACACGACATGTTTCGATGCAGCCATTCCAAAGTTAGCATTTTACCGCGAGGATATAATGCACTTAAGAGTATATGGTTTAACCGCATCCACAAACAGCCCCAGAGAATGGACTCTGAGAGCTGCAGAGGGGCCCTGCTCAGGCAGAGGCACCCTCTCACATAGGAACCAAGCACCCTGCCCTCAGGATTGATAGGGCCTGCCTTAGGGGTGACTGATAGGTTCAAATGTGTGTGCAGGAGAGATATAGGAAACCTATATCTCAGTGAGGAGTGCTAGCACCACCTCACCCAGGCTGCAGTAGCAGGCCTGTGGTGTCAGATTTAGTCTGCTTCCCAGGGGTGGCATACTACATGCTTCAGCCCCTGGTAGGCCTGTGAAGTACCTATGCCCTTGGTACCTAAGGTACCATATACTAGGGACTCATAAGGTACCACAGTATCCAATCACTAGTGCACCTAGAGTGCACTCCAAGTCATTTAGAGAGAACAGAGAGGCTGGGGCCCTGATTGGCAGGGACCCAGCCAGACTATAGTCAGAAACCAGTGTAAACATCAGAAAAAAAGTGGGGGCAACATAAGAGGCAGATCCTACTCTCCTACAAACTACATTTAGGCACAGCGTGAAAACATGGTGGTAATCTCAGCGTGACCTGGAATTTTATTCCTTCTATTTATGATGGTCAGATTGGACTGTAATGCTTACAGTCCAACCTGAAAATGAACCTGAAAAATGCCCTACATTTTTCTGTATTCATTGATGTCTCTGACCGCATGACGCCAGAGGGTGATTTGAGAGCACGCTGTGCCCGCCCCTGATTTATTTTCAACTTATCCATGAGCATTTAACGAGCTCCAGGAGGAAGCCATATAATAGGCCCTTTCTCATCTGCTGGTATCCATCCGGGACCAAACTCACAAGGCTATACACAGACTATCCATTTCTTGTCCTGAGGAAGACCCTAGTTTGATGTTCATAAATTGCACAACAATCCAAGGATCGAAACGTCGACGCATAACTAGAAGCATTACAGTCCAACCTGACCATCATAAATAGAAGGAATAAAATTCCAGGTCACGCTGAGATTACCACCATGTTTTCACGCTGTGCCTAAATGTAGTTGTTTACATGTAGTAATTTTTATGTACCTATTGTATTATGTTGTGATATATGTATAATACACCTCACTCCCCTTATGTTTCACTTTTATAATTACACTAGAATTTCATGTGTAGATGTCCTGTTCCATATTGATACATGATTTTTTTCATATAAAGTTTAAATACGCCTCAAAATAGTACAATTAGTTTGTGCCTTCTCTTTTCAAATACGTGTTTAGACAGATCTGTTTATAACATTCAATGAAATCCCATGGTAGAAGGGGATAAAAAAGTTTATTTTAGTTAGTGTGTTGTGGTAGAACCACTGCTTGTTTAATGTAATAGTCCCTAGGTTCTGCGCATTACTGGGTATCCACATTGATTAATACTGAACTTTCTAAAAGAGGCATTTTCAGAATAGTAATTTAAAATCCGACTTTACCATTAAAGAGGATGTGCGTGCCCAATGCATCAAAAAAATGCAGAGACCAGAAGATCTGAGTGGACAGGCAGTTTTAATGGGTTGGAAGCAGATTATTAGGCACGTTGGTATGAAAGTTGGTTAATTTTGTTTTGTGAACGCACCAGGTCATGTGTCTTTTGTATGGCCTAAGTCAGTGTAATGTTTTAAAGCAAACGTTTTCTCTTCTAGAAGCCATGTTGGTGTCTTGTTGTACCGTGGCCCAAAATAGTAATACTGGTGTAACAGAATGAGCTTTCAAGCTGCAGGTCAGCTACAGCATTGGTCCTAATAGCGTCTAACTAGAAAGGACACAGTAGGCCTGATTCTGAGTTAGGAGGAGCAAAATTACTGTATGGAATTTCAGTCCACCTGGCTCAGAGTTGGTAGGTTATTCCATGCCCAGTTTTACCATGTGTGGGAGAACCATACTCAATTTTTTGTGGCTAGTAATTCCGGCTAGAAAAATCGCATGAGTCGTTGGCTGCTGTCGCAGCCAAACCTCGTTCCCTTTTTTCCCAACTTGGAGAAGAATACAATGCTCCGTGCTACAAGATTGCTTCCCCTTCCCTCCCCCAATCTGCCCACCCGTCTCCCCAACCCCATCCACAGGTCCATGCATACATTTGCCACCTGCTATATGCTAATATCTAATATAATGGTGAATTCCGTGTTGATTTATAACTGGAAAAATGAGTCCCACATGATAAGTCCCCATCCAGATTTACTGTTACGCCAATAATGTGCAACTTGTAATCAGGACCATTGTATCCCGCAATCGTCCATCTTTCTCTTGTTACTCATTGAGCTCTTTACCTCGACCCCCCAAAGTTCCTCACCTTTTTGCGATGCCTGATGAGCAGGACTTTAAGTGGGCCGGGTCCTGCCGGTGCTCAGCACCTGCAGTTCTTAAAAGCAGGTGCCGAAACGGGTCACTATCGGGCTCTCCATTTTTACCTTCAGGGTGGGAGAAAAAAAAGCTTAACTCTGCCATAGTACCATACATAACTGCTTTTGATGTAGACTCATTTTTTAGTGTTATATAGCGCTAACACGAGCAGCAGTTACATAACAGAAGACCGTGCTCATGTTTTGAATCACAGGATGTTAAGCCGACCTGAGTCTCGAACCTGCTTTCTTAGCTCAAAGGCCTGCAGCTCTACCCGTTACGCCACAACCTCGCTCAGAAGAACAGAAGCATTTTCAACACTATATACAAACAAAGTGATAGTTGTTGCTCATTCATCTTATGCAATTTACAACCATTGACAAAGATAATAGTCCTGGCTTGGTGTAGGTGTAATGTTACTTGTGTTAGCTGGATAAATGGACAGAAGCAACAAAATACCAGTAGGGCGGCAGGCTATGATAAGTACAGATTTTTAGCTTAAGTGTTTTAGGCCATGCCCTACATTACATTGGCCACGCCCCTATGAGAGACCCCCCCCAGTTTTTCCATCCCACTTAAAGCCCTGCTGACGAGGAATATGCCGCTGTCAAAACGTTTTTATTAAAATCAAATTTAGAAACCATTTAAATGTATAAATGCTGGCTTCTGAGTCACAGACAGGTGTCTTTGGTTATTATCCGCCAAGTGTTAACAGAGGTGTATTATGATGAATTACGGACCTATCCCTTCCTTTCCTAGGCGGACTCATAAGAGCCGAGCTGCTTTGCGCAATCATCGTAAAGCTATCAGGTGTTCTTTGATATAGTGTTATACCTTCATTACTTCCTGGTCTTACCCTGTAATTCGTTTGCAGAACAAAGGTCAGGTTTGTGTCATCAGAAGAACACTGTTTCATTGCGTTAGAGGCAGGCCAGATTACCAAAGTCTCATGACGCAGAGGTTCAGAAGGGCATTTTCACTGAAGGACAACTTTCATGATCTGATTAACTCGTCTTTGTCCAGAGCTTCTTATTGTTTCAGATAGGAGTCGAGAACTGAAATCCTACAAAATTTCGCGTATATAAATTAAAAATATAATTTAAGAAATGTATTTATTAATTTATGTTTTTTAGGTATTTTTAGAGCGCGGACCAGGCTGCAAGGTTAAAAGAGCGCTATACACAGAACAGGGTAACAATACAAAAAACATGCAGCAATTTGAGAACAATTAAAGTAAAAAGTAATGTATCAGCTTTGATGGAGCAAGGACTCACAAATGAGACTTGCTTGGAGGCAATCTTCTCACAGTATTAATTTATTAATCTTTGTAATGTTCGTACTAACCACTGCACACACGAATACAAGTAGAAGGAAGCTTGCCTATGTGTTTAAACTAACAAGTAACGCTTGTCTATTCTAAAATGGCCTCTAAAGCGCGGGAACCCTATTGCGCATGTCTCAACCATATCACATGGTGTGACGTCTTTCTTTGCTAGGAGGGAAACTCTTGCTTCTGCGCAGTGTGTATTAAAATGGCTGCTTAATGTCTTCATGTGCTACAGCTTGCTCATATGTTGCAAATAAACTGTGGTATCTTAACGCCATTAATGCGGGATAGAATTTATAAATAATTGGGAATAGAGTAGAAAGAGTGGGTATACAATGAAACCATTTATTTGTGATTTTAATAATTTCTTCTTTGACTTTTATTAGTTCGTAAATGGGCCTGGGGTTGGTGAACTGAAAACTCGAGAGACAATGGTTCTGCGCATGCGCCCTGAGTGGCTGCCCAGAAGAGTGGATGAAGTCAACCTGGACGTCGTCCAAGGCCATGACCTGATGGCCAACATTATTGTACCCACGATGTCCCTACTGAAAAGAAACAATTTATAAGAACAATGCATTAATCTTGTCATGAGACGGGTGGGAAATAAAGCAAATGTATTAATTGTGATGGGCGGTATTTTAAAACAATGGGCTTTAAGAAAATGAATTAAATCAATATGGTGTGAGGATCAACCCCCTGTCCCCGTCCAATCAGAAGTAGTGGGCCCATAATTCTGCAACATTAAGGGGAGGTACATGGGCGTAGAAGGGTATAATAGATATAGAATTAGTTAATTGTTAGACCAGAAGGATCAGAAGGCTCAGAATTCATTCAGAAGAGAGGCAGAAGAGAGCAGATCTGATGCAGAGGGGTCCGAAGTTAGAGATCCATGAAATGCTGATCGATTGCAGACTGAACCGCTGTCCAGAGAGGTCCTGAGGTGGGAGCGGCGGAGTACCTTAGAAGGAAGACACGGGAGAAATCGAGGAGAAGCGAAGTACCAGAGAGGGGAACGACGCAGGCGTCGTTGATAGAGAGGTCACCGATCCTGTCCTGATCCGGGAGGAGGTCTTTGCTCTTCATCCTTCCAGGGTCCTACCTTTCCAACTCCTTGGACAAGGGGTTTGGTTCTCGCACTTTTAGGTAAATATAAATGCAAACCTTAGTTGCGCTGCTGTCTCTATCTTCTCCTTTTCTGAGGGACCGTCATTGATCGATAATTGATTATTATGCTTCATCCTTGATATACGATTTAAGTATCATGTGGTTCTGTATTTTACTCTGCCAAATCTTTAGATAAACATTTTAAAACTTCCTGACTCAGTGATTATTTCAGAATTATGAATTGTATGGAATGTCACTCATTTTAAACTTCCCAATTAGCAAAGGGTCCATTGGTAAGTCATTACTCTTCAATCAGAAAAGTAATTGGTAGCAGAGATTTTGATAAAGAGTACCAACTGACCCACCAGCGGAAATTGCTAGCGTAGTATGAATGTATGGGCCCAAGTGAGTATTTTGTGTATGAATGCTTGTTGCTAAGTAACCCGCTGGATCAGTTTTCTGGTTATCAGAGGATGGTTGCACTTTGTTAATTGGGTAATGAGAATTTTATTTTTATGAACTAACATCTGTGTGTTTTTAAAGTTTGTTTTATGTTGTCCAGAATACCCGGGGAAAGAATAGCGGATGGTAAGTGGAAGCCATACTGCAGTGAGGTTATCTGTCAGGCAGAAATAGTACTGAAAAGTTAAGTAGGGCTATCAGTACTTGTTAGGGACTCTATGCGTGTGAGTGACAGCAAAGGAATATGCTGGTGAAAATTTGATGTTATATCACCTAGAAAGGGTAACATTGAAGAAGTAGCAGGTATTTCTGAAGCTTGTGTGAAGAGTAAACGGAAGGGTTTTACTCGTAGTGTATGTATAGTAAACGGAAAGGTTTTACTAAGTGTGAGAGTAACTATCTTTCCCAATTTTAGAGAAACTGGCACGATAGCGAATGTTTTATGTTGTTACTGAATTTTAATAAGAAGTGTAGAGAAAATAAAGTTTTGCGTACGATTTTGTAAAGGGAGGGTCAGCTACCGGAGAGGAAGCTGACGTCACAAAACGCTGCGCTGGGATTGGTTGAAACCGCGGGCGTAGAAAGACTCTTGTAAAGGAGGGGTCAGTAGTCAAGAGTAGTACGGACGTCACAGGTGCCGCGCTGGGATTGGTCGAAACAGCGAGGGACAGAGCAGCGCAGATTGTAAAGGAGGGGTTGGCAGATAAACGTCACAAAAAGGCCGCGCTAGGATTGGTTCAGAGACAAAAAGTTAGCTGAAATCTGATTGGTTGTTACCATAGAAGTCGAAATCCTAGTGGATAGTGGAGACTGTATGTTAAAACGTGATCCAACTTTAATAGGAATTCGTCCGGATAGGAGATTGCTAGGGTTTGGAGAATATTTGCAGAATATAATTTTATACACTGGGATTTGCCAAAAATGTACGGAGAGAAGAGGAAAATGTCATTTCTACAAAAGATTAAGAATTATTTTAAAAAGGATAAACCAATCAAAACTAGAGAAGGAATTATCATTCCACCAGCTAAAACGCCCGCTTCATTTATGATGATGGAGAGAGGTTATCATACTTGCGTATGGATAGAAAATTGGATGGAATATACCAAAAATGATGGAATATTAGCATTCCCCGAAAATGGTACTTTCAATGGGAGAATTCTTCAAAATTTGAGATTAAGGATGAATGACTTAGAACCCAGACCTAGATTAACTCAATACGAAGCCTTAGAAGAATGGGAAACCGAGGCATTTGAACGTGACCGATCCAGAAGTAATAGGGGTTATCAGGGATTTTTCCCTAGATACCAAAATGAGTCAATGGACGGTCAGATGAAACAATGGAGAAGAGCGATGCTTACAGAGGGTTTATATCCAATATTAATGGCAGAAGAATCGTTAGGGAGTAAATGCACCGAAAAGACAAAACACTTGACTAGATTTGGAGATTCCGAAGATGAATTTATGGAAGAGATATTAAAGAACCCGCCACCATATCAGGAAGGGACAAGTGGATGCACCCCAAGTGCACCACTATTAAGGACACCATTGGTACCACAAGTATTGCATGATTCCCCAGTTAGTAGGGTACTTCATGATAAAGAAAAGGAAGCAATAGATAAAAACAGAGCAGAATTAATTCAGAAAGTAACACAATTGAGTATTCATCCTGACTCACTGACCATACCTGTAACCATTGGTCCAGTGGTTCCCTTGTATGGTGACAAAGTAAATTATCCCAAACCTCTAGTTATGCCTACACCTGTGAATGTTCCTAAACCTGAAGCAGTAGTAATAGTTGATGATCACTTTAGTGATTGTGAATCTATGATTTCATTAATGGACTTGCCCATTCGAGAATCTGCAAATAGTACCCCCAGAAGAGTAACACCTGGTTGCTCCAAAGATGTAAACATAGTAACCTCATCAGGAACCAAAAGTGCCACAGTAGTTACACCAGAAGACTTAGAAAGGTGGGCACAAGGATCAGACAAACAGAGTTCACCCCCAAAGATCATGGACATTTATAAATTAAAGGTTGAGTTAGAAGAAATGATAGCAGGAAATGTAGGGGTAGATCGCCTAAATACTTACGATGAAGAAGAATTATTGTTCGTGTGCAGAAGTATCACCAGAAATGTAAAGATATTCCATGAGAAATTATCAGATTTAGCTCTGCAGATGGGAATTTAAATAGGGAAGTCAAAAGTGTTACAGAAACCCTATAGAGCAGATTTTTCAGACAAAGATTTAGAAAACATGAATGCCTCTGGAAGAAAATTACAAATAAAGGAATTAATGACAGTCTTGCAGAAATGGGGAGACCTAGATAAATGGAAAGCTAGATGGACAAAGAAAAAGGAAGAGGCACGATACAGTAGAACAACTTCTGAATATTTAATGAAGGAAACAGGGAAAGCAGATCAAATGTACCCGATGCGAGAAGTTCCAGGAGGGGGATATGTACATGTCCCATGGAGCAGACAGGATATTTTGTCATTTACGAATGATTTTCCAAAGTTGAGAGAAAAGCCAATTGAATGGTACAAGCAGGTTGAGAGGTTTGTGAAGGTGTCAAAGGTATTGTTAAAGGATTTGGATGGTTTGTTCGACATAGTGGTACCTGCCGATCTGTGGACAGATTGTAAAATCACAGTTGATTGGCCTAGTGAAGAGTATCCTAGAGATCCAAAGACAGGTGCCCCGTCAAATGATGTAATGAAAAAGTATCAGCAGGTAATAACTTACCTGAAAGGGAAAATACCACCAAAAGAAACAGATTGGGTGAAAATAGACAGAACTACCCAAGAAGCCAGTGAATCGGTACATGCCTATTACGAACGTTTATTGCAGGTATTCAAACAGTATAGTGGATTTGAGGACATTGGAGATAAAAACATGAGTCAGTTTGTCTACCGATTTGTTTATGGTTTAAAGCCAGAGATTTGTCAGATGATTAAGCAGCACATGTTGTGCTGGCAAGGGAAACCGATCGATGAAATCTTGAAATATGCAAAATATTGTGGAGATGACATTGAGGATAGGCATAAAAACTGCAAGAGAAAGTGATGTGGGCTCAGGTAAAAATGGCTGAGCGACAGGGAATTAATTTGGATAATCCAAGTGATAATCAGGGAAAAGATTCTGGAACGAATGGTGACACTGGGAATGGAGGAAAAGTGAGAGGACGAATGAGCAGAGAAGAGGCTAAAAAGAAGTTTCCTTGTCACGGGTGCGGAAAATTGGGGCATTGGAAGGATGAATGTAAAAAGATGCGGAATAATAATGGCCCAAATCAAAATTTAAATCCACAGACGCAGAATGACTCACAACAGGGTGTAAATCCTCAGAGTCAGTTGCCACCTGCACCTATACAGGGTAACATAAGCAGAGCAAAGCACGGTACAGACGTCGGATATCAAGGAGGAAGTGGTAAGAATGATTTTGTAACCTCACAGTTTCTTTTACAGGACGACTTCTGTCCCTATAGCCAATGACGGTGCCTAGGAGAGGGGGAGAAGGAGTGCGTACTTGGTGCATCCTTACCGGTAGATCAGTCAGGTCCATATGTTGAAGGGAATGTGAAAGGTAATGATATTACTTTCCTTTTGGACACTGGTGCTACCAGGTCTACTGTAAGAACAGCAGACATCCCAGACCTTCCTCTCTCTGGAGAAGCTATCCAAGTTGTGGGTGTAGCTAATCAAAAGATTAGAACACCTCTTACCGAACCAATGGAAGTAAAAATTGGAAATTTTAGAGAAATGCATCAATTTGTAGTATGTGATTCCAGTCCAGTGAATTTATTGGGCCGAGATTTGTTGTGTAAAATGAACTGCACAATTTTCTGCACACCGGACGGTGTGGCAGTTCAGACCCCGGATGAAGACCATGTATATAAATTTATGATTGCAAAGCAAGGTACAGAAGTAGATGAGATGTTCTCTTTGATAACAAAAGATGAGTTGCCAGAAGAGTTAAAAACTACAGTAAATTCCATCGTATGGGATTTCACGGGAAAGGAAGTAGGACTTATGGCCAAAATAGACCCAGTTAAAATTACTGTAAAGGAAGGTGCAATTTTCCCAAATACTAGACAGTCAAAATGAGTGCAGAAGTAAAAGCAGGAGTTATTGAAGAAATTGACAGAATGATAAAACAAGGCATACTAAAAGAAGTAATGAGTAGCCCTTGTAACTCACCAATAATGGGTTTAAAGAAACCTAGTGGAAAATATAGGATTGTGCAAGACCTGCGAAAAATAAATAAAATAGTTGAACCTTGTTGTCCTATAGTGCCAAATCCTGCAGTGATTCTATACCAAATTCCTTGGAGTGCAGGATGGTTTACCGTGATTGATTTATGTCAAGCATTCTTTTCAATACCATTGCACCCAGATAGTCAGTATCTTTTTTCATTTAAATTTGAGAACAAAGTCTATGTATGGAATCGTGTTCCTCAGGGGTACACGGAAAGTCCTTCTATCTTTAATCAGATATTGAAAAAGTGTCTAGAGAAACTAGTGATGCCAGGAAGCTCAGTCTTAGTACAGTATATAGATGATTTACTGGTGGCATCTAACACCAGAGAGGACTGTGTGGTTGACTCCATTGCATTATTAAATCATTTAGCTGAAGAAGGGCATAAAGTTTCACCTGAAAAGTTGCAGTTTTGTACAACAGCAGTTAAGTATCTAGGACACCAAATCGAGAGGGGAAAAAGAAGGATAACCTCTGAAAGAGTAAAATTAATAAAGAAAATGCAAATGCCCGTATCCCAACGAGAAGTGAGAATGTTCCTTGGAATAGTGGGTTATTGTCGTCAATGGATACTAGGGTTTTCTCTGCTAGCAAAGCCATTAATCCAAATGACGAAAAAGAAGGCAAAGGACCCAGTTGAGTGGGATGATGAGAGCGTAGGAGCTTTTGTAAAATTAAGAAACGCTTTGTGTGCAGCACCTGCCCTAGGCATGCCTGATTATAAAAGAAAATTCGCATTATTCTGCCATGAAAGAGAAAATTGTGCACTTTCAGTCCTAACCCAGAGACATGGTTTGGACAGACGTCCTATAGCATATTTTTCTGCTACATTGGACCCAGTGGCAGCCGCATTGCCAGGCTGCTTAAAAGCAGTAGCGGCTACATGTCTGAGCATTGAGCAAAGTGAATCAATTGTAATGGGACATCCTGTCAAAGTGTTTGTTCCACATTCAGTTGTGATTCTGTTGACAAGAACCCGAACTCAGCATCTTACTCCTAGTCGGCTGACTAAATATGAAAGAATAATACTAGGTGCTGAAAATGTGACTATTGTAAGGTGCACAATAGTAAATCCTGCTACCTTACTACCAGACCCATATCATGAGGAAGTTAAAGATGATGAAGAGGAACATGATTGTTTACAAGTCACAGAGTTGTGCACAAAACCTCGTCCTGACATACAGGAACTACCCCTCAGGAAACCAGACAGGGAGCTGTTTGTTGATGGTTCATGCCAAAGGCATGAAGATGGTAAACTAACTGCAGCATATGCAGTATGTGAATTAACTGGAATAGTCGAAGCATCCTATTTACCAGGAGTAAAATCTGCACAAGTAGCTGAATTAATTTCTTTGATAAAAGCCTGCAAAATTGGGAGGAACCAGAAAGTAACTATATTTACAGATAGCCAATATGGTTACGGGGTTGTGCATGATTTTGGCCAATTATGGATGCAAAGGGATTTCATGACTTCTTCAGGATCCCCCATTAAAAATGGACAGTTCGTAAAAGAACTATTGGAAGCAATACAATCACCAAAAGAATTGGCTGTGGTGAAATGTAGCCGCACACCAGTCAGGAGATGACTGGGTGGTAGTCGGTAACAGATATGCAGACTTGGTGGCCCAACACTGTGCCAAAAACAGGTTATCAGTTAATAAAAGGGTTGAAAGAATGGGAATCAGCTGCCAACTTATGCTGTATGCACCTCCTGAAACATGGAATGATGTGAAAAGATTACAAGACGATGCTGATGAGAGTGAAAGAAATGCATGGATTAAAATGGGATGTTCTCAAAGGTCAGACGACGATGTGTGGATTTATGCCGATGGCAGACCAGTCATGCCCGACTGTTTGATTTCACAAATGGCCAGAATGTATCATGGAGACACCCATGTAGGGAGAGATGCAATGATTAGGCTCTTTAGACAAAATTGGTACAATCCAAGGTTTAGGGCAGTAGCAGAGAGTCTTTGCCAGAGATGTCTAACTTGCCAAATGCATAATCCAGGAAGAAAAACAGTAATTGGGTTTGGGAAGATCGGAAAGGCAGAGGGTCCATTTGTGAGATTGCAGTTAGATTTCATTCAGCTACCACCATGTAGAGGACTGAAATATGTACTAGTCATAGTGTGTCTGTTTTCAAAGTGGGTGGAGGCTTACCCTACCAGGAGGAATGACAGTATTACAGTCGCAAAGTTGTTGCTACGAGAACTCATTCCTAGATTTGGTTTTCTAGTAACTTTGGAATCAGATAGAGGAAGGCACTTCAACAGTGATGTGATTAGAATAATCTGTGAAGCATTCCAAATTGAGCAAAAATTGCACTGTGTGTATCGTCCAGAGGCTTCTGGAGTGGTTGAACAAATGAATGGCACAATAAAATCCAGACTGGAAAAAATGTGTGCATCAACATCATTAGATTGGCCGGATGCATTGCCACTTGTTTTAATGGGAATCAGAAGCATTCCTGATAGAAATACTGGATTGAGTCCACACGAAATAATGATGGGAAGAGCAATGAGACAAGCACATGTTCCTACAAATAAACTGCTGAATATAACGGATGATATGGTTCTGGATTATTGCAAAGGATTGGCTGACCTAGTGCGTTCTGTCTCTCACCAGGTTGGGGAAGACGCAGTTTCCAGGCAGCCTGAGCAAGAGCATGATCTGAATCCCGGTGACTGGGTGGTAGTGAAGAATCACACCAGAGAAACGTGTCTATCACCCAGGTGGGACAAACCTTGTCAGGTCATACTGGTTACAAACACAGCAGTGAAATGTGCAGGATTTCCTAATTGGATTCATGTAAGCCACACCAAAAGAGTACCAGACCCGGAAGAAGAAAATCCTCAGTCAGCATCGATAACTGAGGAAGCTGAAGGTTGCCCAGCTGAAGAATCTCAGGTCCGAGATTCAAGGGAAGCTGAAGAAGAACAACCGAGCACAAGTCAGGACTGGATACCGGTGGTGGAAATACCTGAAGTCTACAACAGAACAAGAAGTCGAGCAGATTTAGAAGAAATTGAAGAAGATCAGATAGGTGAAGAAGAAGCAGCTCAGGAAGAGGAAGAAGACACAATAAGAGAACCTGAGCAGGACCAGATAGGGAGAGGAAACTGGGCTCAAAATAACAACGAACCAACAAATTTCGAGCAGGGACAGACAGGTTTAGAAGAACGCGGTCAGGCTGCAGAAGTACAAAGTGCAATAAGCCCTGATCAGGACCAGTTAGATCCAGAAAAATACATTCAAGAAGAAGATCATTCACTAGAGACTCACAGTGGAGCAGCTGAAGAGAAACCAATAAGACCTGAAAAAGAACAAATAGCAGAAGAAACTGAAATTGAAGAAAACGAAACTGTGCCACAACCTGAAAATAAAAGAATTTCTGAAGAAGAAATAAAAAGTAAAGAGACAGTGCAAACAAAGAAAACCAGAAAAGGTGATCATTGGCCTAGTGTCATTAAAAGAGTAAAATACCACATAACAACCAGAAGTGAAGATCCAGAACAAGTAAACGAAGTGACAAGCCAAACGGGACAAGAAAGTAAAAGTGAAAAACGAAGAAGCAAAAGACTGAAACTTGTGAACAACAAATTTAAAGGTCCTGATTGGACTTATATCATCCTTGAAGACTACGAGAGCTCAGAATCAAGTGAAAGTGGTGACGAAGGAACCAGTGCGGAACTGACTTATGAAAAAGAAATAAAACCACCTTGAGAACGTAAAGAGACTTGAAAATACGATAAGAAGAGCAATCTTCCTTGTCAAAAATGCCTGACGATAGAGTTACTGGGAGACCAAAACAGAAAGGTTGTAAAAGATGCTGTGCTATATGCATATGTAATCTGGTAGTGGTGCTTATAGTATGGTTAGTTGTGATCGTAGCAATTCCTTACCTTATGATAATAGATAAAAAGATTAACAACGAAACAAAGGAAAGGACAGATAACTTGAAAAGTAATAGAGTAGAACTAAAGGCAGAAGATGAACCAGAATTTCATCATGAAGTAACAGATAATGACACTAGTCTGAATGTTTTCACAAAATTATTGTTTCAATATGTAGATACCATGGAAGTTAGTAATTGTTATGTCTGTATGAAACTACCTGAATCAGTAGCAGAAGGGTTAACGTATCATCACTTGCCATTAACTTATGGCATATCATGTAGTGTATTGACTAGTTTATTTTATAGAACAGGGCGACTTCAGTATTATTATTCAAATATAGATGTGATATTTTCTGAGGTTCCGATTCGAAAGAATATGAATCCAGTGCTTAGTAGTAAAGATGCACAGTTTATGGGAGAATTTTTCTTAACAATGAAATCAATAGACATAACACATGCACATAGAAGCAATCTAACATGTTCATTACATGAAGAAGAAAAGATATTTTTGAATTTAGTGGAGAATAGAAGACAAGATTTCCAGAAGAAGGCGTCTGAGCATAAGGCTCATCTGCCACCTTGGGCTGAGAAAGAGGGTAGTTACACACCTGGCAAGGCTCAAGCTGCTATGGCTCTAGATTTTGTAAAGACAGGGAAAATTTGTCTACATAGGTTAAAGACTGATTATAACAATATTTTCATCGGTACCAGTGAATGTGAACACAATTTCTTAATTCTTGGAGGTTGGGGACTCAAAGGAGGAACAGATTCAGTTTTTCCTGGAATCTATTATGTGTGTGGGAATAAGGCTTACTTTAGGCTTCCTGCACGGTGGTATGGAAGTTGTTATTTTGGAATAGTATTTCCAAAAATATACCACGTAAAAAGAAACACTGGGAACAATGAAAATACTAGTGAATTAACACGTAGAAAAAGAGCTAGTTTTTCAGAAATTGTAGGTGATATATTTGGTGCATTGATACCTTCAGTGGGAATAATTCTGAACTCAAGGAAGATATGTAAATTATCTACAGTGGTTGATCGTTTATCAACTGACACTGCTGGAGGATTTCTAATGATTAATGCGGAAATGGTTGCGATTAGATCTATGGTTATGCAAAATCGACTTGCTCTTGATATACTATTAGCAAAAGAGGGCGGAGTCTGTAAATTATTGAAGACGAAACACTGTTGCACTTACATACCTGATAAAAGTGCAGAAATTGGAACGTATATACAGAATATAACTAAACTTGAGAAGGAACTGAAACCACTGGAAGTTGATAGTGTATGGGAAAGATTGACCAATAGTATTAGGTCAATTGGTACCTGGTTTGCTAATGTAGGGAAAGGACTTATAGGTCAAATATTAGTACCCTTAGCAGGGATAGGAATAATAGTACTATCTATAATAATATGGTGCAAATGTTGTAGAAAGAATTAATCGTATAATGTGACAGGAAAAGGAAAGAAGCGAAAGTTTGATGAAATCGAACTAGAAGATTTGAAAAGTGAATTATACAAGAAACTGAAAGGAGATGTGAAAAATAGAAAGTGTAAAAATGAAGCTGAGACAATATTATGTTAAAAGTTGGCATCTGGTTGTGGGTAGTATTTGATGGCTCAGAAACGCCATCAGAGAGGGGATTGATGGAGCAAGGACTCATAAATGAGACTTGCTTGGAGGCAATCTTCTCACAGTATTAATTTATTAATCTTTGTAATGTTCGTACTAACCACTGCACACACGAATACAAGTAGAAGGAAGCTTGCCTATGTGTTTAAACTAACAAGTAACGCTTGTCTATTCTAAAATGGCCGCTAAAGCGCGGGAACCCTATTGCGCATGTCTCAACCATATCACATGGTGTGACGTCTTTCTTTGCTTGGAGGAAAACTCTTGCTTCTGCGCAGTGTGTATTAAAATGGCTGCTTAATGTCTTCATGTGCTACAGCTTGCTCATATG
Organism: Calotriton arnoldi; assembly: GCA_963921515.1. Taxonomy (NCBI): domain Eukaryota; kingdom Metazoa; phylum Chordata; class Amphibia; order Caudata; family Salamandridae; genus Calotriton; species Calotriton arnoldi. The sequence continues at coordinate 381,543 of CAWUFW010012380.1, read as the reverse complement.
TTGCAAATAAACTGTGGTATCTTAACGCCATTAATGCGGGATAGAATTTATAAATAATTGGGAATAGAGTAGAAAGAGTGGGCATACAGTGAAACAATTTATTTGTGATTTTAATATTTTCTTCTTTGACTTTTATTAGTTCGTAAATGGGCCTGGGGTTGGTGAACTGAAAACTCGAGAGACAATGGTTCTGCGCATGCGCCCTGAGTAGCTGCCCAGAAGAGCAGATGAAGTCAACCTGGACGTCGTCCAAGGCCATGACCTGATGGCCAACATTATTGTACCCACGATGTCCCTACTGAAAAGAAACAATTTATATGAACAATGTATTAAACTTGTCATGAGACGGGTGGGAAATAAAGCAAATGTATTAATTGTGATAAGCTGTATTTTAAAACAATGGGCTTTAAGAAAATGAATTAAATCAATATGGTGTGAGGATCAACCCCCTGTCCCCGTCCAATCAGAAGTAGTGGGCCCATAATTCTGCAACATTAAGGGGAGGTACATGGGCGTAGAAGGGTATAATAGATATAGAATTAGTTAATTGTTAGACCAGAAGGATCAGAAGGCTCAGAATTCATTCAGAAGAGAGGCAGAAGAGAGCAGATCTGATGCAGAGGAGTCCGAAGTTAGAGATCCATGACAAGCTGATCGATTGCAGACTGAACCGCTGTCCAGAGAGGTCCTGAGGTGGGGGCGGCGGAGTACCTTAGAAGGAAGACACGGGAGAAATCGAGGAGAAGCGAAGTACCAGAGAGGGGAACGACGCAGGCGTCGTTGATAGAGAGGTCACCGGTCCTGTCCTGATCCGGGAGGAGGTCTTTGCTCTTCATCCTTCCAGGGTCCTACTTTTCCAACTCCTTGGCCAAGGGGTTTGGTTCTCGCACTTTTAGGTAAATATAAATGCAAACCTTAGTTGCGCTGCTGTCTCTATCTTCTCCTTTTCTGAGGGACCGTCATTGATCGATAATTGATTATTATGCTTCATCCTTGATATACGATTTAAGTATCATGTGGTTCTGTATTTTACTCTGCTAAATCTTTAGATAAACATTTTAAAACTTCCTGACTCAGTGATTATTTCAGGAATTATGAATTGTATGGAATGTCACTCATTTTAAACTTCCCAATTAGCAAAGGGTCCATTGGTAAGTCATTACTCTTCAATCAGAAAAGTAATTGGTAGCAGAGATTTTGATAAAGAGTACCAACTGACCCACCAGCGGAAATTGCTAGCGTAGTATGAATGTATGGGCCCAAGTGAGTATTTTGTGTATGAATGCCTGTTGCTAAGTAACCCGCTGGATCAGCTTAAAGAACAAGACTAGGAGATAAAGAGGACCTCCGGGATGAGCAACAATCTTAAGGATGACGGCAGAGAGAGGACGAGAAGGTAAATGTGTATTCAAAAGCTAAGTCTTGAGAATTTTCCTGAAGGGCAAGAGGTTGGGTTCCTGCTGTTGAGGTTCCAAAGTCTCATTGCAGGTTAAGGAAAGCTACATTTTTTGTTTTGCTTTTCTTTGTTTAGTGATTTAGAGGAGGAGGTTGGTTTTCCTTTTGTCATCCATTCACCTACCGTGGTATGAATTTTGGGGCAGATTTACAAGCCCCTCAGTGACACATTTGCGCCGCCGTTGCGTCACTTCTGTGATGCAGCGGCGTCGTAAACAATGCGCCACGTTGCGACATATTTACAACGTGACGCATCTAGGGAGATGCGTCACGTTGTAAAGCCCTGCGCTACATTATACCTGCGTCAGGTATAATGTATGCAGGGTGGGCGTTCCATCGCAAGAAAGCCTCGTAAAAGTGATGCAGTGAAATCTACAAGATTTCACTGAGTCACTTTTACGATGCCGCTGCGTCAAAACCTTACGCCTGCTTGAAGCAGGTGTAAGGAGTGACGCAGCACAGTAAGTATAGGCCGCCCCTGAGCATTGCTGGAGTTGCGTCGCGCTTCCGACACGACTCCAGCAATGCGCTGCTCTTACGACAAAAGATGCGACACGCATCTGTCTATCCTTGCGCCACGGTGCGCCGCATTGTAAATGCGACGCATCTGTGGTGGCGCAAGGGTATTTTTGCGTGTCGCATCTTTACTGGCACATCCCTGCTAATATGCAGAGATGCGTCAGTCCTTGTAAATCTGCCCCTTTGTCTTTAAAGTAGGGAGAAAGACCTGCGTGGATGGCCTTGTGGCTTTTTCAGGGGATTTAGAAGGGGATGTGGACCTCTAATGGAAACCAGTGCAGTTGCTTAAGTTCTGGAGTGGTATGGTCTGATTTTATTGCATTATAAGCAAGACGGGCTGTCACGGGCAAAGTAGCTTTCAGAGGCGCAGTAGTAGTTTTGGGTAGTCCAGTCCATAGGGCTATACCTCCATCGGGATGGGAGAGAATACGTGATTGGACAGCTGTCCTGAAGTCTGAGGGAGGGGCAGAGGTTTTAATTTTCCTCAGGCAGTTTAGATGGTATGAAGCACAGATGGTCAGTTTAATGGATGTTTTCTATCAGGTTGAGTTTGGAGAGAATGTTAAATCCAACAGTACTAGTGCAATGCCTGGTGGGAGGATGATATGGAGACATTTTTGTGATTGAGGGGTGTTGTTGGATTATATAGCAGTAAGTGGCATCAACGTAGATGTGTCTTTTTTCTTGACAACTACTCTTTATTAGTAAAGCCAAGCAGCTTCAAAGGGCAGGCTGCCACATGTCCTTGTTTGAGAGAGATTTGGTAACATTTGGATGATTTCCGACCATAGATCGGAGGGGAATTTAATTAATTCAATAAATGAAGATTCATGGGTATCGGAAAGAAAATCTGAAAGGCAGAGTCATGGCCAATTTATCAACTATGTCTGGGGATAGGGATGCAGATGTTGATATGGGGGTGTACCGAGTGGGACTCTGTAGTCGGGTAATGGATCCTTAATACGTAACGCATGATGGAAACCTGGCATGCTTGTGACAGTGGTTGTAGAAAAGGACACCACAGCAAAGTGGAAGGCCACCAGCTTGTCCTGAACTCTATATATTATTTGGTCAGACAAGTCAATCTTAAACAATTCAGCAAGCCATTCATCTAGAACAAACGTATTCCTAAAGGGTCTCATAATACAGATATGAACGACCACCAAGACCAAAGCCCAATCGCATCCAACATGTCATGCAGAAGAGCCAGGCGCACAGAAGGCATAATACCAAAACCACTGTTCTTTGACAGCTTGCCCCAGGTTTTATACCAATAGTTGTGATGTACATAGCAGCCCAGTTGTTTACATCTTCTGCAGTCTGAGTGAGGAAGAAGACCCACCCTGTGGGCCTGGGAGGTGTCTAATACCAAATATGCAAAGATTTAAAATATTGATAGTTGAGTCGTGCTTTCCTCACTTACATATGATATGTGAGGAGCAAGGAAATACAGTCTTCTTCAACTTATTCTGTCTGTGGATTAATGCTGGTGGCTGTCGAAACTGGGTTGGAAAAGAGGAGCTCTATGAGCACATCGTAAAGGCTGGAGTTTATCCCTCTGAAAGCATCCCATGTCATGAGGAAAGTCTTACAATACCATCGCGGGCAGCCCTACTTGAGAGACTGTTAATAATTTGTTGGTATGCCCAGCAATGTTTATCAGTCAAACCAAATTCTGAGCACATGGTTTGGAATGGCTTGAAGGCCCCATCAGAGAACATACGATCTAGTCTAGTTTTATTCAAGTTGGCCATCAGCTAGTCTTAGCACATCACACCGCATCTGATCAGGACACTTGGGTTATGCCAAATAGGGCATTAGGAGTGAAAAAGGGGGTTGATCATTAGCAGATGGTGCACAAAATTGCAAGTGGCAGACATATCATAGACCACAGGGCTATCTCTGGTCCTGGGAAGAAACTTAACACAGTAGATAAGGATTGTCCCTACAGCGCTATCTAAAATGTCTCATTTGAGTTTAACCCATAGTGGCGGTGATGTAGAATGAGGTAAAAAGTGATGACAGTTGATAAGCAAGGTAGTAAATGCCTACATGGGGTAAGCGCAGACTCATACTCAAGTGTGGGCCTGAAGTTTGTGAAGTTTCACCTCCATAACAAAATTTTGACAGGATGTGTCTAGGAGCCAGTAAAAACATAGTTGCATCTAGTGCTACCATCTTGATGATCTGTACCATGCTCCATTGGGAAAAATTGGGGTGAATCGATCTGGCATAGTTCCTCAGCAATTTAGTGATCAGCTGAGTGAGATTCTCTATCACTACATCCACTAGGCCTCTATTATCAAAGATACTGAGGTATCTTTAGCCCCTAAGCACACATTTCGGAAGGTATTCTCCTAGACAAGCTTTAGTGGTAGTGTATGACATGAAGAGAGCGTCATGTTTACACCAGTTATTCCTATATCCAGAAAGTCATGGAAATCCATGTATAAAATTCATAAGGGAAGGCGAGGGTGGTGGTGAAGGGTGGCATCATTAGAAATATGGCATCTGCATATAAAAGAACCTTCACCATTTCAGCTATAATTGGCAAACCACAGATGTCTGAGTTAGCAGCTGACCGATGCTCCGGAGCAAAAAGAAAAAATAGAAGACAAGGGGCAACTCTGTCTCTTACCTCTTTCCACCAAGAAGGATCTTGACAAAAATCCACCACAATTGACTTGGACCATGGGGAAGTTATACAACCACCAGTTTTTATAAAAGAGGCTGTCTCTGAGAATAAATCTTTAGAGATGCGCTATAAATACTCCATTTCTACATAATCAAATGCCTTTCCAACATCAACTGAGAAAGCCAGGACATCCTCAGAGAGAGATGAGGAAGTCCTTAATAGGTGTGGCACTAGGATGAGGTGTTTCTTTGTCTAGCAATTCGGTAAAAATCCCACATGAGAATAAAGTACTGGGGAGAGCATGGCCTTACAGAACGTATTGGCCAAAGTTCTTACAAATTTTTTTAATATCAACATTGATCAAATTTACCGGGCAATAGCTATTGCAATATAAATGGTCCTTCCCTTCCTTGCGAATAAAGGAGATGATGGCCTTATTGGATATGAAAACATGGAAACGTATCTATCCGGCCTCTTGAAATGTTACGTGTAGCATGGGGCCCTAGGTGTTTGGTGGTTTCATAGAATTCACCAGGGAAACAATCTTCCCCAACAGATTTACACATCAGATATTCTGAGATGGTCTCCACTTTTCCCCTAAAGCAATCTCCCCTTCCAGTAGGATTTGGCCTTCACCAGATATAGAAGGTATGTTTAAAGAGTGTAGTAAATGATTTTTAGGTCTGAGGGTGGAATAATACCAGACCTCCGGAGTCACAAAAGCTTGTATAGCTTCAGTGTGTCCTTTTACTATAAGTGGAATGCCAACAATCACCCAGCCTTTTACCCACACTCTCAGGGCCATGTGTACTAAGGGTTTTTGCAGTCACAAAGGGTTTGAATCACAAAATGGGACCATTTGTGACCGCAAAATGGCCTTTTGGTATTTTTCAAATAGAAATTTTGATTTAGTAGAGTGTTACCGAAGAGCAGTTTGTGCTTGTGAATACATAGTGAATGGCTATTTGGAAGGGGCCAGTTTAGGGCATACCTTCCAAATAATGATTCAGAATGGGGTGTATTAATATTTTGTGACTGCAATGCAGTCGCAAAACATTAATACTTTAACAAATACATAAAAGTAATGTTAACGCATTATCTAATGAGAAGTGGTCCCAAAGGATCCCCTTATTCTTCTTGAATGTTAACAAAAGCATTTTGCACGACTAGGTATGGACCTCTGCCTAGTCTTGAAAGTTGTTTGCAAAACTTTTATTTTTTTAAAATGCATCCAGCTTTCTTTTAAGGAAAATGGGCTGCATTTAAAAAAGATTGCTTTATTTAAATCAATCACAGACATGGTAGTCTGCTGACCCCAGCAGACCACCATCCCTGTGATGTCAGCGAATTGTAGTGGGTCGCAATTTGTGACCTACCTCATTGATATTTATGAGGTAGGTCGAATTGTGTCCTACCACGTTTTGGTATTTTGCAAACCGACCTATATAGGTCAGTTCGCAAAATACCACATTGGTCACAAAATTACTGGTTGCAAATTGTAATCATTATTTCGAGACTAATGTTTAATACATTTGCCATTAGTGCCTTCCCTGGAGCTTCACTGAGACCTTTCAGCATTAGTCATGTAAAATTAATTAAGTGATAACTTTTCTGCTTCCAGTGCTTGCCAAAGGGTAGAGGTGGGAGTGGCACTGTATTTGGTGGTGAGGGGTCAGAGAAGGTTCTCAAGCTTTTTTATTCTATGCTTACTTTCGTCTTAGCAATAGCAGAATCTCATATCAGAAGTCCCTACATGGTGGCTTCCCAGAGACATTGGGGTGAAGAGACTGAGAATCTGTTTTCAACTTTATATTTATTTGCTTGTATTCTGCATTATTTATTTATTTAGTTACCATATTTGTAAAGTGCAGCACTTATTCCCTTGGGGATGTCACAGCGCTAGTAAACTGCCTATCCTAACCACCACAGAGAGAATCCTACACAGTTAGAACGAAAGAAAGAATGTTATCCTGGAAAAAGCCAGGTTTTTAGTTTCTTTCTGAACAAAAGATAGTTATCAGTAAGTCGGATGCCCAAGGGTAATGAGTTCCATTGGACTGCAGCTAAATTGGAAAATTATCATCCGCATGTCCTGACTTTCCTTACTCATTTGGTCCTGGCCAGGGCTAAGTTCCGGGATCTCACGAGTAGGCTTGTAAAACTTCAATCTAACCTGTAGGATCTCAGGTCCAGTAATGTAGGGCCTTGTGAGCATGGCATAAGAGTATGAAACTTGCTCTTTTTCGCATAGGCAGTCAATGTAGAGATGCCAAACAAGCCGATGCAGAGGTAAATATATTCATATTACAGATTAATTTAGCTGCAGAATTTTGGATTGCCTAGAGCTCAAAAAGAAGTAATCAGCCATGCCAACAAATAGGGCATTGCCATAGTCTAATTTACTTGTTATAAGAGCCCGGACTATGATCTTTCACCAAACTATTGGTATCCATTTAAACAGTTTTCTCAGGAGCTTCAGAATGCCAAAACATTTACAACATGTGGCCCTAATGTGATCTTGCATAGAAACACTGTCATCAATAATGACCCCAAGATTTTTAGCTGATTTCTTGGTGGTGGGCATTTCCCCCAACGAATCTGGCCACCAAGAGGTATCCCAAATCAGATGGGCCCCACCGAATAGCATGATCTCAGTTTTATGTGCATCTAATTTTAAGCAGTGATTTGCCATCCAACCCGCTACTTCAGTAAGGTATTCTCGAAGTTTGCTTTGGGTATCATCTTGTTTCTCCTCCAGTGATATTATCAACTGGGTATGATCTGCATAAGAGCAGATCTCGAAGCTCCATTGCCTTACAATGTTTGCTAACAGAGAGACATATACATTAAAAAGGGTGGGACTCAGTGAGGAGCCTTGAGGGACTCCACATTTAGATGTATAAGAGGGAGATCTGCAAGTGCCCAGCTGGACTACCTGCGATCTATTCTTTAAAAAAGAGTCCAACCACTGAACAGCACTTGAGTGTAAGCTAAATTCATGGAGTGTGTTGATCAACAAACGATGGGAGACAGTATCGAACAGTGGAGACAGGTCAAGTAGGATCAGGGCCGCGGCCTTGCCCTGATCAACTACTGACCTAAAATCAAACAGTACAGCTGGCAGAGTGGACTCCGTGTTATTATTAGTTCGAAAACAGTTCTGAGAGGGATCCACCAGCTTATTGTTTTCTAAAAAAATCAGTTAGTTGGTTGTTCACCAGTTTTTCCATAATTTTTGACATGTAAGGAAAGGGAGTTATAGGCCGATAGTTGGAAAGAATAGACATATCCAAATCAGATTTTTTAGCTAAGGGAAGAAAAATCTCCCTTCCAGATCTCTGGATAAGTTGCCTTTACCAAGGATTGATTAAAAATGTGAGTAAAATGAGGACATAATGTATTGGCTAGTCGAGAGTAAATAAAATGAAGGCATGGGTCAGAAGGGAAATCAGATTTAACCCCCACCATCAGCTTTAAAACCTGAGGTTCCGAGAATTGTTCAAAAGCTCCTAGATGACTCGTAGCTCCTGGATGAGGGTCCATAGAAAACTGTAAAGAATCATTCAAAGAAGGTTGGGTCTCAAAAGATGAATAGATTTTTTTAAATTTTATCTGAATAGTAGTTTCCAATTTCTTCGCAAAGGGCCACTTTTGGAGACAGTGATTGAGAAAGTCCAGTTGGTTGTGTGAATTATTTTACAATTTTAAATAATTCCCATGAAGAGCTGATATTTTTGTCAATTCTTTGAATACAATAGTCCTTATTGGCTCTTATCTTATGCTTTTGGGGAGTATGGCCTACAGTAAGGTATAGTAAAACTGGTGAATGATTGGAGATACTGCACTCAAGGATCCCGCTATACTGAACCCAGGACAGAGAAGAGCTGTGCTCTACAGAGTGGTCAATGCCTCGCATCATGTGTACAGTGGCTTAGAAAGTATAGTCTCTTTCCTCAGGGTAGAGTAGCCACCATACACCTACAAGGCATGATATCAGTAATCAAAGCTCTGCCATTATTATTACATCCATCTATAGTACCTGTCCACTCGATAAGGGGATTAAGCACATGGTTGAAGTCCCCAACCACAACAGTATTAGTGTTATCAAATTCCCTGAACGGTTTCGGTGAAGTGGACAGTGGAGAGGAAGGGCCTCTTTCCTCATTAGGTGCTTGGTCTGAAAATAGAATTAACATAGTGTTCAATGTTTTTATTTTTGCAAAACATATCTGCCTTGAGTTTTGGTCCAGGATTTCTTTTCTGCATTATAGTAAACCATTCATATCAACTCATTATCATACATCAGTAGTTGCCTAAACACATGAGTAGCCTGTCCACGAGCATCATGAGATTAATTTGGCAATCAATCATGAGGTTAATTCATCACATATACTATATAGGCATTTTGTGGATAAGAGAGCAGGCTTCCTAAATTCACCGAATTGTTTAACAAAACACATGATTAGATATTCAGATTTGGCCAGTAACATATGATCCTTACTATGACACTCACTTATAAATTTTAAAGTGCAAAACAATACCTAGTGAAGCAACAAGATTCTAGACTTAGTCAGTTATCCCAGAGAATAAGGTTGTACCCCTAACATCCTAACGGGATGTTAACCAACCAACCCACCATAGCCCCTTTATAGCACTCACTTAATCACCGGGGCCTTTCTAGCTCGGGTGGTATGGCTCTAAACAGATATAGTACTTTTGGGAACACAGTCATTTTTAACACATTACATCTCCCAGCTAGGGTGATGTGTAATCCATTGATCAGCCTCAAGTCTTTACTGACTTTCTCTACTAGTGAGTCAAAATTTAACTCATAGATGGAGCCTTCCTTGGGAGAGATTTTAATCCCTACGTAGTTAGCATTCTCTACCCTGTAGTTATCTAGCATGCCAATATTTTCGGAGCACACAATCTGGGCTTTCTCCTTATTAAGAAGGTATCCTCAAATTGTCCCAAATTTTTCCACCAATTTTTCAACTTCAGCCAACGCATTTTGGGGGTCTGGTGATAACACAGCGATGTCATCAGTGTATGCTAAAAGTTTTGTTTTGTAAATATTAACCCTCACCGGTTTAATAATCTGGCTCCTTAATAATTGATTTACCAGGGGGTCAATATAGAGAGCAAACAGAATGGGGAAACAGGGATATCTCTGCCTTGTCCCCCTGGTTATCGCAATCCTACCTGTCTCTAGGCCCATGATTTGGAGTTGCGCAGATGGGGTGTAATACAGTGCCTTTATAACCTTAATCAGGCCTGGACTAAACCCTTTACACCTGAGCACTCCCTAGAGATATCTCCAGGACACTCTATCAAACGCCTTCTCTGCATCGAGGAGAATAATAGCCAGAGGGTTCCCAATCACCTCCGTAATATTGAATAGTATAATAGCACTTCTAACATGTTCTGTGGTCCCTCTCCCCGGTATGAACCCGTGCTGCCAGGGTGAAACCATCTTGGCTATGACCCTCCCCATGCGCATCGCAAATATCTATGAGTATAATTTGGTGTCAGAATTAATCAAAGAAATAGGCCTATAAGAGTCTGGCTTATTTGACAGTTTACCCTACCTTTTTCCTAAAAACCACTATATTGGTGCCCCCCCCCCCAGGAGGTGGGTGGGATCTCCTCCCGCTGAACCCCAAAGAGTATTTCTAACAAATCATTGACCAGTTCCAAGAAGAATACTTTATATAGCTCTAGAGGTATTTTGTCGGGACCTGCAACTGTACCGGAGGCCAGTGCTTTTAGACCATTAGCGACTTCCTTCAACATAATATCTGATTCTAGTGCATAGAACTGGTCAATATCTAGAGAATAGTTTTTTACTTCCTCCAGAAAGCCTCCTATCTGAGCCAATAAGGAAAAGTTATCCTCCTGATATAATTCCCTATAATAATCCTCAAACACATTAGTGATAATAGCTGGTTCTGTGACTACTACAAATGTTCTTTTCACTGCTGTCAATACTCCTGTCCTCATCTCATTGCCATGTGCGGAGGGCCAGTAATCTGCCCACAGTCTCCCCATACTCGTAGCTTTCTGCTTTGTATGTCTGAAATTTATCTGCCAACTTCCTTGCATGATAGCTATTAATTATAGCTTTTACCACTGCTATTCTTTGTTGAATCTCTAAAACACCGTAACCTGCTGTGATCATCTCCATATGCTGTGCTTCCATTTCAGCCAATTGCTCGTATAGCCTGCTAACCTCTTTGGCCTGTTGTCTCAGATTGTGCGAAGCATAGCTAATAGTCTCTCCCCTTACCCCTGCTTTTAATGCATCCCAGATTATCCTTCTTGGTGCACTGTTTCTATTGCCTTCCAGGAAGTCGGTTATCCACTTTCTCACATGGTCTACATACTTAGTGTTGAGAATCAATTTCCTGTCAAAAGTTCACATCCCCTGACACCTAGTTGCCCCTATATGGGATAGTTCTAAAATTAAGGGATTGTGGTCAGAAAAGATTTTAGGGAGTCTCCTAATGGCGGCCTTACCCACGAGCCCGGAAAATGTCAAAACATTGTCCAACCGGACCTATTTTTGGAGCGGGCATGACAAATAAGTATACCCAGGGTCTGGAGCATTGATTCTGTTCCATATGTCCAGAGCCCATGGCTACTCATAAGGTGTTGCATTGCTCTATGCACCTGCAGTTTCCTCCCCAGTAATTAGTCTCTTGTTTTCTACCGACATCCAGATGCAAGTTAAAATCCCCACACACAATCAGAGGGGTAGGCCAAGTGGTCAGCTCTACCAGCAGTTCCTCTAAAACAGCTGCTTCATCTAAATTAGATCCATAGATGGAAAAATGGTAAATCCAGCCCCTGCTACCTGACATTCAACAATCACCCATCCACCAAATGTATCCACTAACTTGCATTTCCCAAGCCCAACACTACTTTTTGCCAATATTGCCACTTCCCTGGTGGAGATACTCTGAGTTGTACAAGCAAGAAGGGAGTATCCCAGACCTGCAATATATGCCTTTTTTCCCACAGGATGTGCGTCTCCTGTTCGCAAATAATATCTGACCCCAAGGTTCTGGGTACCTTAGCCACATTTTTCCTCTTAGATGTGTCGTTTAGGCCACAGACATTCACAGAAAATATACGGATTATACCAGCCTGCATCATGTATCATCTAGATATGTCCTATCCAAAAATAACATCTTACCCACAATATCCTTAACCCATCCATGATGCACTTCTTCAATCCTTAAATTTGAAACTACAATAACTGGGCTCACCCTAACTTCTGCTTGCCCCCACTTGCTTTTGCTCACTTTTTGTTTTTTTAAGATGTCCCCCTCTGCTTGCTCCCCCCTCCTCCGACCACCAGTATCCCTTCCTGACCCTCCCTGTTTGCCTCCCCACCCATGTGAAGCATACAGACAATGTATAGGTTGTCAGAGATGTTTACATGCACTCCATCCCACCACCAGATCCTATTGCTCCCTGAGATCACTCACCCATAATGTATACAACTATATGATCACAATTTAACACTTGTGTCAAATACCCAAATCACACCAGATATCTAGCCCCCAGATCTCGCTCCCCATAAAAAAATTAAAGAGAAAAAAATGGTGTTACTTTCATTACATCAGACTCGCTATAGCCCAGGCCTTAAAACTTTGTGAGGTTTTGCCCTACAACCCTTCCCTAAACTATCCTAGCAGAGAACCCTGATTCTAACAGATGATCTTTAGGTTCGGGACCATTATCAGAAGAAAAGAAAGAAAGGTGTCAGCAGTGAAGTCTTCAGCAGAAGTATTCAAGAATTGGTCAAGTAGCATGAAGCAACACAACCATAGGTCTACACCCTATGAAGTCTCAAAGGTGTCTGTCTCCCCTAAATATCAGCAAGCAATATCAACTGCATTCAAAAAAGCATGCTCCATGTGACCTTCCCTTGAGTATTTTTTTCCATCGACCATGCGTGATCCTTCCTGTTCCCTTCCCACACAGATAAGCGATCCTCCTCATCCTTGGCCATCCGTCTTCTCCTCCATGAGCACTCATCCCTGTGCTCGTTACCACATTCCTCTTTTGCTACTTTGTACTTTCACACCTCACTATCGAACAAAACAACAGCTCTTCAATACTAACTAATACAGCTTTATCAACGCCAGCAGTAGGGACAAAATACAGCAAAACATTCCACACTGAAGGTTAAATGCAAATCAAATGTTAACTGCATCATTCATTTGTACTAAACACAATGCTAGGCTAGAATAATTCATACGTGAAGTTAGATGAATGCACGTTAGGCCTAAAATAATAACCAACTTAACAACTGCATTGGGTTACATATACGTGCACATTTTCTCTGTAGTTAATAAAATGTAGATAATTCACCATTATATAATTGCTACTAGGTTATTACTATTAAATTCTAACTTCATATTCAATTATTGGAATTCAACCTACTCACATACATTAATTACTAGCATCATAATATTGCATGTTGAACATTTATTTTCTCCTAAACGCTAACACGTCCCTTACAATATTTTCCATTAGGCACATTTTATGCACAAAGTTAATTGCATTTTCTCTACATTTGATGTTCTAAATGAATATCACCCCTTCCTTAGTAATATTAGTCACACATAATATTTGAGTGCGAACTGTAGGTAATTATGATGCACTCCTATGTTTCACACATGGAGGAGAAAATATCGCTTCCCTAATTTCCCCCTCTATTGGCGCATCAAGCCATCACATCTTATCTTTGATCTTATCAGATGAACAAAGTTAAACCCTTGTGGTGGCAATTGCTTCTCTCTTAAACTCTTCCAAACGTTTCATTTCATAATATTGTTCATTCTGTTTCTTTTCTAATTGAACATCATCCCTCTTTCGAACATTTCCTTTCCTTGCTTTATTTCTCCTGTACACCTTCACTCCCAAAACCAATATTATCACACAAAGGATGATAAACAGCAGTGGTCTCAAAACAGAACCAACTATGCCACTTCCCAAATTTGCAAACCACTTACCAACAGGACTCAATCCATGTCCAAATGAATCCCACACACCTTCTATTGCCAATCCTCAAAATTCATTATGCAGACCAGTAATATTCTTAAGTGCTTCTGCAAATCCTTACCTTTTCTGGGATTTAAGTACCACATTGTTGAACTTTTAACATCTGACAGACTCGACTTTCTTTTGCGAGCAAAATATCTAACACAATGAGATTTTGCATAGCCATAGCTCTAATAGCAACCATCTCAGTATTTACAATTAAAAATGTTCCAGCAGTGTTAGTAGATACCTTATCTACAGTAGACAGCTTTCTAATCTTGATGTCATTCAATATCACCCCTACATTTGGTATGATTGCTCCAATAATATCTCCCATAATTTCTCCTGCTCTCACACCATGCCCTGTTCTCGACTTCTCTTCCCACACAGGATTATTCAAATCCTGCATGTGATAAATCTTTGGGCATGCTGTCCCTAAATAACATGTACTGTATCATTCATTCGGGAGCTTGAAGTAAGCATTTTCCCCAGATACAAAATAAACTCCAGGCATCACAGGATATGTTCCATCAAAGAATAACTTCAAACTTTCTTGAACTGCAAAAGTATGGTCACACTCACTCTCACCCACAAAAACAGTACTGTTCTTATTCTTATCCTTGTGAATGCATAACTTCCATTGATGTTGCCAATCTAACAACAACACTCCCATTATTCTTGCCATCTGATGTGCCACTTCTTCCTGTGACCAAAGTATAATCTTAATTCCCACAGCTGCCATTTCTTCGACTGCTCTATACCTATCCTCTACCTGTTCAGAAATTTATTTTCAATATCAGTGAGAATGCACATTAAATTTTGTCTATGTGCATAAGCCGTATCTATTGTACCAACTGGTGCAAAATATCTATTTACAGTTTCAGCATCCCTGGCATCAGAATGCCTATTCAGATGTTTGACTAACAGAATCTCTAAAAACGAAATCATAGCTTGAATAATAATACTGGCAATGATCTTGCGCATAAAAAAGACTTAGTTACAAACTACATGTAATGCCATATGTTAGTGGTATATGATGGTAGGTAATTACCTTGGCTACTTAAGCAGGAAGCTGCACACAAACATAGCACTCTCGCGCTTCCATTGTATCAGCATACTCATACAACAAATTAGTGTAAGCATTTAATGTGTAATCTCCCATGGCAAATCTTCATGTAAATTCTGCTCTCCTAATGAATATAAACCTCCATCTACCTTGTGTAGATGTCTGGTCACGTGCATATTTCTCTTTTAGCATTATTTGTACTTAAGCTTAGCCCTACAATTAATACTATTAAGCCCAACAACAAAAGTGTGATCGCTACATTTATTATGCATCTACGTTTATAACTAATGTTATTCGTTTCCATACTGTTTAGATTCAGACCAAGTGGGTGAAGAAATAGCAGCAACAGATTTGCTTCTGTCAGTCTCCACCTGTGCAACACAAAAACAACAGTCTTTATGTGCTTCAACTTTGTTTACTTGAAATATATACAGTCTTCGTTAGGTTTCCCTAACCCTACTCAGTGTTCTTCTAAATTGTCAACTCTAAATTTTTTCTTCTTCCACTCAGGCCTAGGTCTTCTTCTTCAAGCAATTGGGCAGGAGTTCATAAAGTTCATTCAACATCTCTTATAAGTTCTGAACCTAGTTCATTTATGAGCAATTGTAACAAATCTTCTCTCAATACTGCAATTTCAGCAGGTGTTTGTTCCAGATTTAAATGAGAAAAAACAGTTTCATTTAGTATCAGATTTCATATGCCACTCAACCTTGGTGGATGAGGAATAGCAAATCCAAGGAGAACATTCAAGTCCTTCCCCAGAATCTTCAGCAAAACGTCTGTTATAAGCACTGATGTTCCAGGGCTCCCTCTCATCGGCATTTGTGGCAAGGTAGGTCCACTCAGGAGAAGAGAACCTTCGACAAGGCACCCTTGATCTTTTAGACCTTCTTATATCTATTCCTTCACTCTCATTTCCACTCAGTTCAGATTCACCAGAGACCTCAGACGATAACTTCAGTCCTTGCCTTTCCTTACTCTTGGGCCAGCTTCCTCCAACCATTACTCATGGTCCCACAACACTAGCTTCCACTTGAGGGGAGGAATCTGATTCATTCACCACCACAAAATCGGCTCCTTCTGATTCAGATTCAGCTTCAATTTCATCGAAGACCCTCCTCAGATCGTTCAAGTGTTGCCTCTCACTCTGTCTGGTCCCCCACAGCTTGTCTGACATCCTCCTGTGGCCTTTCGACCACTACTGGCTTTTCTTCTGGGAGAAGAGGTGTTACTTGTTCATGGGAACACAGGACTCTACGAGTGTGGGATGTGTGCACCCAGTTCGGTAGATCCCCGCACTTCACAGCAGTTGTGGTAACCAAGATCACATAGTATAGACCACGCCAACGAGGCTCGAGACAGTTATTTCTCACTTGTTTCTTCACCGTGACCCAGTCTCCGGGACAAAGGTCTAGGCACTGCTCCTGATGTGGTGGTGCTGTTTCAGCTTCAACCTGGTGAAACACAGAACGGACCACGTCAGCCAATCCTTTACACTAATCAAGCTCCAAATCATCTGTGATGTTAACAAGTATGTTGGCTGGGGAGACAACCATTACAACGCAGGTATTACAACGCAATGCCTTTACAACGAATCCATTACAACGCAGAAACCTTTACAACCCATGCCATTACAACGCATACACCTTTACAACGCATGCTTTTACAACGCATGCTATTACAACGCATGCCATTACAACGCATTGGTAAGTATAGTATGGTAAGTATTTGTTATGTTGTGGTACTGTATTTTATTCAAAATGTAATGTAATTTTGTTTAAAATCTGGTTTTATATTTGTTTAGAGTTTTTTTTTTAAATTATCATTAATAATAATATTATTTATATTATGGTCTAGCCGCTTAACCGCGGCGCGAATTCCGCCGCGGTGCGGCGGTTTAATTAGGTGGGCGGGGCCGTGTCGGCCAATGGACGTGCGCAGCACTACGGAGGTAGTGCTCGCGATGGCCGTTGGCCGACAGAAGCATCGAAGGGGTTAAGGGAAATTTATTTTATAAATATATACAAAATCTTAATTAGTACTCAGGCATTAAAATTAATACTAAAGTATTAATTATTTACTCTACTATTATTTTTTTAACGTTTTATTACTTAAATATCACAAACCTTTGAATATAATTATTAAAAAAAAGACTTTAGTATTAATTTTAATGCCTGAGTACTATTTAAGATTTTGTATATATTTAAAAATAAATCTCCCTTAAACCATAATATAAATAATATTATTATTAAGTATAATATTAAAAATAATAATAATACAATTAATAATAAAATTAAAAATTAATAAAAACAGTAATCTATGAGTATATTATTTAAATATAATGTAAATTGAATAAAAAGATATCATATATATTTGAAACTGTAAAAAAAGACAAGAGATGTAAAATATTATTTAATGTATTTTATTAACAATTAAATTAAAGTCGTAGTAAAAATAAAATATAGAAAAATATTTAAAAAACAGTTTAATATAACAATATACAAAACTTAACATAGATATTTTTATGTACATTAAGGGGCATATTCACAAGGAGCCATCGCCGAATTAACGGCACTTTATCGCAGCCAAAGTCGTGATAAATATACCTCTCCATTCACAAGCTGGTGTAAACAGCCCACAGCACCAGTTTACCCGCGATAGCAGCCGCAAAAAACATCGCCACAGAGGACCCGTGCAACTATCGCTAATGAGATGCAGAGTGGGCGTTCCCGTGCCAAAAGGCGCGACAACATCACACCTCAACATTCTCAACGACCAGCCACATGGCGATAAAACACAAAACAGGCGATAAGGCGCGTTAGCACCAGGAAATCTACACCTGCTCTGACCTGGTGTAAAGTCGGATGGCAGCCTGCAAACCAAAAGGGAGCACAGCCCAGGGCTACATCGGAAGGGCAATAGATGCCATGGAGCCACCCATCATGCGGCCCAGACACCCAAGAGGACCACAACACCCACCGCCACCACCCCCAGGACCACCCCTCCCTGGCACCCCCGACCAAAGACATGCCACATCAGCCACACCTAAACATGTACAAAATATTCCGCTTGATGTCGCACAATCACAACTGGTGACATGCATGTGTCGTCACAGAAATGAGCAGCACACATTCACTTACGAAGCAACAAATGAAACTTTATTAAAATGAACACCGAAATGAAATGAAGACACATGGCTGCTCCCCTCGAGACAATACGTAGGTCACAGCCTGTAAGACAAAAAACATGATGAGAAGGTGTGTCCTGCGCACATCAGAGGACAGAGAGAGAGCGAAGGAGAGAGAGAGGAAGAGAGGGAGGGAGAGAGAGAGGAAGAGAGGGAGAGAGAGAGAGAGTGCCGCCCCTGCGCACCCAGGCCACACTGCTCACCTGCTGCCACCGGTGTGTCTCCAACCATGTGATGGTATGTATAGCAGGACACCAGGTCACACATCTGAGTCAGAGCCGTCAGCTGAAACAGAGTCCAGATACATGACTGGCACAGTACACACACTTGCACAAGACAACATCGCCTGCCTGCCCATGCACACCCAGTCAGAGGCACCCCAACCCCTCCCGCCGCCCATCGGAGCATGCCCGCCCATGCACACCCAGGCCTCAATGCTCACCTTCCGCCACCGGCGCGTAGACAGGAGGTCCCACCACATGCCGCTGCAAGCCACAAGCCCCGCGGACATGGCACCCTCCACATCATGCAGCCCCGCTCCGCAGGCCACCAGGTCTCACGTTTGGTGCTGGGTCTTGATTACTCCATGGCATAGGACATACCAGTGCACCCGGCACCATCGCAGGCTGCACACCCGCTCAGCCCAATGGGTGCCACCAACTCTGGGATCCCGGAAGCGACGCCACGTGGCGGTAGGCCCACGCTGCCCGCTGGCTCTGGCCTACACTGCGGTCCAGCGGGGCACACAAAACCTGAGCTGTCCGGACCGCCGGGACGGGGCATCATCGCAGGCTGCACACCCGCTCAGCAGCTTAAGGTGCCACTGACTCAGTGCACCCAAAGTCACCGTCCCGTGGTGTGGTGCCTGTGCCATCTGCAAGGCCCCGTGTGCCACTAACCCTGTGCAACCCCAGTCTGTGCCACATGGTGGTAGGCCCGTGCCGTCCACAAGGCCCCGTGGGCCACTAACCCTGTGCGCAAAAACTCATGGGCCCTTAATGATTGAGAACCGTGGAGCGTCCGTCATCCAGTCACCACCGGCAGAGGGGAATGTGACGTCGTCGGCCCCTTATGTTGGCGGAGTCACATGGCCTGTGACGCCTGTGCCGGATGGGTGTGGTGTGCGTGCAAACCTGCCCTCAGGGAGTGGCTGTGACATGCTGACAACTAGACCAGTGACCTGCACACCACCAGCGAGTACGCCTGCGACGGGTAGCAATGAGGGCCCCCTCAGAGCGTTAGCGGAGTGGTCTGGCCTGCCGTACGCCGGACCAGCGCAGGGCTTGCAACAATGACTCGTGGGCTCTGGGCGTGGTTCAGTCCATGTCCGGACAAGGAAGTGACTGATGCGTGTGTCCCTGTTGTAGTGTTCACGGGACCCGGTACACAAAATGCAATGTAGCACCCTCTGACTGGCATCCCACAGGATGAACATCATTGACGCAAGGGAAGTCACTGTCCCTACATTCATCCACACATTCACACATGAATTATGAAAGACATGACACAGCAGTGCGTCACTGGATGTTTATTGCACATCCAGTGCAGTTATGCAGCTGGAGCGGTACAGGGCAATGCCGAGCACACTACACAATATGGGCACGTGGAGGGCCAGCCAGAGTCCATCCGGGGATGACATGTACTGTGGAAGAGGAAGGGTACAGTCCGCAGTCTGGTCGCCGTGTCATTGGTCGTCAAACAGGATGTGTCAGTCCATGTCGCTGTCCAAGGTGAGTGCATCGGAGTGTATCGGGGGTCAGTGGAAGGTCATGAGGCCATGTGCGGGACCAAGCAGAAACAGGCCAGGTGGCGGAAATGTATGCTAGTGACGCCTTCTGAGAGCCAACCCATCCACGTCCTCGTCCTCGGATGTGTGCTCTGCCCCACCTGTGGGTGTTGCAGTACCGGCTGCGGCACTGTGTGCCACTGACACATCAGGGGCCTGAGTGGATACGCCTGCTACACTGGGAGGCACTGACACACCAGGGGGCGGAGATGTGGATGGTGTGGGGGCAGCCGCATTCATCTGCGACACGCCTTGTGGCAGCAATGCATGATGAAGTACTGCAGGGCATGGTAGATCCCTCCTACATTTTCATGGTGTGCAGACGTGGCTGCCATCCTTTCCGCCTCCATCCGCACCATGTCCTCCATGAGCCTTCGCATGTGTGCCAGCTCACGGCTGGCATCGCTGGAGCCACTCTGAGCAGACAGGTGTTCTTCTCTCCGCGTCATGACTCCAGCGATGTCAGTCAGGGCTGATTGGAGACCATGGGGCGGACGTAGACACCCATGGATGGCGTCCAGTTTGGTAGCCATGAGGTCGAACCCCACCCGCACCTGCTCAGCAGTCTCACTCTGGCCCTCCAGCACACGGCGTTGGAAGGCCATGTGTTGTTCCTGGGGGTCTTGGGAGAGTGCCGGGGCTGTGGGTGCCTCCTGCTGGGTGGTTTGGGTGGTGGGTGGGGTCTCATCGATGTGGCTGGGCTGCCCTGATCCTGGAGGTGAGTGGCGGATGAGGTCAATGATGTCTTGGATGGTTTGGGTGTCGATGCTGGTGTTGTCCTCCTCGTCATCAGTGAAGAGTGGCTGGGACTGCTCTGCAGGAGGTGTTGACGATGCCCCTGCGATGTGAAGGGGAGATGGTGTATTACAATGTGTCCACATGTGTGTAGCCGCATGGTACAGGTTGACATTCAGACAGCATGGTATTGTACATTGTGACAGTCTGTGGGTCTGGGCGAGGACCCAGGGTCATTGTGGGTGTGCACTGTGCCCTGCTTGCTTGTGCATGTGTGCCATTGTGGCCATCTCCACCCGTCCCCCCAGTACCTGGTGGTCACTCACCCTGTTGCGGTTGTGTTGTGTCCTCTCGAGCAGTGTCCGGTCCCCCGACTCCAGCCACAGTCTCCACACTGATGACTGTCGACACCAGCTCCTCCATGTCATCCAGCTCCAGCTGTGGTGCTGGGCCCCCACCTCCGGTCTGCGTTGCTGCCTTCTGGTTGGCGGTGAGTTTCTTCTTGGTCTTCCGCTGATGTCATTCCATCGCCTCTTGACCTCGTCCATTGTCCGCTTGTGCTCTCCGACGGCATTCACCTTGTCGACGATGTCCCGCCATATTCCAGTTTTGGTGCCCAATGACACGTTGGAGGTGACAAAGAGTTGTTGATGGTGTTCCATCACCTCCATGACTATGATCCTGTTCGCCTGCGGACTGAACTTGGTCTTCCTCGTCTTCTTGTCCATGCCCTTCCCTGTCCCCAAGGTCCCAGGCTGGTCGTCCAGGGTGCTTTTGGGGTTGCGCTCGTCCTCTGCGCCTGCTCCGGCTGCCTCCATGGTGCTTGGGTGTTGGTCAGTTTGTGTGTGGGTGTTTTTTCTACTTTTATGATGATTTTTGACGCCTGCCAGGTGTGTGTTGCAGGCCTGGCCTCTTGTCGCTGTTTCCTTATCGCGCTTTGGCCCATCGCGTGTTTTTTGGTGTTGTGGTTTGTGTTTTTATCTCCATCGTGGTGGTTGTATCGCGGACATTGTCCGCGGTTTCGGCACACTATCGCATGCTACCGCCTTGTTGTGAATTCCACGTTGACACGGGGTTATTTTCCCGCAATAGGCTGCAATATTGAAAGTTCCGTTACGCTACTCTTGCGGTAGTTATCGCACGTTCTTGTGAATATACCCCTAAGTGTTTTGAAAACATTTTTATATTAATTTTCCCACGTTTTTACCTTGAAGCGAATGGGAGAAAATATCCTTTTTTCATTTTTACAGTAAGACATGACGTTGCCGCGTAACCGTAACTTTCGGCATTACGAGGAGCGTCGAGCTATGGATCAGATGCAAGGGAGAGCTCCGTTAAGGTAAAACAAATTTAAATTAATAAAATACATAAGTTAGTGGCAATGTTTATTGTATGGAGAGAGGAGGGAGGTAGATAGATGTAGTAAATTTGTTTTTGGTAGTTTTAATGTGTGTTAGCCAACTAATTTCTTCCAAAACAGGTTGCAGTAGTAGGCCTACGTCGGGTCTCATTCTTTTCAGTAACATGTTTTGTTTAATAAAGTTAATCAAAATATAGACATTAAAAACTTTAATAAACAAAAGTGATTCGAAAGGTATCTTTTTTACTTTTTGCGGCGGGATTTAAAAACAAAATTTATTTTTGGCGTTGTCGCGGTTAGATGTATTTTTAATTTGATTTAGAAAAAACGACTTTGTATCGGAAATAAGAAGATCGGTTTTGTTTACATCCATTGCTTATTGGATTTTGGAACATGAAAAGGATTTAGAACATTTGTCGAAATAGAATGGATTGCTTCGTTGGATTTTGTTGCGTTTTTGCAGAAAATCAACACTTTTTCGGAATTGTTTTTTTGGGTGCGTTTTTTTAAGGGATGCACATATTAGAATTTAATAAATAATGTGCATATTTTAAAAGATTAATTTGGGACGTGGAGTTATAAAAAGAAATGTGGATTATTTGCAATGGATTCGAAAAAGACAAAGGACTCTTGGTGAAAAATTGGATACTAGGTAAGTCCAGGAGTTGAAGAAAGAAGACATCTTAAGGTAAGACCCGACTTAAAAAAAAAAAAAATGTAGGGCAAAACAGGCAAGTAAGAAGATAGTGTAGGTTAGAAATGGAGGATGTGTGCAAGATTATCAAGCAGTGGCGGCTCCTCCATAGGGGCGTGGGGGGCGCCGCCCCACTGCTTTCTCGCAGTGCGAGAAGCAGAAACAAAATGGTAAAACTACCATTTTATGTTTCTGCTTGTCGCACTGTGAGAAAGCAGAAGTGCCTGGAGTGCCTGGTTGTGGGAGGGCGGTCCTGCTCGAGGGCAGGGGGGGAGTGGCTTGCCCTATGTTGTGGGCCCTGACTGCTTGGGTCGGCCTGGGGCCCACCAAAGCAGTCATGCGCACTCTCCCTTTTCTCTATGTAGGCTGCATGCAGCCTACATAGAGAAAACGGCCTCCGATTAGGCTCCCGGCTGGGGCGCTCTCCGCTGCGCCTCACCAATCACAACGCTGCCATTGCAGCGTTGTGATTGGCTTAGGGCCCAAGGAGGGAGGCTGCCTGTGGCTGCTTCCTGTAGCGGGAAAATGTTAACGCCGGAGTCGGGACCCGGCCACTGCCAGGAGCTGAGGCGGCGCGGGACTCAGGACCCGGTAAGGTAAGTTTTTTAAATTTGTAATTATAACCGACCCCCCCCACCCCCGCGAGTCATGCCGCCGGCCGTGACTGCAAGATGGGGTGTCAGCTGTGGGAACGGGTGTGCCAGCAGAAGACAGTGCAAGTGGAGAATGCAAAAGAGGAAGAGCAGTGCAACAGAGTGGAACGAGGGGCAGTGTGTAGAACGGGAAGGGGTGCAACGCACAAGAGTACTGGGGCTCCCAGAAAAACATGCTAATAAGAGAGTGAGTGCGAAAGCCTGAAGTGAAAACCACCGTGCTGGCATGGGAATCCAAGAGTGAGAGGAAGCAGGAGAGTGAGTGTGCTCCGAGAAAAGCAACGTTCATATTTTTTTATTTGTATATTTGATTAATGAATGCGCAGCATATGAAAATAAATGTCTCTCACAGGAGAATAAGTATGTTTCAATGGGAAAGCAAGCGTACTCCTAAAAATGTGCCTTGCACGATAGTGTGCGCGGTCAGAATGGCGAGTGTGCCTGCAGGAGAATAGTGTGCCTCTACAGGAAAGCACATGTAATGCAGGAGCGGATAGTAAGCGTGCTTATATGAGAGCTAAATCTCCCGCAGGAGTGTGGGTTTCATATGTCATATACTCCTATTGATCTTTGCACAGATATCTTTTACGCTGTGGGGTACTTGACACTATTCCCGGGATCTACACTCCTTGGTGTCAGTCAAGTTCTTTAAGGCTGTCTCCTTCACACGAAGAGTCATCGGGTATGCTGTTGTTGCGAGCCTCTGTAGTGCTGCGCAGGTCTCCAGACGGTGTCTAGTGGGTAGTTGTTTCGATCCTTCAATGCTTGTGAGTGCCGGTAGAGGGGCCCTCTCTTTTTGTTGTTACACTTGAATTTTTAATAGTCCGAGGCTAAGTTTAAATTAGCAGGCTTGATTTGCATAATTTCGGGGTATTCGTGTTAGGCTTGTTAGGCGACATTCCCCGAAATTATGCCATTGCACCATACCGCATAATTACGCCGCCGTTCATTGAAAAACTATAACACGGGAGTGCAGGAACATTGAGGACAAGCAGCTATTGTTCACAGCAATTATGTTTTTCGCTGTATTTTATAGTCTGGAAAGTGCCCTTGTATCAAAATTGACTTGAGGACGGATTATAGGTAAAATTATAGAGGTACATGATTCAGTATATTTTTCCTGAAGTTCCACGTAATTAACCGAAAGCAAAATACGTGAATTTGCACACCACAAAAGTTTAAGCGCTGTGAGCACAAGATACATCATGTTCGCTGCCTTCATCAAGAGACTTCAAAAACATTGTGAGCTTTACGGGTCTGTCGAGCTTTAAGTACATTTTCTGAGAACTCACTATTCAGTACTGTCCTCAGCTTTTAGTTAGGTGTTGATGCAAGTTTATGTAATAAAACATTTAGTCAATAAGCCTGGCTTGATATTTTTCATATATTTATCAATTTGCATCATTCACACAACCTTCCTCCTCCCTTTTCTTGCCACCTCCAGCCCTCCCTCCCTCCTTTCTTCCTTCTTCATTCACTTTGCTCCCCTTCCCTTTCTCCCCATCCTCTTACTATTGCTTCCTTTCTTCATAATTGCTATATTTGGATCCCCCTTTTTTTCAACAATTTGCAGTAAATATGTGGTGTAAAACCCACCATTTGAATCAATTTTTTTCAAAATGTTCTTGCGGGGGGAGAAGCCCCCGCACCCTCCTTTTGCAGTTCGGGCTTTCTCGCTGCGCTCGCTCGCTTATTACATTAGGGTACAACATTTTTCGCTCACCACTTTCAAAATCCACAAGCCGCCACTGTTATCAAGGTAGTCTGAAGCCACCATCAACGTAAAATGTTGAATTGCACCCAATAGTCTCTCGGACATTTCCTTTGTTCGTTTAGATATACGTGGGTTCAGGCTACCTATTAATTATTGCGATATTCTCATTTCTTTGAAACTTTGCTCTATCCTCAAAATTTCCAAGAAATGATAGAAATTAGGATGAGGTTTGCCAATTGATTTATTGAAGGAGTTGTGCCATCCCTCTATGGCATTGTTTGTTTTTGCTCCTCCTTCTAAGCAGGTCGAGTAGCAGTTCCACCACTTCACATGGAAACGTGGTTTCCTCCTGCGACCCGACCTGCTTAGATGGCCAATCCATGTGTCTTCAAAGTAATTTAGAATAGGTGCCAATTTTTCTTCGTTTGTAATAAAGTATTCAGATTCAGTAATTGAAGTGTAGTACTCGTCTACACTGTCAGGAGGAACAAAGCAAAGGGCAGTTAGTTTTTTTTAGTTCAAACTGTAGTTTGCTATCTGATATATAATCATGAACTAAGGATGTTTTTTGAATTTTGCGCCAATAAGCCTGAGAAAAGTGAAAAAAACATCCTTGAATTTGGGTATTCGTGTACAATTTGGTAATAGTATTAACTATAGGCAATTCAAAGTCAATTATTACTTTTCTAGGACTTTTGTTTGATGTTTTAGCTTTTATCACTGTCAAAGATTCAGGGGCATATTCACAAGGACTCATCGCCGATTTATCGCCACCTTAACGCAACAAAAGTGGAGATAGATTTAACGCCCCATTCACAAGCGTGTGCAAACTGCAGACATCACCAGTATTCCAGCGATAACTTCCCCAAAATTTATCTCCACGGGTGACACCACCAACTAACACTAATGAGATGCAGAGTAGGCGTTCCCATGCAAAAACACACGAAAACACCACTACACCACTTCCACAACGAACTGCCAGATCTGCGATGCGAGTCAAAACCACGCGATAAGCCGCGGTAGCAGCAGGTATTTAACACCTGCCTCTTGCTGGTGTAAAGCAGGACGACTACCTGCAGCAGGCAACGGAGCCCTGCACACAGCCACACCTGAAGAACAACCGACGCCATGGAGCTACTCATCATGCAGCTCGGAGCCCCAACAGGGCCACAACACCCACCGCCACCACCCCCAGGACCGCCACCCCCCCCCGGACCACCACAGAGGCAGCGCAGAGTAAGACAGCGGACCTACCGAAAATGCACCAGTCTCACAGACCTAACGCCCGAGGAAGTCATTGCCCACTACAGGCTCAAAAGGACAACCATCCTCCGCATCATGACCCACATCGCCCACAGGTTGACGGTCCCAACACAGCGGACCACCAACATCCCTCCGCAGACAAAGCTGCTGGCTGTGCTGCACCTGTTGGCCTCTGGTACCTTCCAACCAACAACTGCCAGAGTCGGAGGAGTCTCACAGCCAGCCCTATCAAAGTTCATCACACCTGTCCTGGATGCCATCATCAGCTTCATACCCCAGTACCTTCACTTCCCCCACACTGCGCAGCAACAGCTGGAAACCAAGCAAGGCTACTACGCCATTGTTAGCTTCCCATACGTGTTGGGGGCCATTGACTGCACATATGTCCCACTTGTGCCCCCTGCGGATACTGCACACCACTACCGCAACAGAAAACACACGCATTCCATCAATGTGCAGGCAATAGTGGACCACCGGGGAATGTTCACCAATGTCGTCGCAAACTACCCAGGCAGTGTGCACGATTCCTACATCTTCCGACAGTCCATCATCAACCAGCGCTTCCAGGATGGCACATATGGAACTGGACTGCTCGTTGGTAAGTACCAAATCTACACACCACACACCTCAAAGCCACCATCACACAACGCACAACTGTGGGAATGCACAGATGACCAAACCACATACAACATGTCAATCAACATGCCCACCTACCAGACACGACAACACAACTCCATTGGGATCCTGGGCTTCCCATGTACACAAGCCAGCTATATCATGGCACCACAGCCACACAACAGCTGAACGTGTGGAGATGCGGAAAGCAGGCATGTGCAAAGGATGCAAGTGACCCATGAATGGGAATGTACACAACGACAAGTGAGGCGTGAATGTGCTGGACAGACCTGGCTATGCAAACCACAGATATGTCCATGCAGACATCAACTGCTGGTGTCTGGAGGGTAGTAAACAGTGGACACAACCATGTCACCCCAGGCCGTGGGTCAGATTGCAGAAATTTCGCTCGCCTCGTCCCCCCTGTGTGCGTGAGTGTTGTGGGTTGGCCCGGATTACGCCAGGCCTGCGCAGGGTTGTGGACAAAAACCCTGTGGTGCTCTCCCGGAAAGGCCAATGTCACTGCCAGGGCGGTGCCTCTCAGTCCGCCACGAGGCCGACGCCGTGAGCAGCGGGGCCTGCGAGCCTGTGCGCCTGCTGCACCCCAGGACGCTGATACCCAGACCAGGCCTGCCCGCCCCAGCACTCCAAGGCCGCACTGCTCACCTGCCGACACCGTCGTGTGTCAAAGAGGGCCCACCACGTGCCGGTGCTAGCTCCAAGACCCATGCCCGCGACCTTGGCAGCCTCCTCAGGCCATCGCTGTCCTCCGTGACACAGGCCCCCAGGAGTCCTCATCCATTGACATACTCCACCGCTGCAGCCGGGCTACACTGCAGTCCAGTATGTCCCACATCTTGAACTGAGTCATCATTAATCAATGGTAGAGTCCATGCCAGTGTACGCAGGGTGAGGCGTGAGAGGAAGATGCGTCTCAGTCCGGTGGAAACACGGATCACCGTTACGGAGGAGGTCAACCAGTAGCAAGGACTGACCTGGTGCCACTAACCCTGTGCGCTGTGAGCGTCCGTCAGCCTCTGGCCGAACATCGTTGGTGTCTGAGCCTGTGGCCTGGGGGTTGCCATCAGCAACGGGCAGGTACAGACTTGGTGTTTGGCATGAGTCTGTGGCATTCATATCTGCCATGTTGCCGGACACAGCTTGCATGTGCCCTCTGCATCATGCCCTGGGGGTACACCTCCCATTCTCCCCCGAGACACTCCGCAGAAATCACCTCTGATACATATGAGACCCTGCTCTGCCCTCATGACCCTACCCCAGTCTCCCGCAAGTCAGCGTCCCGTGGCGGTAGGCCTGTGTCGGCCGCTGTGCATCCGGGGCCACTAACTCTGTGTGACTCAAGTCATGCTCCCTTGTTGTTCGGACATTGTATTTCTGAATGCCTGATGACTGTTGGAGTTGTTGCCAGCATGAGCTACTTCCTGAGGGCTGGCTTACACTCACCCCACACACAGCCAGCACATGCGTCACTGGACTAGTGTGCCTGCCATCACATCATGCCGAACCAAGTATTGACTCTTTTCTCTCTGCACTGTCACAGGTGATCAAGGATATGCACTCTGCCCTTGGATGATGACACCCCTCCGAGACCCGAACACACCCGCCCAGAGGCAGTACAATGCGGCCCACATACGCACCAGGGGCATCGTTGAACGCACATTTGGTGTGTTGAAGTCACGTTTCAGGTGCCTGGACGGCACAGGTGGAAAGCTCCTGTACAGCCCAGACATCGTGTGCAAGATGATCGTTGCATGTTGTGTGTTGCACAACATCTGTGTACGCACCAATGCCCCATGGATCCAAGTTCAAGAAGTACCGGACGATGATGAGGAGGATGGGGCAGGTGGCCCACATTCCACTGCAGCTGCAGCAGGAATGGCCCGTCAGAACACCATCATTGCCAATTTCTTCTCATGAGCACGTCACATTGTGGCCGTCCCTGGCAATCATGGGACAGTACAAAATGTCCACAAGCACAGCATGTCTGAATAAAAATTATTTGCAGGTTTCAGGTTGTACTTGTACATTGTCATGTCACAGTTTCCTGCTGTTCCAGATGTGATTGGCCATGTTGTGCACATAAGCGGCACCAGTTGTGTCCTGTGTTCTGTTGTGGAGGTGTTGCTGTTTGTACCAGGATGTTGTCAGTGTTGAGGTGCACTTATTATTATGTGCGTATGCTGCACGGTGGGTGAGTCGCTCCTGCGGCTCTGATTTGGCTGCCACTTATCCCTTTCATGCGGTGTGCCTTTCAGTTCTGTGCTTCCACAGTGCTAAGATGTTGCAGACTTGGGTAACTTGTGCTCTTTGTCGAGTTGTGGCTCTTGGGCATGGTTTGTCCGCAGATGTGTCGTTGACGTCAGGGGTTGTTTGTGCAGGTGGTTGTGTCCGAGTGTGACCTGCTCCTTTTTGGTTGTGGTCCGCACTCAGCCACCTCAGTGTCGTGCCGTGTACATTGTCATGATGATTGGCCTGCAGCCAAGCTACTCGTCATGTGGTGTCTCTTGCATTGTCAGTGTAGCTGACGTATGTGCATGTTTGCTGTGTTTCGCACGCGTGGATGTGTTGGTTGTGTGATTGTTGATGTGTTGGGTGGCTGACCCTTTGGGCACATGGTGTACGTTGGACTACTTGGTGTTTGTGTGTGTGCTGAGGTGTTCCCGTGGGATCAGGGACATGGTCCTGAGTCATTGTGGGTGTGCAGTGCTCTGCTTGATTGTGCATGTGTGCCATTGTGCCCATCTCCCCCCGTCCCCCCACTCCCTGGTCGGTACGCCCCCTTTTGATGTAGTGTCGGGTCATGTTGGGCAGTGTCCAGATCCCCAACTCTTGTCACCGTCTCCCGACTGGTGACTGTGGCCACCATCTTCTACATGTCATTCAGCTCCTGGTGTTCTGCTGGCCCCCCTCCTCCGAGGTGCGTTGCTGCTTTCGTGTTGGCAGCGAGTTTCTGCTTGGTTTTGCCATTCACATCAGTCCTGCGCCTCTTGTCCTCTTCCATTGTCCTCCTCGGCACTACGACGGCATTCACATGGTCCAAGAGGGTGTGCCATCTTTGCCTTTTTGTTGCCAATGACACGTTGGAGGTGACGTACAGTTGGTGGTGGTGTTCTATCTCATCCGTGGCGATCTTCGGGTTTTCCTGGAGCCTGTACCCCGTCTTCCTCTTCTCATTGCCCTTCCACGAGCCCTGGATTCCTGGGTGTTCCTCCGTGGGGATTGTAAGGTTCATGTTGTCCTCTGCAGTCAGTCGGGTGCATCCGTGGTACTTCGCAGTTGATTTCCTTTTTAGTGGCATTTTCCGTATGCTGTTCTTGTGCTTTTTCCCGCATTACGCGTGGGTATTGCTGGCCTCTCGCTGGTTATCACTGTTTTCTTATCGCGTTTGGGCCCATCGAGACTTTTTAAGTGTTGGGGTTTGTGTTTTTATCGCCGTCGCGGTGGTTGTATCGCGGACTTTGGCCGCGGTTTCGGGAGGCTATCGCATGGTACCGCTGTGTTGTGAATTCCACATTAACACGGGGTTATTTTCCCGCAATGGACTGCGATGTGTAAAGTTGAGTTAACATTTTTTGGGGATGTTTAGCGCACGTTCTTGTGAATATGCCCCTCAGTGTATGTTGAGGATTGTTTATCAGGGAGTAAACTGTAAACTAAGGGAACTACTGTATTATTAGTATATGCGTGAATTGTGTATATTTGGGTGAATGGATGAGACGTGCTTTTAAACGTCCCATCCATCATCCAAATATCACTGTTTTCTAATCTAACAAGATTATGGGGTGTGCTAAAGATTAGTATTCTTTTTTGAGGGTTTTTGTTGTCATGCAAAAGAAAAGGTTCATTAGTAAGTGTAACAGATAGTTCAG
Source organism: Calotriton arnoldi (assembly GCA_963921515.1). NCBI lineage: Eukaryota > Metazoa > Chordata > Amphibia > Caudata > Salamandridae > Calotriton > Calotriton arnoldi. The sequence continues at coordinate 350,920 of CAWUFW010012380.1, read as the reverse complement.
GTGGAATGTTTATGTCAGAAAAGGTTTGGGGTGTGACTCTTTGTCGGTTACTTGCCTGTTTTTTACGTTGAACAATTCTTCTCAGATTAGGAATTGTGGGCATACTACTTGCAAAATGTGGTTGAATGTGTTGGGCTACCTCCCTCAAAACTGCACCACAGGGTTCATTGGAGGTGGATGCAATATCTTTAATTTCATTAATAGTTTCTCTCCCCTCAATCTCCATTGCAGAGGCAGAGTGGTTATGTTCTGTGGTTCTTAAAACAGAGGGCCATATTCTCAAGGAAGTGGCGGAGAGAGGCGTTAGCCTTCTTGGCTTAACGCCTCTCTCCGCCACTTCGAAAACGCGAGGCTGCACCCTATTCTCAAGAATGTGATGCAGCCTCGCGTTTCCCCCTGCGATGGCGCTAAGTTTCACGACTTAGCGCCAACGCAGGCACCCTTGCACCATAGTGCAAGGGTGTCTGCAAGCAGGGAGGTTTGTTTATGTACAGGAAGGTGCCCCTTCCTGCACATAAACAAACCTCAAATGCCAGTTTGTAACTTACATGTGTGCTGCTTCATGCAGCACACATGTAAGCTACAAACGGCATTTAAGAAAAGGTTTGTTCATGTACAGGAAGGGACACCTTCCTGTACATGAACAAACCATGGCATTTTGCTTTTTCCATGTGTGCTGCACAAGGCAGCACACATGGAAAAGCAGAAACGAGAGAGAAATAAAGCATTTCTCCTCGTTTCGCCACCTATAAGACCAGATTTTCCTGGTCTTAAGTTTGGCGCTACCTCCTATTTACGCTGCCCTTGTGAATAGGAGGTAGCGTCAAACTCAATGGGTGTTGCGGTGGAACGCCCACCGCAACACCCACTGCACGCCCCCTTCACGCTAAAAACAGCGTGAAGGGGGCCTATTCACAAGGCAGCGTTAAGCAGCGTTAAGCCACTTAACGTGGCTTAACACTGCCTTGTGAATAGGGCGAAGCCCCTATCGCCACAACAACGTCACTGAAAGTGACGTTGTGGTGGCGATGGGGGCTTGAGAATATGCCCCATAGTCACCAAGAGTAACCGCTCTGCCTGTGCAATGGGATGAGTAGTATTGCACACACCTCCAATGACACCTGGGTTCAGTTAGTCTCCCCTTACAATAAACATACCCACTATGTTGTAGGAGACGGTTTCCCCTGCTGAAGCTGATGTACTTTGCTGGATTAGATGACATTATCTGTTATGGATAGAATTTTTTTATTTTTAAAAGTTACTTCATTTTTAAATAATTGTGTTTTTCCTGTTTTGAAGAAAAAATACACAATACAAAGTCTTCTTTAAAAAAAATAATCTTTATAGTTAATGCAGTTTGAAGTTATTTTGAATGTTCAAAGCATCTTGCAATTCTAAATTTTGTTGATATGTATTTTAAAGAAATGGTATTTTGGGAGAAAAACAATGGTTAAGTTGTTTTAATGTTAAACATTTCTAGATTTTTACCTTTTTTAAAGATGTTTGTTAATGCTTTCAGTATGGAGGTCTGCTTTTGTGTTTTAGTTGGGTCTGAAAGAGAGAAGATTTTATGCGTTTCATTATTGTTATATTATTTCATTGAAGTGTCCTAGGGAGAGAAAAGTGATTTCTTTGTTGATTGGTTTTGTAATCCTACCTTGATTAGAAGACTTTTCATGAGGTTTTTGGTTTCTTTCAGTAGGTAGCCTTTTTAGTGTGGCCTGAAATAGTTAAAAAGATAAAAAAAGATTAGGGGGCACATGCATCAAGGCAAAAACTGTTCGGAAACGGGCAGATTCTCAGATTCTGCCCCTTTGCGACCGGTATTCTTGCATTTGGGATGCATCATCCCAAATCCAAAAATCGCAAATTGCGATTGCATTTAAGGAATCGCAAATTGCGATGCCTTAAATGCAATGCAAGATTGCATTTAAAATAGTGATTTCGCTATTAGGGTCCGCTAAATACCGATAATTTAAACCTGATGGTATTTAGCAAGAACTTTGAAAAATGCACTAAAGTGCATTTTTCAAAGTTCCAGGTTACACACACACATGCCCTTGGGCATGTGTGTGTGTAACATGGGTGCACATATCAATTTCAGGGGTGCAACAGGGTGTCCTTTTGGTACCCTTGAAATTGCAAGCGCAATTTGCGAGTACCTATTGGGTACTCGCAAATTGCGCAAATTGCAAATTGCGCATGCAATCCCATTCATTCCTATCGGCCTGTAGGGCCATAGGAATGAATTAAGGAATGTTTGGGAATCGCTATTTTTTTAGCGTTTCCTACATGCATAGGCTTTTGCGATTCCTTAATTGCGATTCCTTAATAATCGCAATTAAGGAATCGTAAAAGCCTACTTTGATGCATGTGCCCCTAGGTGTTTAGTGCTTTAAGTGAATGTTTACCCTGAAATAGTATAAAAGATTTTTGGGTTATGGAAGTACAGTTGCAAGTTTTGCGTTTTAACATGTTTGTGGGGCTACATGTTTCACACTTTGGAATTGTGATTATTAAATTGCCATTTTTAAGAAATCGCAATTTATGAATCGGTATTCCTTATACATTCTTTATTTGCGACTCGCAAATTGCGGGTCGCAAATAAGGAAAGGCTTTCCATAGATTTGAATGGAAATTGCATGTGCAATTTTCAAGCTCCAAATAGGTACTCGTAAATTGCGTGCGCAATTACAATGGTGCAAGGGTGTCATGCATTAAAATGCCAAGTATTGAATAGGTACTCGCAAATTGCGTTTCCAAAACATTCCTTATTTGGGACTCGCAAATTGCGGGTCAGAAATAAGGAAAGGCTTTCCATAGGTTTCAATGGAAATTGCATGCACAATTTTCCTGTACCAAGTAGGTACTCGTAAATTGCGCCTGTATTTTCAATGCTGTAAGCTTGGCAAGTTTTTAGGGAATAATTGGAATGATGCTAATCTGTACCTTTGTGAAGGTAAAAAAAACATGTTTTTTTAATGTTTACTGTTCTATTTCACTTACGTTGTAGAAAATTTCGTTATAGTCTTCAGTTGATTTTTTTCTAACAGAATGTACGCTTCTTTTCTGAGATGTTTTTTTTCTGTTGCGGTTATCTGTTGATTTAAAAAAATGTTTTGTAAATTAATGCAGATTTATTATAAATGTTTTAAACAACAAATGTTAACCTGCAATTCCCTGAGGCTAGCACATTACTGAGAAGGAATAGTAAATTGACCTCAACCAGTATCCCGCCTTTTCCCTGAGACATACACCTGTTGGAGTAGGAATGGTAATTTTGCTCCCACCACCATCCAACACTTTCTTTGAGGCAAGTACTTGTCGGAGTAGCAATAGTAATTTTGCTCCCACCACCTTCCAACACTTACCCCGAGGCAAGCACCTGTCGGAGTAGTAATAGTAATTTTGCCCCCAACACCATCCAACACTTTCCCTGAGGCAAGCACCTGTCGGAGTAGGAATAGTAATTTTGCCCTCACCACCATCCAAAACTTTCCCTGAGGCAAACACATGTCGGAGTAGGAATAGTTATTTTGTCCCCACCACCATCCATCAATTACCCTGAGGCAAGCACCTTTCGGAGTAGGAATAGTAATTTTGCCCCCACCACAATCCAACACTTACCCTGAGGCAAGCACCTGTCGGAGTAGGAATAGTAATTTTGCCCCCTTCACCATCCAACACTTTCCCTGAGGTAAGCACATGCCGGAGTAGGAATAGTAATTTGGCGCCCACCACCATCCAACACTTTCCCTGAGGAAAACACATGGCAGAGTAGGAATAGTAATTTTGCCCCGACCACCATCCAAAACTTTCCCTGAGGCAAGCACCTGTCGGAGTAGGAATAGTAATGTGGCCCCCACCACCATCCAACACTTTCCCTGAGGCAAGCACCTGTCGGAGTAGGAATACTAATTTGGCCCCCACCACCATCCAACACTTTCCCTGAGGCAAACACATGTCGGAGTAGGAATAGTAATTTTGCCACCTTACTATCCTGCAGTTTCTTTGAGGTAAGCATTTGTCCGAGTTGGCATAGTAAATTGGTTCACTTAAACATTTTCCACTTTTGACTTTGGAAAACACAGGAAGGAGTAGCTTGTTATAATGAGTTTGTTGTAATTTAAAAAAATTGTAGTTTGTCTTTTACATTCGTACAGTTTTTTATCAATGTAGTTTGTAAGGGTTTATTTCTTAAATAGGTAAAAAATCAAAAGTATGTTTTACTTACATTGTTTATATTTTTAATGACTGGCGTAAAGTGTGATTTTATCACGTTTGTTTGAAATTTCAAAAAAGCTGTGAAAAAATTAAATGGTATTTCTTAGCAAATTTAATGATATGTTTTCGCTTTTTAGAGAAATACAGTTTTTAAGGGCAGACTTACTTGCGACTGTAGATGGCACTGTTTGATTCGGCGAATTTCTGGACAGGCAAAACGTGTGTGGTCTCTGTGGAAGTCAGTTTACCACGGTTTTCAAAATGGTGGCCGGCTGCTTATATACGTTTTTGTGAGTTGATTGTTAATTTATTTGAAAATATGTTTTGTGTATGTTTTTGGAAAATGTTTTTAATGCTGACAAAATGTGTGATTAATTTTAGAGTTTTCACAATGTACGTTTGTTTAAAAAATGATTTAGTGTCCGCCATTTTAATGACCTGTGGGTCAAGGTGTATTTGTAGAAAGCATAGTAGGACTTTCGTTTAGGTGTATATTGAAATGGTGGTTCATTTGTTATGTAGCCGTTTATTGTCGTTTTATTTTGATATCTGATATTCTTTTAGCATATTTTTTTTGTTACGTTTAATTGTGTTAAGAATTTTTTTTAAAAGGTGTATAGTTTGAAAAAAATATGTTATTCTATTTTGGGAGATGTGTTGCATTTTTTTATGTTCTGAAATTTACATTAATTGTCGGGTTTTAGTATTCTGATATTATTTTGAAATACCCGTGTATTAATACACTACCCCACCCAAAACCCCTATTTTCCCTGCATCCCGTCCCAGAGGTAAGTAAATTATAGATTGGAAAAAAAATGTATACAAGTATTTATTTTGATATTCGAGTATTACTTTTAATACTCAGGTATCAATTTTAGATACCCGTGTTTTAATACACTACCCCACCCAAAACCCCTATTTTCCCTGCATTCCGTCTTAGAGGTAAGTAAATCATAGATTGGAAAAAAAGTATACGAGTATTTTGTTTTTATACTTGAGTATTAATTTTAATACTCAGGTATTATTTTAAATACGCGTCTTTTAATACAATACCCCACCCACAACCCCTATTTTCCCTGCACCCCGTTGTAATGGAATGCATTGTAAAAACATGCAATGTAATGGTATATGTGTAGTAAAATCCACGTTGTACAAGCATGCGTTGTAATGGTTTGTGTTGTAACGTCATATATTCGTTGGCTGGCACAGCAGGCAGTCTCATAGCTTGTCCCATGATTATTTTGTGGGTCGATAATCCAGTCTTTCGATCAGGAACACTGCGAAGACTCATCAGTACAAGGGGCAAAGCATCAGCACATTTCAGAGATGTTAAAGCACACACTTTACCCAGTCTGGATTTCAAAGTACCGTTGAGCTGTTCTACGATACCTGAGACTTCTGGACGGTAACTGCAATGCAATCTCTGTTCCACTTGAAGTGCTGCGCATAACGTCCTCAGAACCTCATTATTAAAATGGGTTCCTAGGTCTGACTCCAAAGAGGTTGGAAATCCAAATCTCTGAGTCAGCTCCCTCAACAGCAGTTTAGCTACAGTGAGATTATCACATCTTCCATTCGGGTAGGCTTCCACCCAACATGAAAAGATGCATACTACCACTAGAATGTACCTCAATCCATTGCACTCTGGCATTTCAGCGAAATCCAGTTGCATCCTGTCAAAAGGTCCTCCAGCCTTCCTATGTGACTGAGTGTAACAGCAGTTTGTTTTCCCACATTAATTTGCTGACAGATCACACACCTATAACCCAAAGTGTCGGCCATCATTTGAAACTTCGAATTGAACCAAGTCTGTTGAAACAATCGCACCATCACATCTCTTCAGACATGCATCAGTCTATGGTAAAACCCAGTCATCTGAGGCAACAGACTATTAGACAACACTGGTCTTCCGTCTCCTGACACCCAAATATCATCCTCACGTTTCACACGTCCTGCTTTAATCCAACTTTGCTGTTCCTCCTCAGAAACCTCTTCTTGTAATCTCTTAACCTCTTCCCAAGTGTCAGCAATTGTCAGCAAAAGGTTTAAATCTGTTTCACCAGACCCCTCATTCACATATTCACCATTGAAAGAGCAAACATTCAGTGCACAACAGCGTGCCACTTTGTCGGTATACCAGCTACCAACAGTCACAAAATCATCTCCCTTACAACGGGCAGAACACTTCACCACTGCAATCTGTGATGGCATTTGTAGTGCTTCTAACAATTGTCTCACATGTTCTCGTTACGGATGGGGGACTCTGACGAGGTCATGTACCCCCCCCCCCCGGACCATAACTGTCCGAAGTCATGAACAACAACAAAACCATACTGGCTATCAGTGAATATCGTCACTTTCAGCTGGTCTGAAACACAGCAGGCTCTGGTAAGGGCGATCAGTTCTGCCACTTGTGCGGAGCATACTCTTTGAAGCCAGGTAGCTTTCACCCCTCCTGAAATGGTGCACACAGCATAAGCAGGCCTTACATTTCCTTCATTGTCTCTAAGACAAGAGATATCTTCAAATAGAGTGTAATCAGATTTAGGCATGGGTTCGTCCATAATATCAGGTCGTGGCTTGGTGCACAGTTCTGTAACATCGAGACTTTCATATTCCACTTCAGTATCATCCGTATCACAATCAGGCAAGACTAATAGTGTTGCAGGGTTCAAAAGATAACATCTTTTCAGACTCACGTTTCCTGCAGCCAGAATAATCTGCTCATACCTAGTAAGCCGACTATTCGTTAGGTGCTGTGTATGAGTTCTTGTCAACAGTATCTCCACCGAGTGAGGGACATAGACAGTCAGTGGATGACCCATTACAATGAACTTGCATCTCTCTATGCTGCCACCTGTTGCAGCAACGGATTTGAGACATCCGGGCAACGCTGAAGCTACTAGATCTAAAGTAGCTGAGAAGTAGGCAACTGGTCTGCGGGCACCTCCATGTTTCTGAGTCAATACTGAAAGCGCACAACCTTCTTTCTCACAGCAAAAGAGCGAAAACGCTTTGTTGTAATCAGGCATTCCTAAGGCAGGAGCATGACAAAGGCTTCTCTCAGCTCCAGGAAGGCATTCAAGCAATCGTTGTCCCAAGGCACCAGATTGGACACATCCTTGTGTGTTAGCCTTTGTAAAGGCTTGGCCAATAATGAAAAGCTGGATATTCACTGGCGACCGTAACCCACCATTCCCAAGAACATCCTGGCTTCCTTCTGGGTATGTGGTGGATTAATTGGCCTGATCGCCGAAATTCTCTCTTGAGACACCTTTCTTGCAACTTTCAGTATGTAATGTCCTAGGTAAAGAACTTCTGTCATACAGTACTACAATTTACTTGGGGACACCTTAGGTCAATTATCAGACAAATGGTTCAGCAGCGCATTGGTATCCGTTTTACATGCTTCTTGAGTATTCAATGCCACTAAAAGGTCATCAATATACTGGACCAAGACAGAATTACAGGGCATGATCAAGGACTCCAAGTTCTTTTTCAAGATCTGTTTGACTATAGAAGGGCTTTCCGTATACCCTTATGGGACACGGCACCACGTTAAGACCTGATTCCCCAACCTAAAAGCAAATAAAAATTGGCTTTTTTCATGGAGGGGTATCGAAAAAAAAGCTTGACAAAGGTCAATAACAGTGAACCATCCTGGGGTGGAATCTGAAACAATATCACAAATGGATATGGTACCACCGAACAACAAGGAACCCCTATATTGTTTATTTTCCTGAGATCCTGCACAATGCGGTACTTACCGCTCGCTTCTGTAAGCCCATAATAGGAGAGTTACATGGGCTCCCCAAGATTTCTTTCAAAATGCCTTGCTCAATAATCGTCTCAATCACAGGAGTGATTCCCACCACAGTTTCAAGCGTCAGATTGTATTGTGGAGTTCTCGGATATTCAAAAAATGTTTTTATTTGAATACTGTAGGAAAGTAGGATCTGCTTCTTATGGTTACCCCCACTTTTTGCTTCATGTTACACTGTTTTTGACTAGTCTGACTGGGATTCCAATAATCAGGACCCCAGTCTATCTGCTTTCTCCCTAAAATGTTATGTCATGTACTTAGGTACACTCCAGATTGGATACTGGGGTACCCTTGTCAGTCCCTTGTATATGGCACCCATGTACCCAGGGCATAGGTACCCCAGAGGCCTCCCATGGGCTGAAGCATGTATTATCCCACCCATGAGAGGCCATGTAAAATGGATCTACAGGCCTGCCATTGCAGCCTGTGTAAGTTGGTGCATGCACCACTTACTTAAGATATAGGTTTACTATATCTAAGGATCACTACACTTAAAACCTATATGTCACCCCTATAGCAGGCCTTGACAATCCTGAAGGCAGGGTGCTGGGTTCTAAGTGAGAGGGTGCCACTACATGAGCAGGACACCCCTGCAGCCTACGGAGTCCATTCTCCCGGGTTGTTAGTGCTGCAGCCATTTATGACATATAGAGTGGCATTATGCGACCGCGTGATGATCAACTCTAAAATGGCTGAAAGTAACCCTATCGTGTTTGGTGTCAAACATTGTGGAATCATACCCCCACACCGGTAACTGGTGTGGGAGGTATGATTCCACCCCTCAGAAACGAGCTTTGTGAGGTCCCTGGTGTTCCCGGTACCAGTCTTCTAGTCCCGGGCAGCCCAAAATGGTTGCTGCCGACCAGAGACACATTTCTGCCCTCCTGCTGCTGAGCCAAGCTCGAGCAGGAGAAGGCAGAACAATAGGCATCCTGTCACAGGGAGGTGTGACCACCTCCCAGACAGGATTCAGTGTATTAGGCCTGGGTGGGTGCGCTTGCCAGCGACCAAAAGTCTGCATGAGGGGCACATTTGGTGTCCCTGTGCATAGTCCAGTTCAAACCAGTCCTGGGAGCCTTTGTCTCCTGCTCTGGCGTGAAACTGGACAAAGGACATGGGAGTAACCTCCCCACTGTCCTGACCCTCCCCTGGGAGGGTCCCCTGATTCTGTCCAACCCTCTCCCGTGGGTACAAAAGGGCTTACCTGGCTGTAGGACCCTAGATTCGACGTGGACAAGATTCTGAACAAGAAACCACTGACCTTTGACCGTCTGGACACTCTGGACTTTGCTGGACTTCGTTTGGGCCCGACTTCGTCTCCCACTCCGTCCAAAGCATCGTCTGTGCCCGTGCACCATACAGGCTCCATGCAGGACCTGTGGAGCATCAAGGACAACTGAAGATATCCCCCTTGGAGTGAAGGAGTCCCTCCCCTGCATTCGCAGGCACCGTAATGCAACTGACCTGTCTGTTGCTCCTGAGCTCCTGCAGACTCCAAAGTCTCCAGCAACACAGGCGGTGGGTTTCCAAGTCCCCCAAGGTCCGAGCTGCCCTCTCACCAAGTTTGAGGTCAGAATCCTTTTTGGGGGCTGCAATACCCGTACCCCTGTGCACTACATACTTTTGCAAGTGCATATGCTTGTTGGCATTCCCAAAACAAGGGCACTAGGCTCCGAGTAGCCCTGAACTTTGGCATCATTTCCACCAAAGAACTTTGGCCTCCTGGCACTGAGTGCTCTGTGGGCTGTTGCTTTGTAAATCTGCTTGAGGTCCCCTCGAGACTCCTGTGCCTCAGGCCTGTGGGTCCTCTTGAGGGTCAACACTGCTTTTCTAGTACTCCTCTGGTTGCTCCATGCTTGCCCTGACTCCCCTGTGTTTGGTGACTCTCCTGGACCTTGCTGGTCCGAACCGTAACCTTTATTGACCATCTTTGTGGGTTGCCGCTGCCAAGGCTTGTTGGTGCTCCAGCCAGAAACCAACCCCTCAGCACTCAACATCTTTTGTGGAACAGCTTGTATCCGGCTCCTGGTTGTCCTCGACGTCTCCTGGTCCCGGTGGCTGCAGAGTCAAGAACCCCTTCAGCGCACCTGAAGCACCCAACATCGGTGGGCATTCGACTACTAAGCCCCTGGGCACTCCTGAGTGACCCAGACTCTGTCCCCTCTGCTTTCAGGTACTCTTCATCACGAATCAACCTTTGGATTCCGAAGGACACTTTTCTTCTTTCCCACAGTGGCATTTCCTTGAAGTCCTCCATTGAGATCGACGGCGGTTTCCGACACCACTTCAGCCCTATGCACCCAGCTTCACTGGGATAGGTAACTCTGGTACTACGGTATCCACGGGTGGGGTGGCTCTTCAACCTCCTATGATCCAAAGGGCTTCCTCGTAATCCACTGGAAAGGGTCCTTAAACTATAAAACTGCAACCGCGACTCTCCCATAGAATTGTACGGCGCACGAGGTTGTGTTCCCACACTGCACCCATCCTCCGTGGGGTCCCTACTTACTCACCTTGGGTGGTTCCTTGGGGTCCCAGTGATTCTACATCCTCTAGACACTGTCTTGATTCGAGTTGTAGTTCTTATACCACTATTTTAGTATATGGTTTGGTCTCCCCCTGGAGCCCACTTTGTATTAGTGCTACTTACAATTGTTTCTGTGCTATAGTATTGTGTGCTTTGTGTTTATCTGCGTGTAGCAGATACTGTAAGGTATTTAGAGTGTGTTATAATAATAAATACATATTTTTATAACTACTGTGTGGTTCATCTTTCATTTAACCAATACAATAAGGTTGCATTCTGTTAAAACAAGCTGCTTAACATTCCTTCAAGACTAAGCCTGAAGGCTGCTCTCCACAGCTACCACTTGGATAGCTTTCTAAGGTTATCTTTGACCTCTTAAATCTCCATAAGTGTTGTTTGGACTGGTGCAAGGTGCCCACTTTAATTAGTGGACATCATATACCAGGCCAACTTCTCACTAAATACAGAAAGGCACAACTCCTTTAATGAGTCCAATGTCCTTTCCTGAAAAATCCCATACCATGTCCTGTACCATGTCTCTAAGGTCCAATGGAAATCCTCCACAGTTAACAGAGGAAACAGTGAAACATTTAAGTTCTGATTTGCTCTTTTGAGGGGTATGTCTTCATCATTTGTCTGAAGTTCCAGTCCCTTTGGGATGCAATATATAGTGCAATTTAATTTTCACTACAGGTCACGTCCGAAGAGACACACAGGACTAGAGTCACACACCATAAATTGATAATTATCTTCGAACATCCCTATCTTTACAGACACGTCTTCAGTTAAAGGGTTTGACAACCTCCTATTTGCAACTCCCACTTCTTGGATTGTCTTTCCCAAGAGGGGTAAGTTTGGGACCTCTTCTGTTCTAATAGTAGAGCGGATAGCACCAGTGTCAATCAAGAACGTGACATTGGCATCGACATATGGTCCGCTCTGGTCTACCTCAAAGACTGCGCCAAGTGTACAGACTTCCTCCCCCCTCAGGCACTGTCATAATGACTGATCTGAATTGTAGGCATTGCCGGACTTGAAAATCGGACAATTCTGGGACACGTTCTGATTGCACTCATATCCATATTCTGATAAAACCTGCGATTGTCCCCAGCTCGTTGTGGCTTTGGGGGTTGGGGTACCTGCATTACAGGATTTTGCGAACCCAAGCTTTTTTTATCTGAGCTACCATCAACTTCTCTTTCAACTTCTGTTTCATCTCAATTTCATCACAGCAGTATTTGGCATACTGCAGGATCTCTTAGACAGACTTGTTCTGCCAACAGATCAGATGCTGCTGTATCATTATACTAATTTCGGGTCTCAATCCGGTTAAAAATCAAAACACAAATTGTCCCATGTCTTTTGGCTCTAGAGTATCCATCCCACTGTACTGCTTAAAAGCCTGTAACAGCCTCTCATAGTACTCATGAATCGTTTCTTTGGGCTCCTGAGTAGTCCTGTCAATTTTAACCAATCAATGTCTTGTGGAGGCCCTTTAGCTTTCAGCCATATAATCACCTGATCATATTTTTTCATCACTATGGGTGCTGGACCATGTGTCACTGGATCTCTCTCAAGCTCGCCCTCGGTCTAGTCCACAGCTGTTTTACAAGCCGACCATAAATCACCGGGGACAACAATCTCAAACAATGTATTCAAATCTATCCACAACACCTTTGAGATTTTCACAAACCTATTGACTTGGTTATACCATTCCACAGGCTTTTCTCTCAGCCTCGGGAAATCATTAGTAAATGCCACAAGGTCTCCTCTGCTCCAAGGTAAATGTACATAACCTCCACTTCGCACCTCTCGTAAAGGGAAAGCCTGGAAATCAGTTCACCCTGATCCAGGAGGAGGTTCTCCCACTATTCTTTTAGAAGCTTTCTTTTAGCCCATCTCTCTTCCCACCTATCCAATGTACTCCAAACTCGAATGCTTAATATGAGTTCTCGAATTTGAGTTTTCAGCCCTGGTATTCTCAGATTCTCTATATCCTGATCGCTGACGGCAAACCTGTGATTTTTCTGGAATGCTTTTGTTCGTTCTATATCAACATCATACCTTTTGGCCAGTTCAAATAATTTCTTGTGTGCCTGTCTTGCTCTCCTGGTAACATTTGTACTCATGAACAGTAATTCAGCAGGCTGATAAGAGTCTATCCGATAGAGTTCCAAGCTTCCAATTATCACCGCATCCAATTCAGTTTTCAGTTTGAGCACATCGACTATGTCCGCTTTCACGGCTGACTTGATGGTTCCCTGACTCCTTTCAGTACTGTGACTCCCAACAGATTTCTCATTATGATCTTTCAACCACTTCTCTAAATCTTGGACATCAAATAATTGTTGACTCTCAGATGTTCCCTTCTCTGGAGTAGCATTCTTTTGGGGTGTGCTGTTACATAAGTTTGAAAGCCTTTCCAATACAGGAGAGTCAAGACCTGACAATCCTGGAAAATACCTCAAAGGTGCATATTCATTCTGCAAAGCAGAAGGGTCTGCACTTGCTACACAAGTCGTGTCGCATTTACCAGGGTCAATGGAACAAAGTTCCCAGTCAAATTATCTGCTCCCTTTTCCACTGTCCTCACTTCAGTAGGAGTCGACACTCACTAATTCCCACTCCTGATCAGGTTGTGATCATACCTAGGCAATATATGACCAACAGTAACCAGCACTCTAAGAGCATCCGGAAGCTGTGAAGCCAAATTAGCGTTGCCATTTCCTGGGGTTACAGTTTGTGTTCCCCAAGTCGATATGATCCCTATGGCCCCAGGACTAGGAGCAACTGGTGCTGAAGCATTGTCAGTAATGTTCACATTCCCCCCTAATTTACATAGGTGTCTGATTATATGGGGGTGGTCGTTCAGCCAACAACCCATTCAAAAGACTATCGCTTTCATCACTGTTGCTGTCTGCATCTTCCTCCTTCCTCTGTTCTCTTCTCCTTTTCCCATCCTCATTTCCCTCACTTGTTATAGCAATGTACAATCTTTCTCCCTCAATCATATCTACTCTCCATCTCTTCTTTTGATAATCCCATATCGCCTCTGCATATGCACACATCGCTTTTGTCATCCTCTCTTGATGCTTGTCTCTTTGCCTTGCATGCGTCCCACATTCCCATGCATTAAGCACTTCAAATTGTGTGGGTGTAGGTAATGGTTTCATTGCAAATAATATTCCTCTCAAATTATCTATTATTCTTAAATTGAAAGTGCCACAGCGGGGAAACATCAATGCACCTTCTTTCTCTGTGAACTTGTGCCAATTTTTAAGCCAAATAATAGTATGTAACCCTACTTTTGTTGCCATATAATGGACAGGCTTATCGTCCAGTGGTGCATCCTCGCCAACTCTAGTAGGCACCCCTACATCTCCTTGCATCATATCTCTTATTGCTGTGAAACATCTCATTTTCAATTTCTTATTTCAACATTTCAACTCAATCAAATTTAGAGAAAATGTAAGTTCCGCAACAATACGATCACCTATAGCAGTCCAGTATCCAAGAAACGATTTCGACCAATCTCAGCACGGAGTTTCACCAATCAACCTATCACAGCATGGCATTTTATGGCGTCGCTCTCAATCCTTGCAGCAGTTCACCCTCCTTCACAATTTCTTTGCACACACTTTCTCTCACTAAGGTGTATATTCACAAGAACGTGTGATAACTACCGCAAGAGTAGGGTAACGCAACTTTCAATATCGCAGCCCATCGCGGGAAAATAACCCTGTGTCAACGTGGAATTCACAACAAGGCGGTAGCATGCGATAGTCACCAGATAACGCGTCAAATGACAGCGTGAAAATCAACACCACGCCGAAAAAATGCGAAACGCGAGAAATCATGCGATGAGGACAATCGCGGTACAGAAATCAGCGAACACCAGCCACAGGCCTGTAAATCCCACGCGTCTGGCGGGAAAGAGCACCATAAAAGAAAGAAAAAGAAAGCCCAAAAACAATCCAAATTGCGTAGCAACATGGATGCACCCGGACCGAGCGCAGAGGACAAGCCGAACACCACAAGCCCTACGGAGGACCATCCAGGAACCCCGCTTTCGGGGAAGGGCAAGGACAAGAGGAAGAGGAAGACCTGGTACAGTCCGCAGGAAGACCAGATCATCGTCACGGGGTGACCGAACACCATCAACAACTGTTCGGCTCCTCCACTGCGGCACTGGCAACCCAAACCCAAATATGGCAGACCATCGTCACCAACGTCAATGCAGTCGGAGTGTCCAGGAGGTCACTGGAGGAGGTCATGAGGCGCTGGCATGATCTGAAAAGTCAGACCAAACATAAGCTTGCCGCCAACAGGGAGGCAGCAACGGCGACTGGAGGTGGGAGTCCTGCAACACAGGAGGAGCTGGATGAGCTGGAGCAAATGGTGGCCACAGTCAGCAGTGAGGAGACAGTGGCAGCATTGGGTGGCCTGGACACAGCATGATATGACCTGACCCAACAGCAACAGGGTGAGTAACCACTAGGGACGGGGGGACGGGGGGAGATGGGCACAATGGCACACATGCACAATTACGCGCTGCACACAGCACACCCACAATGACCATGGAACATGTCCCTGCTTGCCTTGGCACACTGCAGCACACATAGAAACGCCAAGTAGGCCCCATCCACAATGTGCACAGAGGGCCCCCCCCTAACACCAATATCACAACAGACCCGTGCATATGTGCTGAATCCAGCAAAGCAGCGGCTCCGTGACCCACACTGACTATGCAAGTAACACTGCATGTCCGATAGCATGGCAGCTGCCCCAAAAAAAAGACATGGCCCACGAAGCGACATGGAGGTAGCCAAGTGCGGATCACATCCGTAAAGGAGCAGGTCACACTCTGACGTGTCCTCGTGCACCCACAACCCATGCCTTACAATACGCGCAGCAGACGAACAATGCACCAGGCCACAAAAACAGTCCGCGAGCACACATGACCCAAGTCAAAAGCAAATCAGGCCCCGAAAAGCACACAATTCAAAGGCACCCCGCCTCAAAGGGAGAAGGCTACACGAAATCAGAGCTGCAGGGGCAACTCACCCACAATGCAGCACACACACATAGCAAACACAGAACATCAGCAATGAAGGCAATGTGGTACAAAGTGCAACACCACAGGACAGAGCTCACAACAGGTTCCGATCGTGCGTAGTAACTGTGCACTCACACCTGGCATTGCCTGACACTGTGTGATGATAATGTACGGGTACTACCAGACATCCGTCATGTAGCCGAAAAACACACTGACTGCCATCAAATAGCCAGCTCCCCCCAAACAGTCACAATGTACATTGGCATGCAGTCTGAATGTAAACATCCGCAAATCATCACCATACATGTGGAACTCTGTTAACCTGCATCTCCCCTTTACATTGCAGAGGGACAAACCACACCCCCTGCAGAGCACACCACACATCCCACCATTGATGATGAAGAGGACAACCTGCACATATGTCAAGACACCCTCCAACGGATGCTGGATAGCCTCTGCTATGATATGTTTTCGCTTTTTAGAGAAATACAGTTTTTAAGGGCAGACTTACTTGCGACTGTAGATGGCACTGTTTGATTCGGCGAATTTCTGGACAGGCAAAACGTGTGTGGTCTCTGTGGAAGTCAGTTTACCACGGTTTTCAAAATGGTGGCCAGCTGCTTATATACGTTTTTGTGAGTTGATTGTTAATTTATTTGAAAATATGTTTTGTGTATGTTTTTGGAAAATGTTTTTAATGCTGACAAAATGTGTGATTAATTTTAGAGTTTTCACAATGTACGTTTGTTTAAAAAATGATTTAGTGTCCGCCATTTTGATGACCTGTGGGTCAAGGTGTATTTGTAGAAAGCATAGTAGGACTTTCGTTTAGGTGTATATTGAAATGGTGGTTCATTTGTTATGTAGCCGTTTATTGTCGTTTTATTTTGATATCTGATATTCTTTTAGCATGTTTTTTTTGTTACGTTTAATTGTGTTAAGAATTTTTTTTAAAAGGTGTATAGTTTGAAAAAAATATGTTATTCTATTTTGGGAGATGTGTTGCATTTTTTTATGTTCTGAAATTTACATTAACCCCTTCCATGCTTATGACGAGCTGGACTCGTCATGGCACACAGTGCTCGTGTGCTCATGACGAGTCCAGCTCGTCATAAGACCACCCACGGGGGAAGCGCTGGCGCTCCCCCTGTGGGAATCCGATCGTCGGGGTTTTTTTAGGAGGCAGGGGAAGGACTTCCCTGCCTCTCCCGCCCCCCCGCCCCCATCAATGACGTCAGCGCGCGAGGCGCGCTGACATCATTGAGGGTTTCCCTTCTTCCCCGACGCGCTGGAAGCCATTTGCTTCCAGCGCGTCGGGGAAATAAGGTGAGTTTTGGCTCGGGGAGGGGGGTTTGATTCTGAAAGAGACATCGAGGGAAAGGAAAGGGTTTTCCTTTCCCCCGATGCCTCTTTGTGCATTCCTGCTGCACGATCATGTGATCGTGCAGCAGGAATGACCTACGAGGGCGCCATTGTTAGCGTGGAGATGTGCCTTCTCTCCATTGCCACCCTGTAAAGTTAGCTGTAATCCTTGATGGAGGTCTCTGCACCCTTGATTTTCTCGAGCGCAATCCTCGTGTAGTTCCTGTGACCAGGAGGTTCCTTCTCCTCGTCTGCCGCTGCGATCCTGCTCTGACCCTTTATAAACAAGAGGCATGTGAACGGGCCTAGAAGCCCCGCTCGTTTGGCCCCGCCACACATACACTAGCGGTATGCAACGTATGCCCGCCCTTTCCCTACTATGATGGACAGCTTACTCAAAGGATCCCGGCGCTTTCGGCGCGGTGGCAAAGTTACAGACACACAGGTCACTGGAGACAATTCTTCTGGTCCTTTACGCAGCTGTAGTGTAGGAAAGGCATTATACATTTACCCAACGAGGTAGCACTTACTGATTAGCCAGTAGAAAGTACTCCAGTTGAGTAGAGGTATTGCACAAAACGGTGGCATCTTCGTGGATAAATATGCAGGGCAGATGTGCCTTCTCTCCATTTACACCCTGACAAGTTAGCTGTAATCCTTGATGGAGGTCTTTGCATCCTTCATTTTCTCGAGCGCAATTCTCGTGTAGAATTTGTGAGCGTGGAGATGTGCCTTCTCTCCATTTACACCCTGAAAAGTTAGCTGTAATCCTTGATGGAGGTCTTTGCATCCTTGAATTTGTCGAGCGCAATGCTCGTGTAGTTCCTGTGACCATGAGGTTCCTTCTCCTCGTCTGCCGCTGAGATCCTGCTCTGACCCTTTATAAACAAGAGGCATGTGAACGGGCCTAGAAGCCCCGCCACACATACACTAGCGGTATGCAACGTATGCCCGCCCTTTCCCCACTATGATGGACAGCTTACTCAAAGGACCCCGGCGCTTTCGGCGCGGTGGCAAAGTTACAGACACACAGGTCACTGGAGACAATTCTTCTGGTCCTTTACGCAGCTGTAGTGTAGGAAAGGCACTATACATTTACCCAACGAGGTAGCACTTACTGATTAGCCAGTAGAAAGCACTCCAGTTGAGTAGAGGTATTGCACAAAACGGTGGCATCTTCGTGGATAAATATGCAGGGCAGATGTGCCTTCTCTCCATTTACACCCTGACAAGTTAGCTGTAATCCTTGATGGAGGTCTTTGCATCCTTCATTTTCTCGAGCGCAATTCTCGTGTAGAATTCGTGAGCGTGGAGATGTGCCTTCTCTCCATTTACACCCTGAAAAGTTAGCTGTAATCCTTGATGGAGGTCTTTGCATCCTTGAATTTCTCGAGCGCAATGCTCGTGTAGTTCCTGTGACCATGAGGTTCCTTCTCCTCGTCTGCCGCTGAGATCCTGCTCTGACCCTTTATAAACAAGAGGCATGTGAACGGGCCTAGAAGCCCCGCCACACATACACTAGCGGTATGCAACGTATGCCCGCCCTTTCCCCACTATGATGGACAGCTTACTCAAAGGACCCCGGCGCTTTCGGCGCGGTGGCAAAGTTACAGACACACAGGTCACTGGAGACAATTCTTCTGGTCCTTTACGCAGCTGTAGTGTAGGAAAGGCACTATACATTTACCCAACGAGGTAGCACTTACTGATTAGCCAGTAGAAAGCACTCCAGTTGAGTAGAGGTATTGCACAAAACGGTGGCATCTTCGTGGATAAATATGCAGGGCAGATGTGCCTTCTCTCCATTTACACCCTGACAAGTTAGCTGTAATCCTTGATGGAGGTCTTTGCATCCTTCATTTTCTCGAGCGCAATTCTCGTGTAGAATTCGTGAGCGTGGAGATGTGCCTTCTCTCCATTTACACCCTGAAAAGTTAGCTGTAATCCTTGATGGAGGTCTTTGCATCCTTGAATTTCTCGAGCGCAATGCTCGTGTAGTTCCTGTGACCATGAGGTTCCTTCTCCTCGTCTGCCGCTGAGATCCTGCTCTGACCCTTTATAAACAAGAGGCATGTGAACGGGCCTAGAAGCCCCGCCACACATACACTAGCGGTATGCAACGTATGCCCGCCCTTTCCCCACTATGATGGACAGCTTACTCAAAGGACCCCGGCGCTTTCGGCGCGGTGGCAAAGTTACAGACACACAGGTCACTGGAGACAATTCTTCTGGTCCTTTACGCAGCTGTAGTGTAGGAAAGGCACTATACATTTACCCAACGAGGTAGCACTTACTGATTAGCCAGTAGAAAGCACTCCAGTTGAGTAGAGGTATTGCACAAAACGGTGGCATCTTCGTGGATAAATATGCAGGGCAGATGTGCCTTCTCTCCATTTACACCCTGACAAGTTAGCTGTAATCCTTGATGGAGGTCTTTGCATCCTTCATTTTCTCGAGCGCAATTCTCGTGTAGAATTCGTGAGCGTGGAGATGTGCCTTCTCTCCATTTACACCCTGAAAAGTTAGCTGTAATCCTTGATGGAGGTCTTTGCATCCTTGAATTTCTCGAGCGCAATGCTCGTGTAGTTCCTGTGACCATGAGGTTCCTTCTCCTCGTCTGCCGCTGAGATCCTGCTCTGACCCTTTATAAACAAGAGGCATGTGAACGGGCCTAGAAGCCCCGCCACACATACACTAGCGGTATGCAACGTATGCCCGCCCTTTCCCCACTATGATGGACAGCTTACTCAAAGGACCCCGGCACTTTCGGCGCGGTGGCAAAGTTACAGACACACAGGTCACTGGAGACAATTCTTCTGGTCCTTTACGCAGCTGTAGTGTAGGAAAGGCACTATACATTTACCCAACGAGGTAGCACTTACTGATTAGCCAGTAGAAAGCACTCCAGTTGAGTAGAGGTATTGCACAAAACGGTGGCATCTTCGTGGATAAATATGCAGGGCAGATGTGCCTTCTCTCCATTTACACCCTGACAAGTTAGCTGTAATCCTTGATGGAGGTCTTTGCATCCTTCATTTTCTCGAGCGCAATTCTCGTGTAGAATTCGTGAGCGTGGAGATGTGCCTTCTCTCCATTTACACCCTGAAAAGTTAGCTGTAATCCTTGATGGAGGTCTTTGCATCCTTGAATTTCTCGAGCGCAATGCTCGTGTAGTTCCTGTGACCATGAGGTTCCTTCTCCTCGTCTGCCGCTGAGATCCTGCTCTGACCCTTTATAAACAAGAGGCATGTGAACGGGCCTAGAAGCCCCGCTCGTTTGGCCCCGCCACACATACACTAGCGGTATGCAACGTATGCCCGCCCTTTCCCCACTATGATGGACAGCTTACTCAAAGGATCCTGGCGCTTTCGGCGCGGTGGCAAAGTTACAGACACACAGGTCACTGGAGACAATTCTTCTGGTCCTTTACGCAGCTGTAGTGTAGGAAAGGCACTATACATTTACCCAACGAGGTAGCACTTACTGATTAGCCAGTAGAAAGTACTCCAGTTGAGTAGAGGTATTGCACAAAACGGTGGCATCTTCGTGGATAAATATGCAGGGCAGATGTGCCTTCTCTCCATTTACACCCTGAAAAGTTAGCTGTAATCCTTGATGGAGGTCTTTGCATCCTTGAATTTCTCGAGCGCAATGCTCGTGTAGTTCCTGTGACCAGGAGGTTCCTTCTCCTCGTCTGCCGCTGAGATCCTGCTCTGACCCTTTATCCCCTTCGGTGCTTATGACGAGCTGGACTCGTCATGGCACACAGTGCTCGTGACGAGTCCAGCTCGTCATAAGACCACCCACGGGGAAGCGCTGGCGCTCCCCCGTGAGAATCTGATCGTTAGGTTTTTTTGGGGGGAGGCAGGGGAAGGGCTTCCCTGCCTCCCCTCGCCCCATCAATGACGTCAGCGCGCTGACATCATTGAGGGTTTCCCTTTCTTCCCGACGCGCTGGAAGCCATTTGCTTCCAGCGCGTCGGGGAAATCAGGTGAGGTTTGGCTCGGGGAGGGGGGTTTGTATCAAAAGAGGCATCGAGGGAAAGGAAATGGTTTTCCTTTCCCCCGATGCCTCTTTGTGCATTCCTGCTGCACGATCATGTGATCGTGCAGCAGGAATGCCCACTAGGCACCAGGGTTTTTTTAAATTTTTGTGTTGGGGAGTGGCCAAAAGGGCAAGGGTTGCTCCCCTTTTACGGGTGTGAATATTTTATTTATACTGTTAGGCCCACCTACCCCTTAGCTTGGCTGGTGGATTGTGTGTGGACTGGTGCATTATTTGCATATGTGATTGTAATGTTTTTTTCCTCCTTTTTATTCTAGTGTAAAGCTTTTGATTCCTGTTTGCGGTTTCGGCAGTTGTGGTTCTGCAGTTTTGCGTAATTGCATTTATTTGGTAAGAAAAATATTTTTGTTGTGTGTACTCCAAATGAGTATTATTGTCATGCATGAATGAATTTTTTTGTAAGTGGTGCCATAATGGCAGCATATTTGTTAGTGTTCAGAGCATGAAATTCTTTGCGATGTTTTGCATTGTCTTATGTGTAATTTTTTTTCTTCTTCTTTTTTAGTGGGATATTGTTGATCCTTACTGTGTCTGTGCAGAGTAGGTGGTGGTGAGTCTAGCTGCTTCTGTCACGTGAGTGGTATAGTGTTGGAGTATATAGGTCTTTGTGATAAAGCTACATTTTGTTTATTTCTTTTTTTTTACAAAGGGTTTGTTGTTGTTGACTTGTTTGACAAGTAACCTTTATTAGTAAGCATTATGGCTAGCCGTAGAATTACTGCTCAGCAGGTGGTTGGTTTGCTTCTTGAATCTTCCTCTGAGCAGGATTATGAGACTGACAGTGCGTCTGAGGGAGAGGAGGGAGGGGAAGATTCAGGCAGTGAGTTTTCTCTCCACATGGAATCATCGGATGATGAAGGTACTCTCAGTGCAGATGAAGTGCCTGATTTAGAGGAGGATACTACTGTGCCGATGGTGCAAGAGGCATCTGGATTGCAGCCTGGGGCTGCTAGGCTTCCTACTGGAAGTGCTGGACTCTGGGTTGATCCAAACATGGTGCAGCCGGTGTTGCCTGCCTTTAGTGGTTATGCAGGGTGTAGAGTGGATTGTGAACATTATTTGCCTATACAGTATTTTCAGTTGTTTATGGATGATGTATTTTTGGGTGAGATTGTTGAGCAGACTAATTTGTATGCTGAACAGTTTTTGAGGGACAACAGTGCCAGACTTAGGCCCCATTCTAGAGCTACCCGGTGGAGTCCCACAAATCTGGAAGAGATGAAGAAGTTTTTGGGTTTGACTTTTTTGATGGGTTTGATAAGGAAGCCGTCCATGAGTTCATATTGGTCTACCAGTCCCTTGATGGCAACGGCCATATTTCCTGCAGTTATGACTCGTGATCGGTATTTACTTTTGCTTCGGATGCTGCATTTTGTTGATAATGGTTTGGCGTTGCCACGAGATCACCCTGAATGTGACCGTCTTTTTAAGATTCGGCCTGTTCTTGATCACTTTGTAGATCGATTTTCAGAGATCTATACTCCAGGGAAAGAAATATCTATTGATGAGTCTTTGGTGCTGTTCAAGGGCCGTTTGGTTTTTAGGCAGTACATTCCTAGCAAGAGGGCACGCTATGGAATTAAGCTGTATATGTTGTCTGAGAGTAGGACAGGATATGTTTTTAATTTGCGTGTGTACACTGGTAGGGATTCCACTATTGACCCCCCTGGTTGTCCGTCCACTTTAGTAGGAGTTTCAGAGAAAATTGTGTGGGAACTTGCTAGAGGACTGTTTAACAGAGGCCACCATTTGTACATTGATAACTTCTACACTGCTGTGCAATTGTTTAAGGAATTGTTCAAAGTGGACACTTTTGCTTGTGGCACAATCCGCTCTAACCGTAAAGGTTATCCAAAAGAGCTTGTTTGCAAAAACTTCAGAGGGGACAGTGCAGTGCCTTGCGTAGTGAGGAACTGCTAGCTGTGAAATTTGTGGACAGGAGGGATGTGTACATGCTGACTACCATCCATGATGAGAGTACTTCACCTGTGGCTGTTTGGGGTCAGATTGCTGAAGTGCGCAAACCTGTGTGCATTTTAGACTACAATAAGCACATGGGTGGTGTTGATAGAGTAGATCAGAGGTTGGAACCTTACACTGCTATTCGTAAGTCTTACATTTGGTATAAGAAGTTGGCCATCCATCTCTTCAATTTAGCAACTTTCAATGCTTTTGTTGTGTTCAAGGAGTGTTCTCCTGCGTCAAAGTTGACTTTTGTTCAGTTTCAGGAGTCTGTCATAGGCAGCCTTGTTGTTGTGGAACAGGCAAGTGTTCCTAGAGTTGGAGTGGTGGAGGATGTGGCTCGATTGAAAGATCGCCACTTTCCTGATCACATTCCTCCTACATCCTCAAAAGACTTTCCCACTAGGAGATGTAGAGTCTGTTGGCGAAGAGGTACGCGGAAGGAGACTCGTATGTACTGCCCTGAGTGTCCTTCTAACCCTGGGCTGTGTGTGCCTGCTTGTTATAGAGCGTACCACAAGCAAAAGAATTATTGGGAGCAACCATGAGTGGTAAAGTGAACTGCCTGGTCTGTAATGTTTAAGAATTGTTGTTCTGTTTCAAGGTTGGCATTAGTGCAATGTTTCTGATTTTGTGTTAGTAGATTTGTATCTATTTGCAATTTGTTTGTGTTTTCTTTTTTGTATAAAAAAATCCTAAATGTGATGGTGGTGTGTGTAGGGTGGTGCTTGGCTGGCGGTGTGCGTGGAGTGGCGCTCGGCTGGCAGTGTGTGAGTAGTGACTTGCTGCTGGTCACTACACACACTGCTAGCCGAGCGACACTCCACGCAATCCATCAGGTTGTGTGGTTGCTGTGTTAGGAATGTGGGCGTGTGAAAGTGATGGGCCCTTGAATGGCGCTGTCTGCTGGTGTGAGTGTTGTAATGTGATGGGCCCGCGGCTGGTGGTGTGAATGGTTTTGTATTTGTCACACGTATGAAAGGTGTATGAATGGCCTGTAAAGAGGTTGGTGCCTTGTCGTGGCTTTACAGCTCACGAGCTGTGAGTCAATGGTTCAGTTTCTCGTCCTTTCAATTATTAACAGTGCATTTCATTTTTGTGAAATCACTTGTTAATACAATTGTATATACTGAACCATCACTCACCCTCGTGCCAAATCCAACCAGTATGTGTGTGTGTGCTTGAGGATTAGATGGCTGTGCAGTAATATTTTTTTTTGTCTTTCTCAAGCAGGGTGTACCTTGTCCCTTTTTGTGAATGTTGTAATGTGTTTGTTTCGTGCCTGGGGGTGTGAATGGTCTTGTGTGTATCACGTATGAAAGGTGTGTGAATGGCCTGTAAAGCGGTTGGGGCCTTGACGTGGCTTTACAGCTCACGAGCTGCGAGTCACTGGTTCCGTTTTTTGTCCTTTCAATTATTGACAGTGCATTTCATTTTTGTGAAATCTCTTGTTAATAAAATTGTATATACTGAACCATCACTTGCCCTCGTGCCAAATCCAACCAGTATGTGTGTGTGTGCTTGAGGAATAGATGGCTGTGCAGTAATCTTTGTCTTTTTAGTCTGTCTGCCAAGGTGTACATTCCGTCTAAGAATAACCTACCAACTGTAGATATTGTCGTAAACGAAACACCCATGGGAGTACATGGTGATATCTCTCTTGTGGATCCCAACAAGTTATGGTACCCACAATGTCCTGCAAACCTCAAAATGTCTGTCACATTTTCCTTGCAATATTGTGCCAACATTTTCACGCTGCAGAAATAAACAACACATTATCTCATTATGACCTGGTTTTGCAAGGGGGTCACCTGGGTTTTGGCCCGGGGCTCGCGGCCACATAGGGAAACCTACCAAACCCACACATTTCTGAAAAGTAGACACCCGGGGCTTCCAGGGAGGTATGGCTTGCGTGGATCCCCCAACGTTTCCTTACCCAGAATCCCCTGCAAACCTCACTTTTAGCTGAAAAAATCACTTTTTCACACATTTTTGTGTGGGAAAGTGTGGCATCACTGGCCTCACACAAATTTCCTACCACCCAGCGTTCCCCCAGGTCTCCCGATAAAAATGGTGCCTCACTTGTGTGGGAGGCCCAAGTACTCGCGACAGGCAAGGGCCCACAACGTAGTGAGGCGACCTCAAAATGGCCTATCTCAAAACCACCTGGTTTTGCAAGGGAGTCACCTGGGTTTTGGCCCCGTGCTCAGTGGCCATCTAGGGAAACCTACCAAACCCACACATTTCTGAAAAGTAGACACCCGGGGCTTCCAGGGAGGTATGGCTTGCGTGGATCCCCCAACGTTTCCTTACCCAGAATCCCTTGCAAACCTCAATTTTAGCTGAAAAAATCACTTTTTTCACACATTTTTGTGTGGGAAAGTGTGGCATCACTGGCCTCACACAAATTTCCTACCACCCAGCGTTCCCCCAGGTCTCCCGATAAAAATGGTGCCTCACTGGTGTGGGAGGCCCAAGTACCCGCGACAGGCAAGGGCCCACAACGTATTGAGGCGACCTCAAAATGGCCTTTCACAAAACCACCTGGTTTTGCAAGGGGTCACCTGGGTTTTTGGCCCCGTGCTCGGCGGCCATCTAGGGAAACCTACCAAACCCACACATTTCTGAAAAGTAGACACCCGGGGCTTCCAGGGAGGTATGGCTTGCGTGGATCCCCCAACGTTTCCTTACCCAGAATCCCTGCAAACCTCACTTTTAGCTGAAAAAATCACTTTTTTCACACATTTTGTGTGGGAAAGTGTGGCATCACTGGCCTCACACAAATTTCCTACCACCCAGCGTTCCCCCAGGTCTCCCGATAAAATGGTGCCTCACTTGTGTGGGAGGCCCAGAGTACCGCGACAGGCAAGGACACAAAACGTTTTGAGGCAACATCAACATTGCCTATCAAAAATGTTTTGGGCCCTTGCCTGTCGCTGGTACTTGGGCCTCCCACACAAGTGAGGCACCATTTTTATCGGGAGACCTGGGGGAACGCTGGGTGGTAGGAAATCTGTGTGAGGCCAGTGATGCCACACTTTCCACACACAAATGTGTGAAAAAGTGATTTTTTCAGCTAAAATTGAGGTTTGCAAGGGATTCTGGGTAAGGAAACGTTGGGAGATCCACGCAAGCCATACCTCCCTGGAAGCCCCGGTGTCTACTTTTCAGAAATGTGTGGGTTTGGTAGGTTTCCTAGATGGCCGCCGAGCACGGGCCAAAACCCAGGTGACTCTTACAAAACCAGGTGGTTTTGAGATAGGCAATTTTGAGGTCAGCCTCACTACGTTGTGGGCCCTTGCCTGTCGCGAGTACTTGGGCCTCCCACACAAGTGAGGCACCATTTTTATCGGGAGACCTGGAGGAACGCTGGGTGGTAGGAAATTTGTGTGAGGCCAGTGATGCCACACTTTCCCACACACAAATGTGTGAAAAAGTGATTTTTCAGCTAAAATTGAGGTTTGCAAGGGATTCTGGGTAAGGAAACGTTGGGGGATCCACGCAAGCCATACCTCCCTGGAAGCCCCCGGGTGTCTACTTTTCAGAAATGTGTGGGTTTGGTAGGTTTCCCTAGATGGCCGCCGAGCACGGGGCCAAAACCCAGGTGACTCCCCTTGCAAAACCAGGTGGTTTTGAGATAGGCAATTTTGAGGTCACCTCACTACGTTGTGGGCACTTGCCTGTCGCGAGTACTTGGGCCTCCCACACAAGTGAGGCACCATTTTATCGGGAGACCTGGGGAACGCTGGGTGGTAGGAAATTTGTGTGAGGCCAGTGATGCCACACTTTCCACACACAAATGTGTGAAAAGTGATTTTTTCAGCTAAAATTGAGGTTTGCAAGGATTCTGGGTAAGGAAACGTTCGAGGATCCACGCAAGCCATACCTCCCTGGAAGCCCCGGGTGTCTACTTTTCAGAAATGTGTGGGTTTGGTAGGTTTCCCTAGATGGCCGCCGAGCACGGGCCAAAACCCAGGTGACTCTTGCAAAACCAGGTGGTTTTGAGATAGGCAATTTTGAGGTCGCCTCACTACGTTGTGGGCCCTTGCCTGTCGCGAGTACTTGGGCCTCCCACACAAGTGAGGCACCATTTTTATCGGGAGACCTGGGAGAACGCTGGGTGGTAGGAAATTTGTGTGAGGCCAGTGATGCCACACTTTCCCACACACAAATGTGTGAAAAAAGTGATTTTTTCAGCTAAAATTGAGGTTTGCAAGGGATTCTGGGTAAGGAAACGTTGGGGGATCCACGCAAGCCATACCTCCCTGGAAGCCCCCGGGTGTCTACTTTTCAGAAATGTGTGGGTTTGGTAGGTTTCCCTAGATGGCCGCCGAGCACGGGGCCAAAAACCCAGGTGACCCCCTTGCAAAACCAGGTGGTTTTGAGATAGGCAATTTTGAGGTCGCCTCACTACGTTGTGGGCCCTTGCCTGTCGCGAGTACTTGGGCCTCCCACACAAGTGAGGCACCATTTTTATCGGGAGACCTGGGGGAACGCTGGGTGGTAGGAAATTTGTGTGAGGCCAGTGATGCCACACTTTCCCACACACAAATGTGTGAAAAAGTGATTTGTTCAGCTAAAATTGAGGTTTGCAAGGGATTCTGGGTAAGGAAACGTTGGGGGATCCACGCAAGCCATACCTCCCTGGAAGCCCCCGGGTGTCTACTTTTCAGAAATGTGTGGGTTTGGTAGGTTTCCCTAGATGGCCGCCGAGCACGGGCCAAAACCCAGGTGACCCCCTTGCAAAACCAGGTGGTTTTGAGATAGGCAATTTTGAGGTCGCCTCACTACGTTGTGGGCCCTTGCCTGTCGCGGGTACTTGGGCCTACCACACAAGTGAGGCACCATTTTTATCGGGAGACCTGGGGGAACGCTGGGTGGTAGGAAATTTGTGTGAGGCCAGTGATGCCACACTTTCCCACACACAAATGTGTGAAAAAAGTGATTTTTTCAGCTAAAATTGAGGTTTGCAAGGGATTCTGGGTAAGGAAACGTTGGGGGATCCACGCAAGCCATACCTCCCTGGAAGCCCCGGGTGTCTACTTTTCAGAAATGTGTGTGTTTGGTAGGTTTCCCTAGGTGCCGGCAGAGCTAGGGTTCACAAACTACAGCTAGGCATTTTGCCAAAAAAAGGGTCATTTTTCACTGCGAAATTGAGGTGTGACCACGTTGCGTTTTGCGCCGTTTCCTGTCGCAGGCACTAGGCCGACCCACACAAGTGAGGTACCATTTTTCTCGTTAGACTTTGGGGAACGCGGGGTGGGTGGAAATTTGTGGATCCACGCAGATTCCAGAACTTTCCACCACAGAAATGTGGGGAAAATGTGGTTTTTTTGACAATTGTTTATGTTTGCAAGGGATTCTGGGTAACAGAACCTGGTGGGAGGCAGTCAAGTCACCCCATCCTGGATTCCCCTGGGTGTCTAGTTTTCAAAAATGTATAGGTTTGCTAGGTTTCCCTAGGTGCCGGCAGAGGTAGGGTTAAAAAACTACAGCTAGGCACTTTGCCAAAAAAGGGTCATTTTTCACTGCGAAATTGAGGTGTGACCACGTTGCGTTTTGCGCCGTTTCCTGTCGCAGGCACTAGGCCGACCCACACAAGTGAGGTACCATTTTTCTCGTAAGACTTTGGGGGACGCGGGGTGGGTGGAAATTTGTGGATCCACGCAGATTCCAGAACTTTCCACCACAGAAATGTGGGGAAAATGTGTTTTTTTTGACAATATTTTATGTTTGCAAGGGATTCTGGGTAACAGAACCTGGTGGGAGGCAGTCAAGTCACCCCATCCTGGATTCCCCTGGGTGTCTAGTTTTCAAAAATGTATAGGTTTGCTAGGTTTCCCTAGGTGCCGGCAGAGGTAGGGTTCAAAAACTACAGCTAGGCACTTTGCAAAAAAAGGTCATTTTTCACTGCGAAATTGAGGTGTGACCGCGTTGCGTTTTGCGCCGTTTCCTGTCGCAGGCACTAGGCCGACCCACACAAGTGAGGTACCATTTTTCTCGTAAGACTTTGGGGAACGCGGGGTGGGTGGAAATTTGTGGATCCACGCAGATTCCAGAACTTTCCACCACAGAAATGTGGGGAAAATGTGGTTTCTTTGACAATTTTTTATGTTTGCAAGGGATTCTGGGTAACAGAACCTGGTGGGAGGCAGTCAAGTCACCCCATCCTGGATTCCCCTGGATGTCTAGTTTTCAAAAATGTATAGGTTTGCTAGGTTTCCCTAGGTGCTGGCAGAGGTAGGGTTCAAAAACTACAGCTAGGCACTTTGCCAAAAAAGGGTCATTTTTCACTGCGAAATTGAGGTGTGACCACGTTGCGTTTTGCGCCGTTTCCTGTCGCAGGCACTAGGCCGACCCACACAAGTGAGGTACCATTTTTCTTGTAAGACTTTGGGGGACGCGGGGTGGGTGGAAATTTGTGGATCCACGCAGATTC
Source organism: Calotriton arnoldi (assembly GCA_963921515.1). NCBI lineage: Eukaryota > Metazoa > Chordata > Amphibia > Caudata > Salamandridae > Calotriton > Calotriton arnoldi. The sequence continues at coordinate 321,462 of CAWUFW010012380.1, read as the reverse complement.
CAGAACTTTCCACCACAGAAATGTGGGGAAATGTGTTTTTTTGGACAATTTTTTATGTTTGCAAGGGATTCTGGGTAACAGAACCTGGTGGGAGGCAGTCAAGTCACCCCATCCTGGATTCCCCTGGGTGTCTAGTTTTCAAAAATGTATAGGCTTGCTAGGTTTCCCTAGGTGCCGGCAGAGGTAGGGTTCAAAAACTACAGCTAGGCACTTTGCCAAAAAAGGGTCATTTTTCACTGCGAAATTGAGGTGGGACCGCGTTGCGTTTTGCGCCGTTTCCTGTCGCAGGCACTAGGCCGACCCACACAAGTGAGGTACCATTTTTCTCGTAAGACTTTGGGGAACGCGGGGTGGGTGGAAATTTGTGGATCCACGCAGATTCCAGAACTTTCCACCACAGAAATGTGGGGAAAATGTGGTTTTTTTGACCATTTTTTATGTTTGCAAGGGATTCTGGGTAACAGAACCTGGTGGGAGGCAGTCAAGTCACCCCATCCTGGATTCCCCTAGGTGTCTAGTTTTCAAAAATGTATAGGCTTGCTAGGTTTCCCTAGGTGCCGGCAGAGGTAGGGTTCAAAAACTACAGCTAGGCACTTTGCCAAAAAAGGGTCATTTTTCACTGCGAAATTGAGGTGGGACCGCGTTGCGTTTTGCGCCGTTTCCTGTCGCAGGCACTAGGCCGACCCACACAAGTGAGGTACCATTTTTCTCGTAAGACTTTGGGAACGCGGGGTGGGTGGAAATTTGTGGATCCACGCAGATTCCAGAACTTTCCACCACAGAAATGTGGGGAAAATGTGTTTTTTTGACAATTGTTTATGTTTGCAAGGGATTCTGGGTAACAGAACCTGGTGGGAGGCAGTCAAGTCACCCCATCCTGGATTCCCCTGGGTGTCTAGTTTTCAAAAATGTATAGGTTTGCTAGGTTTCCCTAGGTGCCGGCAGAGGTAGGGTTCAAAAACTACAGCTAGGCACTTTGCCAAAAAAGGGTCATTTTTCACTGCGAAATTGAGGTGGGACCGCGTTGCGTTTTGCGCCGTTTCCTGTCGCAGGCACTAGGCCGACCCACACAAGTGAGGTACCATTTTTCTCGTAAGACTTTGGGGAACGCGGGGTGTGTGGAAATTTGTGGATCCACGCAGATTCCAGAACTTTCCACCACAGAAATGTGGGGAAAATGTGTTTTTGGACCATTTTTTATGTTTGCAAGGGATTCTGGGTAACAGAACCTGGTGGGAGGCAGTCAAGTCACCCCATCCTGGATTCCCCTGGGTGTCTAGTTTTCAAAAATGTATAGGTTTGCTAGGTTCCGGTGTCTTCTGTTCCCTTCCACAGATCGTCGCCAGTGATGAAAAGACGAAGCCTTAGTTCGGTAGGAAAACTCTTTATTCCCGGTCTCCTCTGTCCACCAACAGTGCAGCAACTGTCACCACTGAACATTCCAAGGTAGCCTCCAGGGGACAGCGGAAGGTACCAGGTAGGAGGAAAGGAGGGGGGCACAGCGGAGGAATGTACCAACATAAATATTAAAGTATTGGGGGTGACATCAATAACATCAATAACAAATCATCAATAACAAATATGAGTAATACAATATGTAATAAAACAATGGTAATACATTGTAACACAGTGATGAAAAGACGAAGCCTTAGTTCGGTAGGAAAACTCTTTATTCCCGGTCTCCTCTGTCCACCAACAGTGCAGCAACTGTCACCACTGAACAGTCCAAGGTAGCCTCCAGGGGACAGCGGAAGGTACCAGGTAGGAGGAAAGGAGGGGGGCACAGCGGAGGAATGTACCAACATAAATATTAAAGTATTGGGGGTGACATCAATAACATCAATAACAAATCATCAATAACAAATATGAGTAATACAATATGTAATAAAACAATGGTAATACATTGTAACACATCTTCCCCCTGCAAAATGAAAGGAAGATAACAAAGGGGGTTATTTGGTCATGACATAGTCTTGTTGCCAACTGGGTGTTTTGCGAATTCTCTGCATCGTGTTTTTTTAAACAAAGATTGGGCTTTGCAAGGGATTCTGGGTAACAGAAACTGGTGACAGGCACAGAAGTCACCCCATCCTGGAATCCCCTGGATGTCTAGTTTTAAAAAATGTACAGGTTTGCTAGGTTTCCCTAGGTGCCGGCTGAGCTAGGGTCCAGAATCCACAGCTAGGCACATTGGAAAAAATGGGTCAGTTTTCACTGGAAAAATATGATGTGCCCACGTTGCATTTTGGGTCGTTTCCTGTCATAGGTACTAGGCATACCCACACAAGTGAGGTACCATTTTTATCTGGAGAGTTTGGGGAATGCTGGGTGGGTGGAGGTTTGTGGCTCCCCGCAGATTCCAGAACTTCCCATCACAGAAATGTGAGGAAAATTAGTTTTTGGGACAAAGTTTGAGGTTCACATGGGATTCTGGGTAACAGAACCTGGTGAGAGCGCCTCACAAGTCACCCATCCTGGATTCCCTGGGTGTCTAGTTTTCAAACATGTACAGGTTTGCTAGGTTTCCCTAGATGCCAGCTGATCTAGGGTCCCAAATCCACAGCTAGGCTCATTGCAAAAAAAGGGTCAGTGTTCTGTTTTCTCGAGCGCTGACATGTCCGGTTCCCATTTGTTTCTCTATATATTTCAGATCTGGCTTTTTGTCCTTGATCTTTCTCTCTTTATCTCCTCTACTCTCTTTCCATTTTCTCTTTCCTTGTATCTTCCTTCTCCTTTCCCTCTTCCTCACCTGTCTTTCTTTCCCCCTTTTTATATTTCTATGAATGATTATTTTATTTGCTTCTTTATGCTTTTATTAATTTCAACTTGTTTCCCAATTTGTGTGACCAGCGTCTTTTGTCTCCTTTGTTGTCTTTTGCAGTTCATCATCATTGTGATTATTCCCTATTTCTCAAACATTACCATGTTTAATGTTGTATCGTGGAACGTTCGTGGTTTGGGTCATCCTGTCAAGCGTCAAAAGGTACTTTCTCATTTATCAAAACTTAATTGTCAGATTGCTTTTTTTGCAGAAACCCACTGTAATGATGTTGAATCTCTTAAACTCAAGCGTCAATGGGTGGGTCAGGTTGTTTTCTCTCCAGCTATCAATCGTAAAGGTGGTGTTGCCATCCTTGGTCATAAATCTTTGAAACTACAAATTATATCAACTGAAAATGATACGAGTGGACGATGGGTAATACTTCACGCCATGGTCCATAATAAACATGTCACCTTTTTTAATATTTATGGGCCGGTTAAACCTGATCCGAACTTTTGGCACAATATCAAATTAAAATTATCCTCAATTACTAACCCCAATATTATTGTTGCTGGAGATTTTAATAATTGGCTTGATCCTTTCTCTGATAGGAAATCAGATTGTAAATTTAAACCGGACAAATCTCATAAAGCTTTTCAAGCTGCCATTGCCTCTCGTCCACTCTATGATGCCTGGAGAACTACTAATGCCGATAGTCAAGAATTTACATTTTTCTCCAATGTTCACCATACTATGTCTCGCATTGATTATGTTTTGATTTCAAAATCATTACTCCCTTCGCTCCAATCTTCCGAGAATGGTTCTATTTTTATTTCTGACCACGCCCCGGTTTCAGTTTCTCTTGATTTGTCCCTTGCCACTTCCAAACAGGCTAGATGGAGATTTAATAATTCCTTACTATCCGATCAATCCTATATTCTAAATGCTACTGCCTTTATACAAGAATTTTTTAAGATCAATAAGTCAAGTGACACCTCTGTTCATAACAATTGGGATGCCTTCAAAGCTTCGTTCAGAGCTTTTACCATTGCCTATACTGCTAAGAAGAAAGTCATTGAACTCCCAATACATCTCCTCCCTCAATCATATTAAGACCCTTGAACATTCTTACTATACCTCCAAATCTCCTGTTCACCTCCGTGATCTAAATAAGGCTAAATCTGACCTAAACAAATTGGCCACAACTGATGCCTGTAATATTTTAGTTAAAATAAAATCTAAATATCATGGGGGACAAAACAAAGCGGGTAGAATGCTGGCTAATTATTTAAAAGTCACATCAGAAATGAAAGCCATTGGCCCTATTCGTAATACCCTTACCAATACTTTATTACATTCTGATTCAGACATCGTCAATGCATTCCAGATTTATTACCATTCATTATATATGAATGACACCCACCCCAACATAATTGACACGCAGTCCTTTTTTGATCGCCTCCCCTCTCCTAATTCTCTTCCGGATGCTATGGCCCTCTTGGAAAATGATATAACTCTTCAGAAAATTTCAGATGCAGTCAAATCCTTAAAGAGAGCTAAGGCCCCTGGCCCGACGACTTTTCTATTGAACTCATTTCTTCTTGCTCATCTATTTTTGCTCCGCACTTCCTTGAGCTTTTTACCTCCTTTCTTTCACATTCTAAACCCGAAGGTTCCTTCCTTGATGCTCTTATTGTAATTCTCCCTAAACCTGATAAAGATCTCTCCCTTTGTCAAAATTACCGTCCAATCTCTTTAATCAACTATGACTGTAAAATATTTGCAAAAATTCTTGCCTCTAGACTGGAAGGGGTTATTCCCCTAGTTATCAAACCTGATCAATCTAGTTTTATTAAGGGTAGACTCTCCTCAGATAATGCTAGGATGTTCTCTAATATTATTAATCTGGGGAAAGGGTATCCTGAACCTCTAGCCACATTATCTCTTGATGCTGAAAAAGCTTTTGATCGTATAAATTGGCACTTTCATATAATCTCAGTCCATCATTACTGTCAGTCCAGTCAAGGTCTAGATCTTTTCTACGTTTTGTACTGTTGCCGTTTCACAATTAAAGGCACCAGATTTAAACAAAAGATTGATATTCCAATACTATGAATTTTAACGACATGGGTTTTCTTCAAGGGCAGATCAATGGTGCCATCTAGTGGTTTCCAGTGATAATTTTTTTCCTTAACATTCAATATTGCTCAAAGTGCAAAATTTTCCTCTACACTTTGCATGTCAATCCATGGTGACACACACACACCTCATTTCAACGCATCTATGATTACACGCATACTGCGTTATCTTGATGCACAATTCGATGAACTTCTGTAAAAGTTTCTATGGCAGCATAACGCTGTTTTCCTCTTTCTGGAGCTTTATTATACATAGTGCATTCTTATACATACAAGAATTCTCATACATATAAGTAGTCAGTTTGTTCATTGTGGTCTGCACTGTACATTCTTGTTGTTGTATTTTTACTCCTTCTCCTGCATAACTAATTTTCATTGGTAAGTTACTGTTATGATGGCTGCCGCTAAGTATGTCCCAACCTGCACCGTTCTTAAATGAATTTGGAGAACCCAATGTTCCATGGAAGGAATGGGAAGATATTTTTGAATCATACCTTATAGCAATTGGGGGAGAAAAGTTTAGTGTCTTAAGGAAACAGCACATTCTCTTACACAGTTTGGGACCGGATGGCAGGAAAATATTTGGGACATTACCTGAACCTGAGGATGATACTGATGAGGAAGATGATGATGATACTTACACATCCACCTTGTTAAAGTTACGTAACCACTTTGGTGACAAAGTAAACATAGTGCTGGAAAGACATAAGTTCTTCAGTCGTTCTCAAGGCAAACAAGAAAGTGTTTCCACTTACGTAGCAGCACTTAGAGGTCTTAGCAAACTTTGTGAATTCCAGGACCTGAATGATTCCTTAATCAGAGACCAACTGGTACGTTGTACAAATAATAAAGAAATTCAGAAGAAATTATTACAAAAACAACCTAATCTTCAAGAAGCCATTGAAATAGCTAAATCAGTAGAACACACGGCCATTTGCATAAAAGAAATAAATTCCCTAGATTCCAACGGAACAGTGGCAGAAATTAAAGAAGCAGAAGTTAAAGAGGTAGAAGTTTGTAAAATAAGGAACGAGCCTGGCAAAACTAAGAATGATAATTGGCGCAACCAAACAGGAGACTCAGAAAATGTCAAGTTTAAATGCTATCGATGTGGGAGCAGCAATCATTTAGCAAATAACCCCAACTGTCAAGCCAAATCAGCAATATGCAGGAAATGCAACAAAGGGGTCATCTTGCAAGAGTATGTGGATGCTTTCCAAGGAAAACTTGGGGAAACGGTGCCTCTGATGACAAAACACAAGTCAAGAAAATCATACTACAAATTAATGAAAGTGACGATGATAAGCACCAAAGATATCCTGAATGCAATGTATCCATTGATGGCAAAGATGTTAAGATGTTTGCAGACTCATGTTCTCCTTTCACTCTGGTAAACTTTGCTGACTTCAAATCAATCTTAGGTAAAGAACAAGATAAGTTATGTAAAGCAGACATTTCACCTAGTGGTTACAATAGAGATCCTATTCCGATGAAAGGCATGATCAAATCTCTCATCTCATTTAAAGACCGTTCTACAGTGGGGAAAGTATATGTAGTAGAAAATGGATCCAATTTATTAGGATGGCAACATCAAAGAGAACTGGGCATTAAATTGGACCCTAATAATCCGGAACAAGTTTTAGTGGTAATTCCTTCAAGCAACAGTGAACACATTGCCAATGAATTTCCAGAAGTTTTTTCAGAAGATTTAGGCTTACTAAAAGACTTTCAACACAAAATTCAATTAAAACATAATGCTAAACCTGTGATTCATAAAACTAGACCTATACCCCATCTTATGTGGGAACCCCTGAAAAGAGAGTTATCTAGACTTGAAGGGTTAGGTATCATACAACCCATTGATTGTTCGGAATGGGTTGCACCCATTGTTATCGCAAAAAAAAACCACAGCCAAGACATCAGAATGTGCATTGACTTGCGTGACCTAAATAACAACATCTGGGTAGAGAGACACCCACTACCCCGCATCCACGAGATGCTAAGCACAATGGGAGAGGCCACGTGGTTCAGTGTTCTGGATCTCTCCATGGCGTACCATCAGGTAGAGCTACACCCAGACTCTAGGAGACTCACTGCATTCACTACTCCAATGGGTACATACATGTTCCGTCGCATGCCTTTCGGATTGGCCTCTGCGGCGGCAGTATTTCAAAAAATTATGCAACAGGTTTTAGAAGGTGTACCTAAGACATTATGCTTTCAAGACGATGTATTGATTTATGGGGCTAGCATTGATGAACACAATAATATTCTTAAGCAAGTCTTCTCTAGATTCAAGAAGGCAGGGCTCACATTGAAGAAAGAAAAATGTCAATTAGGTGTGGAAGCTGTGGAATATTTAGGGCACTGCATTTCAAAGGAAGGCTTTAAACCTAAATACTGTCTGCTAGAAGCAGTAAAGGATGCACCAGCACCTACAAACAAAGATGAACTCAAGTCATTCTTAGGGTTAGCAGAGTTCATGGCAAAGTATGTAGATCATTTTGCTGACCTAACCTCCAACCTGAGAGAACTCACAAAGAACCACACTCACTTCCAGTGGTCAAATGATCAGCAAGCCTCATTTTTGAAAGTAAAAAACGCAATCCTTTCAGCTCCGTACTTATGCAACTTTGAACACAATCGTAAAACCATACTCACTACTGATGCAAGCAACAAGGGCTTAGGGGCTACTCTATCACAAATAATCGATGGCAGAGAAAGAATTGTTGCATTTGCTTCACGCACACTCACCAAAGCAGAAATGAATTACTCTGTAATAGAAAGGGAAGCCTTAGCCTGTTTCTGGGGTGTAAAACATTTTAAATTCTTCCTATGGGGCATTCAATTCTGCATACGCACGGACCACAAACCCCTAATTTTCATGTTCAATCCTAAAAATAACTCATGCAACACTCCCCGTATAGCCAAGTGGATCCTTGGATTAGAGGGCTTCTGCTTTAGGGTGGAATATGTTCCAGGTATTCACAATTCTGCTGCAGATTTTCTATCAAGAAGTCCTTTAGACAAGGAGGAGCAGTTTGACACCCCTGAGTACCCCATCCTTCAACTTAATCTCACCACCATCACTTCACAAGAATGGTTAGATTGCATGAGCAAAGACACTACGATGACCCAACTCTTAAATTACACGGTACAGGGTTGGCCCACTTCCTCTGATTTGGTAAGTGAAGTTGTCAGGAAATTCTGGGAGGTTCGTCATGAACTCAACATTGTACAGGGAGTCCTATTCAGAAATGACAAAATTGTACCACCTGATCCTCTGAGATACAAAATTGTTGATCTTGTACATGAGGGTCACCTTGGCAGAAGTTTGACTAAAGCTAGGTTACGTGAACGATACTGGTTTCCAAACATGGATTCGATTGTAGAAAACAAGGTAAAGAATTGCTCAACTTGTGCCAATAGTGATAAGTCAAAAATAACTAGGAAAGCACCCATCTTCCCAGTATCAGTACCAGATAAACCTTGGGAGAAGATTGCTCTTGACATAATTGGTCCGCTCAATTACAAAAGTACCCTAAAACGATTCGCACTGGTCTTAATAGATTACCATTCTCACTGGACTGTAGTGAGGATGGTCAACCAGATTACCACTGACTATGTCATCCAATTTCTCAAAGATGCATTTGTCCTGGAAGGCATCCCATCTTCCATAATCACCGACAATGGGGTTCAATTTACTTCTCATACCATGACAGAGTTCCTTAATAAATTGAATGTTAATCACTTGAAAACGCCCTCTACTGTCCCAGGGCTAACGGCCTGGTAGAAAGAATGAACCGCATGATCAAAAGTTGCATACAGTTAGCTAGTGTTAACAGAATCCCAATAGAACAGGCAATACAAGAGATGTTATGGGCTTACCATACCACTCCCAATCAAGTTACAGGAGTCTCCCCTTTTACTGCATTAAAGGGTAGGAAACCCTGCACCAAATTCTTTCCTAACTGGTTGGGAGGTGGTACTAGTGTTATGCACGACGTTCAGGCATCAAAAGTCAAAATAAATACTCACCAAACCAAGTACAAAATCCATTACGACCTCAAATATGGAACAAAAACCCCACAATGGAGAATTGGAGACTGGGTATGTGTTAAAAATCCCAGAATTTGCAATTCTGACTCTAAATTTTCCAAACCTATGCAAATCACAGCAATCAGGAAAAATACAGCCATAATGGACAATAACCAAATGTGGAGCATGGATAGATTGACCAAATCCCAACCCATATATAGTGAGACATCCAATCACAGATCCACCAAAGAATCTCATGAGCGTGCTCCACACGAGCTACCTACGATGCAGAGAATTCGCAAAACACCCAGTTGGCAACAAGACTATGTCATGACCAAATAACCCCCTTTGTTATCTTCCTTTCATTTTGCAGGGGGAAGATGTGTTACAATGTATTACCATTGTTTTATTACATATTGTATTACTCATATTTGTTATTGATGATTTGTTATTGATGTTATTGATGTCACCCCCAATACTTTAATATTTATGTTGGTACATTCCTCCGCTGTGCCCCCCTCCTTTCCTCCTACCTGGTACCTTCCGCTGTCCCCTGGAGGCTACCTTGGAATGTTCAGTGGTGACAGTTGCTGCACTGTTGGTGGACAGAGGAGACCGGGAATAAAGAGTTTTCCTACCGAACTAAGGCTTCGTCTTTTCATCATTTCCCTAGGTGCCGGCAGAGGTAGGGTTCAAAAACTACAGCTAGGCACTTTGCCAAAAAAGGGTCATTTTTCACTGCGAAATTGAGGTGGGACCGTGTTGCGTTTTGCGCCGTTTCCTGTCGCAGGCACTAGGCCGACCCACACAAGTGAGGTACCATTTTTCTCGTAAGACTTTGGGGAACGCGGGGTGGGTGGAAATTTGTGGATCCACGCAGATTCCAGAACTTTCCACCACAGAAATGTGGGGAAAATGTGGTTTTTTTGACAATTTTTTATGTTTGCAAGGGATTCTGGGTAACAGAACCTGGTGGGAGGCAGTCAAGTCACCCCATCCTGGATTCCCCTGGGTGTCTAGTTTTCAAAAATGTATAGGTTTGCTAGGTTTCCCTAGGTGCCGGCAGAGGTAGGGTTCAAAAACTACAGCTAGGCACTTTGCCAAAAAGGGTCATTTTTCACTGCGAAATTGAGGTGGGACCGCGTTGCGTTTTGCACCGTTTCCTGTCGCAGGCACTAGGCCAACCCACACAAGTGAGGTACCATTTTTCTCGTAAGACTTTGTGGAACGCGGGGTGGGTGGAAATTTGTGGATCCACGCAGATTCCAGAACTTTCCACCACAGAAATGTGGGGAAAATGTGTTTTTTTTGACAATTTTTTATGTTTGCAAGGGATTCTGGGTAACAGAACCTGGTGGGAGGCAGTCAAGTCACCCCATCCTGGATTCCCCTGGGTGTCTAGTTTTCAAAAATGTATAGGTTTGCTAGGTTTCCCTAGGTGCCGGCAGAGCTAGGGTTCAAAAACTACAGCTAGGCACTTTGCCAAAAAAGGGTCATTTTTCACTGCGAAATTGAGGTGTGACCACGTTGCGTTTTGCGCCGTTTCCTGTCGCAGGCACTAGGCCGACCCACACAAGTGAGGTACCATTTTTCTCGTAAGACTTTGGGGAACGCGGGGTGGGTGGAAATTTGTGGATCCACGCAGATTCCAGAACTTTCCACCACAGAAATGTGGGGAAAATGTGTTTTTTTTGACAATTTTTTCTGTTTGCAAGGGATTCTGGGTAACAGAACTTGGTGGGAGGCAGTCAAGTCACCCCATCCTGGATTCCCCTGGGTGTCTAGTTTTCAAAAATGTATAGGTTTGCTAGGTTTCCCTAGGTGCCGGCAGAGCTAGGGTTCAAAAACTACAGCTAGGCACTTTGCCAAAAAAGGGTCATTTTTCACTGCGAAATTGAGGTGTGACCACGTTGCGTTTTGCACCGTTTTCTGTCGCAGGCACTAGGCCGACCCACACAAGTGAGGTACCATTTTTCTCGTTAGACTTTGGGGAACGCGGGTGGGTGGAAATTTGTGGATCCACGCAGATTCCAGAACTTTCCACCACAGAAATGTGGGGAAAATGTGATTTTTTTGACAATTGTTTATGTTTGCAAGGGATTCTGGGTAACAGAACATGGTGGGAGGCAGTCAAGTCACCCCATCCTGGATTCCCCTGGGTGTCTAGTTTTCAAAAATGTATAGGTTTGCTAGGTTTCCCTAGGTGCCGGCAGAGCTAGGGTTCAAAAACTACACCTAGGCACTTTGCAAAAAAGGGTAATTTTTCATTGTGAAAATGTGGTACGTCCACGTTGCATTTTGAGCCATTTCCTGTTGTGGGCACAAGGGCTACCCACACAAGTGAGGTACCATTTTTATCGGGAGACTTAGGGTAACACAGAATTGTAGAGCAACTGTTATTACCTATTGACTTTCGATGCATTTCTGCCTTCCAAATGAAAGACAATGTGTAAAAAATAAGTCATTTTGAAAAATGACCTATAATTCTCATGCTAGTATGGGTACTCCCAATTTCGGAAATGTGCAAATATCTACTGTTTCTAAAATCTACATTTTGTTCCCATTTCAGAAATACATAGGTGTCTTTCATAACAATTTTTCCATGTATACATTTTCCCAAAATAATTGCTATATACCCGGTACTTAAAAAAAATCATTGCAAGATGTTGCTCAATTATTGGCTCTGGGTTCGTCGGGTTCTTGATGAACCTACAAGTCCTATATATCCCCACAACCAGAAAGGTCCAGCGGATATAACGGTATATTGCCTTCAAATAGCTGTCATAATTAGAAGAAGTTACAGGTGAAAACGTTGACACAAATGGCTGTTTTTTTCAACTAATTTTCAATTTTTCCTTTATTTAACTGTTAGTTTCTATAAGGAAAACTTTAAGGATCTACACAAATGACCCCTTGCTGAATTCAGAATTTTGTCTACTTTTCATAAATGTATGGCTTTCCAGGATCCATTATTGGTTTCATACCCATTTCTACCATTAACTGGAAGGAGGTTGAAAGCACAAAAAATAGCAAAAATAGGCTATGTCCCAGAAAAATGCCAAAACTGTGTAAAAAAGTTGGTTTTCTGACAAAAGTCTGCTTGTCCCTGAAAGCTGGGAAGATGGTGATTTCATCCCCACAACCCCTTTTTGATGCCATTTGCAGGGAAAAATCAAGACGCTTTCATCTGTAGCCCTTTTTTTGCCTTTTTCCAAAAAAAAACAAAATTTAGCTGTATTTTGACTAATTTCTGGGTCCCCTCCAGGGGAACCCACAAACCCTGGGTACCTTTACAATCCCCATGATGTTAGAAAAAAAGGACGCAAATTTGGCATGGATACCTTATGTGGTCAAAAAGTTACAGGGGCCTAAGCGCGCACTACCCCAAATAGCCAAAAAAAGGCTTAGCACAGGAGGGGAAAAGGCCTAGCAGCGAAGGGGTTAATAGTCGGGTTTTAGTATTCTGATATTATTTTGAAATACCCGTGTATTAATACACTACCCCACCCAAAACCCCTATTTTCCCTGCATCCCGTCCCAGAGGTAAGTAAATTATAGATTGGAAAAAAAATGTATACAAGTATTTATTTTGATATTCGAGTATTACTTTTAATACTCAGGTATCAATTTTAGATACCCGTGTTTTAATACACTACCCCACCCAAAACCCCTATTTTCCCTGCATTCCGTCTTAGAGGTAAGTAAATCATAGATTGAAAAAAAGTATATGAGTATTTTGTTTTTATACTTGAGTATTAATTTTAACACTCAGGTATTATTTTAAATACGCGTCTTTTAATACAATACCCCACCCACAACCCCTATTTTCCCTGCACCCCGTTGTAATGGAATGCGTTGTAAAAACATGCAATGTAATGGTATATGCGTAGTAAAATCCACGTTGTACAAGCATGCGTTGTAATGGTTTGTGTTGTAACGTCATATATTCGTTGGCTGGCACAGCAGGCAGTCTCATAGCTTGTCCCATGATTATTTTGTGGGTCGATAATCCAGTCTTTCGATCAGGAACACTGCGAAGACTCATCAGTACAAGGGGCAAAGCATCAGCACATTTCAGAGATGTTAAAGCACACACTTTACCCAGTCTGGATTTCAAAGTACCGTTGAGCTGTTCTACGATACCTGAGACTTCTGGACGGTAACTGCAATGCAATCTCTGTTCCACTTGAAGTGCTGCGCATAACGTCCTCAGAACCTCATTATTAAAATGGGTTCCTAGGTCTGACTCCAAAGAGGTTGGAAATCCAAATCTCTGAGTCAGCTCCCTCAACAGCAGTTTAGCTACAGTGAGATTATCACATCTTCCATTCGGGTAGGCTTCCACCCAACATGAAAAGATGCATACTACCACTAGAATGTACCTCAATCCATTGCACTCTGGCATTTCAGCGAAATCCAGTTGCATCCTGTCAAAAGGTCCTCCAGCCTTCCTATGTGACTGAGTGTAACAGCAGTTTGTTTTCCCACATTAATTTGCTGACAGATCACACACCTATAACCCAAAGTGTCGGCCATCATTTGAAACTTCGAATTGAACCAAGCCTGTTGAAACAATCGCACCATCACATCTCTTCAGACATGCATCAGTCTATGGTAAAACCCAGTCATCTGAGGCAACAGACTATTAGACAACACTGGTCTTCCGTCTCCTGACACCCAAATATCATCCTCACGTTTCACACGTCCTGCTTTAATCCAACTTTGCTGTTCCTCCTCAGAAACCTCTTCTTGTAATCTCTTAACCTCTTCCCAAGTGTCAGCAATTATCAGCAAAAGGTTTAAATCTGTTTCACCAGACCCCTCATTCACATATTCACCATTGAAAGAGCAAACATTCAGTGCACAACAGCGTGCCACTTTGTCGGTATACCAGCTACCAACAGTCACAAAATCATCTCCCTTACAACGGGCAGAACACTTCACCACTGCAATCTGTGATGGCATTTGTAGTGCTTCTAACAATTGTCTCACATGTTCTCGTTACGGATGGGGGACTCTGACGAGGTCATGTACCCCCCCCCCCCCCGGACCATAACTGTCCGAAGTCATGAACAACAACAAAACCATAGTGGGTATCAGTGAATATCGTCACTTTCAGCTGGTCTGAAACACAGCAGGCTCTGGTAAGGGCGATCAGTTCTGCCACTTGTGCGGAGCATACTCTTTGAAGCCAGGTAGCTTTCACCCCTCCTGAAATGGTGCACACAGCATAAGCAGGCCTTAAATTTCCTTCATTGTCTCTAAGACAAGAGATATCTTCAAATAGAGTGTAATCAGATTTAGGCATGGGTTCGTCCATAATATCAGGTCGTGGCTTGGTGCACAGTTCTGTAACATCGAGACTTTCATATTCCACTTCAGTATCATCCGTATCACAATCAGGCAAGACTAATAGTGTTGCAGGGTTCAAAAGATAACATCTTTTCAGACTCACGTTCCCTGCAGCCAGAATAATCTGCTCATACCTAGTAAGCCGACTATTCGTTAGGTGCTGTGTATGAGTTCTTGTCAACAGTATCTCCACCGAGTGAGGGACATAGACAGTCAGTGGATGACCCATTACAATGAACTTGCATCTCTCTATGCTGCCACCTGTTGCAGCAACGGATTTGAGACATCCGGGCAACGCTGAAGCTACTAGATCTAAAGTAGCTGAGAAGTAGGCAACTGGTCTGCGGGCACCTCCATGCTTCTGAGTCAATACTGAAAGCGCACAACCTTCTTTCTCACAGCAAAAGAGCGAAAACGCTTTGTTGTAATCAGGCATTCCTAAGGCAGGAGCATGACAAAGGCTTCTCTCAGCTCCAGGAAGGCATTCAAGCAATCGTTGTCCCAAGGCACCAGATTGGACACATCCTTGTGTGTTAGCCTTTGTAAAGGCTTGGCCAATAATGAAAAGCTGGATATTCACTGGCGACCGTAACCCACCATTCCCAAGAACATCCTGGCTTCCTTCTGGGTATGTGGTGGATTAATTGGCCTGATCGCCGAAATTCTCTCTTGAGACACCTTTCTTGCAACTTTCAGTATGTAATGTCCTAGGTAAAGAACTTCTGTCATACAGTACTACAATTTACTTGGGGACACCTTAGGTCAATTATCAGACAAATGGTTCAGCAGCGCATTGGTATCCGTTTTACATGCTTCTTGAGTATTCAATGCCACTAAAAGGTCATCAATATACTGGACCAAGACAGAATTACAGGGCATGATCAAGGACTCCAAGTTCTTTTTCAAGATCTGTTTGACTATAGAAGGGCTTTCCGTATACCCTTATGGGACACGGCACCACGTTAAGACCTGATTCCCCAGCCTAAAAGCAAATAAAAATTGGCTTTTTTCATGGAGGGGTATCGAAAAAAAAGCTTGACAAAGGTCAATAACAGTGAACCATCCTGGGGTGGAATCTGAAACAATATCACAAATGGATATGGTACCACCGAACAACAAGGAACCCCTATATTGTTTATTTTCCTGAGATCCTGCACAATGCGGTACTTACCGCTCGCTTCTGTAAGCCCATAATAGGAGAGTTACATGGGCTCCCCAAGATTTCTTTCAAAATGCCTTGCTCAATCATCGTCTCAATCACAGGAGTGATTCCCGCCACAGTTTCAAGCATCAGATTGTATTGTGGAGTTCTCGGATATTCAAAAAATGTTTTTATTTGAATACTGTAGGAAAGTAGGATCTGCTTCTTATGGTTACCCCCACTTTTTGCTTCATGTTACACTGTTTTTGACTAGATTCCAATAATCAGGACCCCAGTCGTGATGATCAACTCTAAAATGGCTGAAAGTAACCCTATCGTGTTTGGTGTCAAACATTGTGGAATCATACCCCCACACCGGTAACTGGTGTGGGAAGTATGATTCCACCCCTCAGAAACGAGCTTTGTGAGGTCCCTGGTGTTCCCGGTACCAGTCTTCTAGTCCCGGGCAGCCCAAAATGGTTGCTGCCGACCAGAGACACATTTCTGCCCTCCTGCTGCTGAGCCAAGCTCGAGCAGGAGAAGGCAGAACAATAGGCATCCTGTCACAGGGAGGTGTGACCACCTCCCAGACAGGATTCAGTGTATTAGGCCTGGGTGGGTGCGCTTGCCAGCGACCAAAAGTCTGCATGAGGGGCACATTTGGTGTCCCTGTGCATAGTCCAGTTCAAACCAGTCCTGGGAGCCTTTGTCTCCTGCTCTGGCGCGAAACTGGACAAAGGACATGGGAGTAACCTCCCCACTGTCCTGACCCTCCCTGGGAGGGTCCCCTGATTCTGTCCAACCCTCTCCCGTGGGTACAAAAGGGCTTACCTGGCTGTAGGACCCTAGATTCGACGTGGACAAGATTCTGAACAAGAAACCACTGACCTTTGACCGTCTGGACACTCTGGACTTTGCTGGACTTCGTTTGGGCCCGACTTCGTCTCCCACTCCGTCCAAAGCATCGTCTGTGCCCGTGCACCATACAGGCTCCATGCAGGACCTGTGGAGCATCAAGGACAACTGAAGATATCCCCCTTGGAGTGAAGGAGTCCCTCCCCTGCATTCGCAGGCACCGTAATGCAACTGACCTGTCTGTTGCTCCTGAGCTCCTGCAGACTCCAAAGTCTCCAGCAACACAGGCGGTAGGTTTCCAAGTCCCCCAAGGTCCGAGCTGCCCTCTCACCAAGTTTGAGGTCAGAATCCTTTTTGGGGGCTGCAATACCCGTACCCCTGTGCACTACATACTTTTGCAAGTGCATATGCTTGTTGGCGTTCCCAAATCAAGGGCACTAGGCTCCGAGTAGCCCTGAACTTTGGCATCATTTCCACCAAAGAACTTTGGCCTCCTGGCACTGAGTGCTCTGTGGGCTGTTGCTTTGTAAATCTGCTTGAGGTCCCCTCGAGACTCCTGTGCCTCAGGCCTGTGGGTCCTCTTGAGGGTCAACACTGCTTTTCTTGTGCTCCTCTGGTTGCTCCATGCTTGCCCTGACTCCCCTGTGTTTGGTGACTCTCCTGGACCTTGCTGGTCCGAACCGTAACCTTTATTGACCATCTTTGTGGGTTGCCGCTGCCAAGGCTTGTTGGTGCTCCAGCCAGAAACCAACCCCTCAGCACTCAACATCTTTTGTGGAACAGCTTGTATCCGGCTCCTGGTTGTCCTCGACGTCTCCTGGTCCCGGTGGCTGCAGAGTCAAGAACCCCTTCAGCGCACCTGAAGCACCCAACATCGGTGGGCATTCGACTACTAAGCCCCTGGGCACTCCTGAGTGACCCAGACTCTGTCCCCACTGCTTTCAGGTACTCTTCATCACGAATCAACCTTTGGATTCCGAAGGACACTTTTCTTCTTTCCCACAGTGGCATTTCCTTGAAGTCCTCCATTGAGATCGACGGCGGTTTCCGACACCACTTCAGCTCCTATGCACCCAGCTTCACTGGGATAGGTAACTCTGGTACTACGGTATCCACGGGTGGGGTGGCTCTTCAACCTCCTATGATCCAAAGGGCTTCCTCGTAATCCACTGGAAAGGGTCCTTAAACTATAAAACTGCAACCGCGACTCTCCCATAGAATTGTACGGCGCACGAGGTTGTGTTCCCACACTGCACCCGTCCTCCGTGGGGTCCCTACTTACTCACCTTGGGTGGTTCATTGGGGTCCCAGTGATTCTACATCCTCTAGACACTGTCTTGATTCGAGTTGTAGTTCTTATACCACTATTTTAGTATATGGTTTGGTCTCCCCCTGGAGCCCACTTTGTATTAGTGCTACTTACAATTGTTTCTGTGCTATAGTATTGTGTGCTTTGTGTTTATCTGATGTAGCAGATACTGTAAGGTATTTAGAGTGTGTTATAATAATAAATACATATTTTTATAACTACTGTGTGGTTCATCTTTCATTTAACCAATACAATAAGGTTGCATTCTGTTAAAACAAGCTGCTTAACATTCCTTCAAGACTAAGCCTGAAGGCTGCTCTCCACAGCTACCACTTGGATAGCTTTCTAAGGTTATCTTTGACCTCTTAAATCTCCATAAGTGTTGTTTGGACTGGTGCAAGGTGCCCACTTTAATTAGTGGACATCATATACCAGGCCAACTTCTCACAAATACAGAAAGGCACAACTCCTTTAATGAGTCCAATGTCCTTTCCAGAAAAATCCCATACCATGTCCTGTACCATGTCTCTAAGGTCCAATGGAAATCCTCCACAGTTAACAGAGGAAACAGTGAAACATTTAAGTTCTGATTTGCTCTTTTGAGGGGTATGTCTTCATCATTTGTCTGAAGTTCCAGTCCCTTTGGGATGCAATATATAGTGCAATTTAATTTTCACTACAGGTCACGTCCGAAGAGACACACAGGACTAGAGTCACACACCATAAATTGATAATTATCTTCGAACATCCCTATCTTTACAGACACGTCTTCAGTTAAAGGGTTTGACAACCTCCTATTTGCAACTCCCACTTCTTGGATTGTCTTTCCGAAGAGGGGTAAGTTTGGGACCTCTTCTGTTCTAATAGTAGAGCGGATAGCACCAGTGTCAGTCAAGAACGTGACATTGGCATCGACATATGGTCCGCTCTGGTCTACCTCAAAGACTGCGCCAAGTGTACAGACTTCCTCCCCCCTCAGGCACTGTCATAATGACTGATCTGAATTGTAGGCATTGCCGGACTTGAAAATCGGACAATTCTGGGACACGTTCTAATTGCACTCATATCCATATTCTGATAAAACCTGCGATTGTCCCCAGCTCGTTGTGACTTTGGGGGTTGGGGTACCTGCATTACAGGATTTTGCGAACCCAAGCTGTTTTTATCTGAGCTACCATCAACTTCTCTTTCAACTTCTGTTTCATCTCAATTTCATCACAGCAGTATTTGGCATACTGCAGGATCTCTTAGACAGACTTGTTCTGCCAACAGATCAGATGCTGCTGTATCATTATACTAATTTCGGGTCTCAATCCGGTTAAAAATCAAAACACAAATTGTCCCATGTCTTTTGGCTCTAGAGTATCCATCCCACTGTACTGCTTAAAAGCCTGTAACAGCCTCTCATAGTACTCATGAATCGTTTCTTTGGGCTCCTGAGTAGTCCTGTCAATTTTGAACCAATCAATGTCTTGTGGAGGCCCTTTAGCTTTCAGCCATATAATCACCTGATCATATTTTTTCATCACTATGGGTGCTGGACCATGTGTCACTGGATCTCTCTCAAGCTCGCCCTCGGTCTAGTCCACAGCTGTTTTACAAGCCGACCATAAATCACCGGGGACAACAATCTCAAACAATGTATTCAAATCTATCCACAACACCTTTGAGATTTTCACAAACCTATTGACTTGGTTATACCATTCCACAGGCTTTTCTCTCAGCCTCGGGAAATCATTAGTAAATGCCACAAGGTCTCCTCTGCTCCAAGGTAAATGTACATAACCTCCACTTCGCACCTCTCGTAAAGGGAAAGCCTGGAAATCAGTTCACCCTGATCCAGGAGGAGGTTCTCCCACTATTCTTTTAGAAGCTTTCTTTTAGCCCATCTCTCTTCCCACCTATCCAATGTACTCCAAACTCGAATGCTTAATATGAGTTCTCGAATTTGAGTTTTCAGCCCTGGTATTCTCAGATTCTCTATATCCTGATCGCTGACGGCAAACCTGTGATTTTTCTGGAATGCTTTTGTTCGTTCTATATCAACATCATACCTTTTGGCCAGTTCAAATAATTTCTTGTGTGCCTGTCTTGCTCTCCTGGTAACATTTGTACTCATGAACAGTAATTCAGCAGGCTGATAAGAGTCTATCCGATAGAGTTCCAAGCTTCCAATTATCACCGCATCCAATTCAGTTTTCAGTTTGAGCACATCGACTATGTCCGCTTTCACGGCTGACTTGATGGTTCCCTGACTCCTTTCAGTACTGTGACTCCCAACAGATTTCTCATTATGATCTTTCAACCACTTCTCTAAATCTTGGACATCAAATAATTGTTGACTCTCAGATGTTCCCTTCTCTGGAGTAGCATTCTTTTGGGGTGTGCTGTTACATAAGTTTGAAAGCCTTTCCAATACAGGAGAGTCAAGACCTGACAATCCTGGAAAATACCTCAAAGGTGCATATTCATTCTGCAAAGCAGAAGGGTCTGCACTTGCTACACAAGTCGTGTCGCATTTACCAGGGTCAATGGAACAAAGTTCCCAGTCAAATTATCTGCTCCCTTTTCCACTGTCCTCACTTCAGTAGGAGTCGACACTCACTAATTCCCACTCCTGATCAGGCTGTGATCATACCTAGGCAATATATGACCAACAGTAACCAGCACTCTAAGAGCATCCGGAAGCTGTGAAGCCAAATTAGCGTTGCCATTTCCTGGGGTTACAGTTTGTGTTCCCCAAGTCGATATGATCCCTATGGCCCCAGGACTAGGAGCAACTGGTGCTGAAGCACTGTCAGTAATGTTCACATTCCTCCCTAATTTACATAGGTGTCTGATTATATGGGGGTGGTCGTTCAACCAACAACCCATTCAAAAGACTATCGCTTTCATCACTGTTGCTGTCTGCATCTTCCTCCTTCCTCTGTTCTCTTCTCCTTTTCCCATCCTCATTTCCCTCACTTGTTATAGCAATGTACAATCTTGCTCCCTCAATCATATCTACTCTCCATCTCTTCTTTTGATAATCCCATCTCGCCTCTGCATATGCACACATCGCTTTTGTCATCCTCTCTTGATGCTTGTCTCTTTGCCTTGCATGCGTCGCACATTCCCATGCATTAAGCACTTCAAATTGTGTGGGTGTAGGTAATGGTTTCATTGCAAATAATATTCCTCTCAAATTATCTATTATTCTTACATTGAAAGTGCCACAGCGGGGAAACATCAATGCACCTTCTTTCTCTGTGAACTTGTGCCAATTTTTAAGCCAAATAATAGTATGTAACCCTACTTTTGTTGCCATATAATGGACAGGCTTATCGTCCAGTGGTGCATCCTCGCCAACTCTAGTAGGCACCCCTACATCTCCTTGCATCATATCTCTTATTGCTGTGAAACATCTCATTTTCAATTTCTTATTTCAACATTTCAACTCAATCAAATTTAGAGAAAATGTAAGTTCCGCAACAATACGATCACCTATAGCAGTCCAGTATCCAAGAAACGATTTCGACCAATCTCAGCACGGAGTTTCACCAATCAACCTATCACAGCATGGCATTTTATGGCGTCGCTCTCAATCCTTGCAGCAGTTCACCCTCCTTCACAATTTCTTTGCACACACTTTCTCTCACTAAGGTGTATATTCACAAGAACGTGTGATAACTACCGCAAGAGTAGGGTAACACAACTTTCAATATCGCAGCCCATCGCGGGAAAATAACCCCGTGTCAACGTGGAATTCACAACAAGGCGGTAGCATGCGATAGTCACCAGATAATGCGTCAAATGACAGCGTGAAAATCAACACCACGCCGAAAAAATGCGAAACGCGAACCCGAGAAATCATGCGATGAGGACAATCGCGGTACAGAAATCAGCGAACACCAGCCACAGGCCTGTAAATCCCACGCGTCTGGCGGGAAAGAGCACCATAAAAGAAAGAAAAAGAAAGCCCAAAAACAATCCAAATTGCGTAGCAACATGGATGCACCCGGACCGAGCGCAGAGGACAAGCCGAACACCACAAGCCCTACGGAGGACCATCCAGGAACCCCGCTTTCGGGGAAGGGCAAGGACAAGAGGAAGAGGAAGACCTGGTACAGTCCGCAGGAAGACCAGATCATCGTCACGGGGGTGACCGAACACCATCAACAACTGTTCGGCTCCTCCACTGCGGCACTGGCAACCCAAACCCAAATATGGCAGACCATCGTCACCAACGTCAATGCAGTCGGAGTGTCCAGGAGGTCACTGGAGGAGGTCATGAGGCGCTGGCATGATCTGAAAAGTCAGACCAAACATAAGCTTGCCGCCAACAGGGAGGCAGCAACGGCGACTGGAGGTGGGAGTCCTGCAACACAGGAGGAGCTGGATGAGCTGGAGCAAATGGTGGCCACAGTCAGCAGTGAGGAGACAGTGGCAGCATTGGGTGGCCTGGACACAGCACGATATGACCTGACCCAACAGCAACAGGGTGAGTAACCACTAGGGACGGGGGGACGGGGGGAGATGGGCACAATGGCACACATGCACAATTACGCGCAGCACACAGCACACCCACAATGACCATGGAACATGTCCCTGCTTGCCTTGGCACACTGCAGCACACATAGAAACGCCAAGTAGGCCCCCATCCACAATGTGCACAGAGGGCCCCCCCCTAACACCAATATCACAACCGACCCGTGCATATGTGCTGAATCCAGCAAAGCAGCGGCTCCGTGACCCACACTGACTATGCAAGTAACACTGCATGTTCGATAGCATGGCAGCTGCCCCAAAAAAAAGACATGGCCCACGAAGCGACATGGAGGTAGCCAAGTGCGGATCACATCCGTAAAGGAGCAGGTCACACTCTGACGTGTCCTCGTGCACCCACAACCCATGCCTTACAATACGCGCAGCAGACGAACAATGCACCAGGCCACAAAAACAGTCCGCGAGCACACATGACCCAAGTCAAAAGCAAATCAGGCCCCGAAAAGCACACAATTCAAAGGCACCCCGCCTCAAAGGGAGAAGGCTACACGAAATCAGAGCTGCAGGGGCAACTCACCCACAATGCACAACACACACATAGCAAACACAGAACATCAGCAATGAAGGCAATGTGGTACAAAGTGCAACACCACAGGACAGAGCTCACAACAGGTTCCGATCGTGCGTAGTAACTGTCCACTCACACCTGGCATTGCCTGACACTGTGTGATGATAATGTACGGGTACTACCAGACATCCGTCATGTAGCCGAAAAACACACTGACTGCCATCAAATAGCCAGCTCCCCCCAAACAGTCACAATGTACATTGGCATGCAGTCTGAATGTAAACATCCGCAAATCATCACCATACATGTGGAACTCTGTTAACCTGCATCTCCCCTTTACATTGCAGAGGGACAAACCACACCCCCTGCAGAGCACACCACACATCCCACCATTGATGATGAAGAGGACAACCTGCACATATGTCAAGACACCCTCCAACGGATGCTGGATAGCCTCTGCACCCCACCCCCAGGAGCAGGCTAGGCCAGCTACCTCGAGGTGACCCCACCACCTGCACAGACCACACAGCAGGAAACACACACCACCACGGCTGTCTCCCAGGACCCCCGACCAATACATGGAATTCCAACGGCATGTGTTGCGTTGCCAGGCGGAGTTGGCTCATCAGCTGCGTGTGGGTTTCGAGCTCGTGGCAGCCAAACTCAATGCCATACGTGGGTGTCTGAGTCCCATCAGGGACCACGTACAGTCCCTATCGGACACCCCCTGTACGCACCATGCTCCGCGACAGACCTTGGCTAACCTCGCTGGTGCCATGAGTCTAATACAAGAACTGTCTGGTCAGACAGGCACCAGCCATGACAGCACAGAGTTGGCACAGATGCGGAGGGCAATGGGGACAATGGAGCAGATGCAGGCTGGAAGTATGTCTGCCACAGCTGGACACCAGCGAGTAGTGGCTGGGAACAGCAACGCCCTGTAGACTCCAACTTGCCATTGCTACCACTGAGCCGTTCCCAGATGACTGCAGTGGGAGCATCGACACACACAGCTCCGAGCCCAGATGTGTCCGTGGCACACTGTGATGCTGCCCCATCACCTACGCAGTCTGATGTGTCAGGGGCACACAGCGATGCAGCCATCACCCCACCACACACACCGGACACACCGGACACAGAACCCGTATCAGGGGAGTGAGAAGGGGATAGGAACTACTGTGTGAGGAAGGAGGCAGTAGCATCCATCACCGCCATATTGCCTGTCCCTGCCTGTTCATGACCTATGCATCATGACCTGGGAAATACCTCCTACTGACCTCCGGAACACCCTGCGACATTCACCCGGACCCCGACACGGACTGCCATTTCTTCCCCGCTGGCCAATCACACAGCAATCCTGCTGCGGACTGCACTCTCCCTCTTCCCAATCACTGTGCAATCCCCAAAGTACTCTGGGTGGCCCACCACTGGGCTTCCATGTGATGTGGGCTTGGATGGCCAGGTACAGCTCCCGCACCGTCAATCACCTGAATGTGAATAAAACATTCTAAATCACACAGATGTGTCATCACTATGTTCACTCACGTATGGAAGTATGGCTGGATGTTGGGACGATGATTGCACATGAAGGTACACCCTGGTAACTGACATCTATGCGCATGTCTATCCCTGAGACACATGGCCAATTGGATGACTGTGAAGGTGAGTACTAGCTGTGTCCCCA
Source organism: Calotriton arnoldi (assembly GCA_963921515.1). Taxonomy (NCBI): domain Eukaryota; kingdom Metazoa; phylum Chordata; class Amphibia; order Caudata; family Salamandridae; genus Calotriton; species Calotriton arnoldi. The sequence continues at coordinate 297,131 of CAWUFW010012380.1, read as the reverse complement.
TTGCACATCAACAGCAATCTCACAACACCCCAATGTAGGCACACGTCCATGTGTTGAATAGGGCCGTGATTGGGAGTGACCAAAACGGTGGAAGGCCAGGAGTGGTATCCCACACCAGTGACAGCAGAACTTCACGTCGCATACCGACTTACACACATCTGTGTGGACACATTCTGTTGTGATGTATGACATAGCTCCACATGGTCAGAGGTTGGACACCATACACACATAGCTGGAGTCATGTAAGTGCACATGTCGTCCAGCACCTATCCAAAAACAATGTCTGCCTCACAGAGGTGGAGCCTGCCAAAGGGACACACCCCCATTGCACATGCGTCAGTCAGTTCCTCCCTGTGTTGTGATGATGCTCATTGTGGCACACGAGTGGACAATCTAAACAACACACCTCACAGTTAGACACCAGTGGAGTGGCATAGGCTTTATTGGCATGTGCGTGTCAGTACGGACGAGGCAACGGCCACAACAGGCAGGGACATGCTTAAGACACTTACACACAGCATAGGTACATGTCTAGGTACAGATAATGTTGGGGCTGAAATGGACAACAATCATCACGGATGGCAACGCTCACAGCCCACCTTGCCTTGCTGGATGAGACATGTGTTGTTTGGCGTCTGCCCATTGCCCCGTGTGAGGGGGCACGACTCACTACACGTGGGGTCTGCATGGTGCACTGCCTCCGGGGTGCGCTGAGTGTCTGCTCTGCCGACAGTGATCGGTGTGAGGGTCCGACAGGTCCACATGTCGTGCTACATTGCCATGTGTGTGCTCTCACCCAGCAGTGTGTCCAAATTGGCAACGTTGCCAGACGACGCTGTGTTGCTCCGATCATGGACCTGCGTCACCTTGCACAGGTGGGTGTACACACGCGTTATTCCACGCACATGCATCCAGAGCCCGACCGAAGGCAGACGTGTCCTCTGTTGTGGTGGGATATGTGAGCAATCCCCACGATGCAACAAGTTGTTGGGCCATGTGCTGTGGGTGGCAATCGAATGTGGCAGCAGGAACCTAGTTACTCATCCATGAATGCCCGTGCAGCTTCATGTGCAATGTGTTCCAATAGTACGTCGTTGTCGTGTTCAAGGAACACCAGGGTGAGCCAATCCATTAGGTGGTCCGGGCAGGTGTGCTCAGCCCACGCCGTCTCACCGATCCGCAACACAGCAGAATAGGGGAGCGCCTCGATGTGGTCACTGCACACGAGAAATTGTGCAATCTCCCATGCACAACTACCAATACATGCGCAGTATGTCAAGGCATCCCATGCACGGCTGTGAGAAGTTGGCCTGGCATATGCTGTCCACTAATTATAGTGGGCACCTTGCACCAGTCCAAATCGACTCTTATGGTAGGTAGGTTAAAGACAACCTTATTGAAAGCTATCCTAGTGGTAGCTGTGGAGAGCAGCCTTCAGGCTAAGTCTTGAAGGAATGTAAAGCAGCTTGTTTTACCAGTCTATAATCTCTTGAGTGACCAAATGAAAGAGCACCACACCAGGTATATATTCAAAATATATGTATTTATTACTAAACACACCCCTCTAGTCTCTTTATGAGGCTAGAGTTCAAGTACATAGGTTATAAGATCTTAAATCACAGTAATAGCACAAATACACGTTTGGGCCCTAGGGGCGTACTCAAACCATATACCAATAAAGTGGTATGCGAACCATGACTGAACTAGACACTAGGCCTAGAGCCTCTAGAAGTGCTTGGACCACAAGGAACCACCCAAGGTAGTGACACAGGGGACCCACGGGAGACGCGTGCAGTGTAAATACACAACCGCGATACGCCGTTAACTTCTATGGAGAAAGTCGGGATCGGGAAAATAGAGGAAAGGGACACTTAAAATAGGACTAGGACAAAACCCTTTGAGATCTAGGACTTTGAAGAGTCTCTACCCACGGGAGCACCGGAGTACTCGTGTTACCTCACCCAGGGAAGCCGGGTGCATAGGTGCCTTTCGGGGTCGGGTTTCGTCGTCGGTTCTTATGGCGATCTGCTGCAAAGTGCTGCTGGCGACCAGGAGAAAAGTGTCCGGGTGGATCCAAGAGTGGATCGGAGTTCTGAAGAACCTGAAAGCAGAGGGGACAGAGTCTGGGTCACTAGCCAGTGACCAGGAAGGCGATGGACAGATGCCCACCGATGTTGAGTGCTTCAGGTGCGTTGACGGTCGTCTCGTTTCTGCAGCCACGAGGTCCAGGAGGCGTTGTTGGCGACCAGGAGCAGGATTCGGGCTGGTACACGATGTCTGTCGAGTGCTGCGGTGTCGGCGACCGGATTGGACCCAACAAGCCTTGGCAACGGCAAGTCTCAATGTAGCTGAAGATCGTCGATGGTGCAGACCAGCAAGGTCTGGGGAACTCACCCAGCGAGGGTAAGTCAGGGCAGGCCTGGAGCAACCAGGGGAGCCCTTTGGTTTCTTTAGAAAGTCTTCTTGGGACTCCCGAGCCGGCTGGCAAGGGATCGCAAAGACACCTCGGGCGGAATCACTCAACAGGGGCCCACGGTCACTCAGGACGGTGTAGGCCTCTGATCTTCGGAGGGATTCCTGCTGGAGGTTGGGACCACAAGTGGTCCAAAGCACAGGTTCGTAGAACGTTGTGAAGGGGTTGCACTCGATAATAGTGCACGGTACCCAGGGGTCGCGGTTCCTCGTCACTCGTGGGGTCCACTTGCCTCAGCTTCGCTGGGGACTCACGATGGCCTTGGAGAAGTCAGGAAATCCACTTTTGGGCTGCAGGGACTTCGGACTCCGGCGGGAGCGGCGTAGTTTGCGACCGTCGTTATCGTTTTTGGTGCCTGCCAAGCAGGGGAGTCACTCCTTGACCCCAAGGGAGATTCTTCAGTCCTCTAATCGTGATGTAGAGCGTCGAAGGTCCAGGATTCAGTTTCAAAGTTTAGTCCAGGGATATCTAATCTTGCTGTGGCAAGGGTTCCCCATTTTAACCAGTAAAACAGGGAGGGACTAACTCTATGACCCCACCTATGGGAGGGTCAAGGGAGGGGGTGGCTACACCCACTTCCCTTTGTCCAGTTTCATGCCAGAGCAGGGGCAGGTAGCCCCTGAGCTGGTTTGAACTGGCATATGCACAGAGGAGCCTTTTGCTCCCCCAGTGCAGGACTTCAAAGCACTCTAAGAGTGCACCCACCCAGCCCCAATACACATTATCCTGTCTGGGGAGGTGGTCACACCTCCCTGCAACAGGAAACCTATTGTCCAGGCCTCCCCTGCCGGAGTTTCGTCCAGCAGCAGGAGGCCAGACTTGTGTCTGTGGCAGCAGCATCCATTTTGTGATGCCAGGGCTTCAGAAAGAAGTTACCGGGTAAGCCAGAGTTAACATGTCTTTCCCTCTAGAAGGGTGGAATGCTACCCCCGCTGCCAGGATTGGCGGGGGGTAGTATTCCAAGATGTTTGACACCAAACACGACATGTTTAGGTGCAGCCATTCCAAAGTTAGCATTTTACCGCGAGGATATAATGCGCTTAAGAGTATATGGTCAGGCTGCACTACAAACAGCATCAGAGATGGTCTCCGAACGCTGCAGAGGGGCCCTGCTCATGCAGGGGCACCCTCTCACATAGGAACCATGCACTCTGCCTTTAGGATTGATAAGGCCTGCCTTAGGAGTGACTTATAGGTTTATATGTGTGTATGTATTTAGTGATATAGGTAACCTATATCACAGTAAGGGGTGCATGCACCACCTTACCCAGGCTGCAGTAGCAGACCTGTGGTGTCAGTTTGGATGGCCTTCCAGGGGTGGCATAATACATGCTGCAGCCCCTGGCAGGCCTCTGAGGTACCTATGCCCTTGGTACATAGTATACCATATACTAGGGACTTATAAGGGCACTCCAGATTCCAATCAGAGATGTGCCTAAGGCACATGGAAACCTTTTACAGAGAAAGCAGATAGACTGGGGCCCTGAATAGCAGGATCCCAGTCCAACTAAGTCATAAACCAGCAAAACACCATAAAAAAGTGGGGGCAACCATATAGTCAGATTCCACCTTCCTACATAACCCCCCAAACGAAAGGAGATAAGGCTAACCTTGGCCAGTTGAGCCTATATTGACTAAGTGGCCATATAAGGAAGCACCTGCACTAGCATGGTTGCCCCCTATGTTATGGTCCACTAAGCAATCCCTCACCCTAAGGGTATGAGAGGGTCTCCACCATGGGGAATCACTACCTCTGGTGTGCTTAGGTAAAGTACAAGGCTGGTGAGGTGTCTGAGTAGGGAAGTGAGGCCCTAGGAATGTTGGCCTCAGCTTCCTCAGATCACTGGTCACCATGTATGCCTGTCTTTCCATGACTGAGTTGCACTTTGCTCTAAGGGTCAACCTTTGGCTGCCTACAGCTGGGGGTTGGGTCCCTTTGGATGGAACACTGGAGGGACATGGCAGGTTTGGAACCTTCTGGTCCCAGGTTTGCCCTTGCCTACCAGAGTCCTTCTGGGGGAGGTCCCTACATAAAGGTATGGGGGATCCCTCAGTGTGTAGAGGAATTTTCACCTGGCTAGGGCTACTAGACTGGGTGCCCCTAATCTGCTGATGGGGGCTTCCTCTGGACAGGGGGTCCTGGGGGTCCACTGACCTCCCTGACCTCTGCAGCCCTGGGCTGACTGAGGCAGGGTAGAGAGGGGCAGGTTACCTGCTCCAGACTGGGTACCACCTTGGAAGGGTCCTCTGCCATCAGGGGTGTGGCCAGGCCAGGCCTGACTACCTCTGTGGCAGTTCCTTCACTAGGGGTAGGGTCAGTTCCCTGAGGAGGCTGACCCTTACCTATTGTCTGGGGGAAGAAGACTTTTCTTCAACCCTTGTGCTCTCTTTTGGGGGAGAGTGGGCCATTCTTTCAGGCTCCATCTCTCCAAATTCTTGGGCTGGGGCTGTGGCCATCACAGCCCCACTAACCTTTACAGGGACGCCCAACATCCTAAGATGGGTTTGGTGTTCAACTTCAGCCCAGGCTGAAATTTCCAAATCATTGCCCATCAGGCAATCTACAGGTAAGGTGGGGGACACTGCCACTCTCTTTGGGCCTGTGACCCCCTCCCAGCTGAGATTGACTATGGCCATGGGGTGATCTGTTCTGACACCATCAATGTTGGTCACCTGGTACTTAAACTCAGGTAAAAACTGGTGAGGGGGACTAGTTTCCCTGCCACCATGGTGACACTAGCCCCTGTGTCCCTAAATGCCACAGCTTTCTGACCATTAATCATTGGCTCCAGTCTGTACCTGCCCAATGCTATGGGACCCATGGTAAAGGTGGCAAATCCTATACCACCATCAGAGTCAGAGGAGTCTGTTGAGGGGTCCCTGTCTAAACTAGGGCCCACCTCTGTTCCTCTTGCAAAAGCACCTAACTTTTGGGTGCACTACTCCCAACTGGAGGATTACTACTGGTAGTACCAGGAGGGGTGGTAGTAGTTGTGGGAGGAACATTTTCTTTATTGCCAATCCTGGGGCAACTGGGATCAGTTTTCCAGTGCCCAGGCTTTTTACAGACATGGCAATAGGGTTTCTTTTCAGGAGAGGAAGGAGTTTGGGACCCACCCCCAGAAGAGGAATTTTGGGGCCCTGTAGGGGACTTATCCTTAGATTTATCCCCACCTTTCTCTTGGGACTTAGTAGAATCTTTCTTCTGGTCACCACCCTGATTTCTAGTTTTTACTCTGGTTCTGACCCATTTGTCTGCCTTCTTTCCCAATTCTTGGGGAGAGGTCAGATCAGAGTCCACCAGATACTGGTGCAAAAGCTGGTTTTGACAATTATTAAGGATCTGCTCCCTCATAATCAAATTGTACAATCCTAAAAAGTCATGCACTTTGTTGCCATGTATCCAACCTTCCAGAGCCTTTGTAGCACAATCTACAAAATCAACCCAGTCTTGAGTCTGAGCTTTTGGGTGTCTCTGAACTTCAACCTATACTGTTCAGTGGTTAGGCCAAACCCATCTATCAGAGCACTCTTCAAGACTGTGTAATTGTCAGCATCCTCTTCTCTTACAGTGAGGAGCTTGTCTCTACCTTTGTCTGCAAAGGAGAGCCACAAGATTGCTGCCCACTGCCTCTGGGGGACCTTCTGAACTTTACAGGCCCTCTCCAGTGCAGTTATCCATTTGTGGATGTCATCCCCACTCTGGTAGGGAGGGACAATCTTGTTTAGGTTTCTATGGTCATAAGACCTTTCCCTATCTCTAGGGATATTGTTGCCACCATGGGACTCTAGTCCCAACTTTCTTCTCTCTCTAAGGAGATTTAGTGATTCTCTATCTAAAGCCAATTGCTTCTTCCTGATCTCTAGTTGAGTTTCCTCATACTGGACCAGTCTCTTTCTTCTCTCATGAGAGGATTCCCTCCTGTGAGAAGAAACAGAGCTCCCTATTGAGGTGCCAGAGTGGTTAGACTCCTGAGAAGGAGACCTAGACTTTCTGAGCACACTCATAATCCTTCCTGGGGGACAAAGGTGTGGTTTTCTAGATCCTCATCTTCATCTTCCCCAGAAGGGATTGGGTTTTCCAGGTCAGGGTCATTGTCACCCTCCTGGTCAGTTTCAGAGGGGGCTGGGGTAGTGGTACCCCTGGCCCCTTCCTCATCTGCTGGCCCACCCTCTGCTCCTACCCCTTCAGTCTCTGAGGACTTACTAAGATCATAAGCCACCAACAACTCCTTGAGGTGTTGGGTGGTGGGACTTTGGCCTGTCCTTAATTTCCTTACGTTACATAAAGCTCTCAATTCCAAGAATTGGAGTGTATCATACTTGGAGGGTGGAAGCTCAATGGCTTCCTGCAAGGAATCTTTGGATCCTGCTTTTAAAGACATTACTAGTGTGGTGTGGTGTATGCACTACCTACTCTAGTGTGGCCTACTAAACTCTCTTGAGTTGTAGAAAGGGTTGTGCTATCCCTTAACACACAACTCTAAGTTCAGTAGAACTTACTGTTATTCTAAGCTTAAATTTTATGTACCTTAGGTACCTTTAGTGGTTTTCAGTTGATCAATTCAATTGAGATTATCTGGTAAAACAATAGCAAGCTGGAATCCCACACGCTGCACACCAATGTGAGAAGTTGGCCTGGCATATGCTGTCCACTAATTATAGTGGGCACCTTGCACCAGTCCAAATCGACTCTTATGGTAGGTAGGTTAAAGACAACCTTATTGAAAGCTATCCTAGTGGTAGCTGTGGAGAGCAGCCTTCAGGCTAAGTCTTGAAGGAATGTAAAGCAGCTTGTTTTACCAGTCTATAATCTCTTGAGTGACCAAATGAAAGAGCACCACACCAGGTATATATTCAAAATATATGTATTTATTACTAAACACACCCCTCTAGTCTCTTTATGAGGCTAGAGTTCGAAGTACATAGGTTATAAGATCTTAAATCACAGTAATAGCACAAATACACGTTTGGGCCCTAGGGGCGTACCAAACCATATACCAATAAAGTGGTATGCGAACCACGACTGAACTAGACACTAGGCCTAGAGCCTCTAGAAGTGCTTGGACCACAAGGAACCACCCAAGGTAGTGACACAGGGGACCCACGGGAGACGCGTGCAGTGTAAATACACAACCGCAATACGCCGTTAACTTCTATGGAGAAAGTCGGGATCGGGAAAATAGAGGAAAGGGACACTTAAAATAGGACTAGGACAAAACCCTTTGAGATCTAGGACTTTGAAGAGTCTCTACCCACGGGAGCACCGGAGTACTCGTGTTACCTCACCCAGGGAAGCCGGGTGCATAGGTGCCTTTCGGGGTCGGGTTTCGTCGTCGGTTCCTATGGCGATCTGCTGCAAAGTGCTGCTGGCGACCAGGAGAAAAGTGTCCAGGTGGATCCAAGAGTGGATCGGAGTTCTGAAGAACCTGAAAGCAGAGGGGACAGAGTCTGGGTCACTAGCCAGTGACCAGGAAGGCGATGGACAGATGCCCACCGATGTTGAGTGCTTCAGGTGCATTGACGGTTGTCTCGTTTCTGCAGCCACGAGGTCCAGGAGGCGTTGTTGGCAACCAGGAGCAGGATTCGGGCTGGTACACGATGTTTGTCGAGTGCTGCGGTGTCGGCGACCGGATTGGACCCAACAAGCCTTGGCAACGGCAAGTCTCGATGTAGCTGAAGATCGTCGATAGTGCAGACCAGCAAGGTGTGGGGAACTCACCCAGCAAGGGTAAGTCAGGGCAGGCCTGGAGCAACCAGGGGAGCCCTTTGGTTTCTTTAGAAAGTCTTCTGGGGACTCCCGAGCCAGCTGGCAAGGGATCGCAAAGACACCTCGGGCGGAATCACTCAACAGGGGCCCACGGTCACTCAGGACGGTGTAGGCCTCTGATCTTCGGAGGGATTCCTGCTGGAGGTTGGGACCACAAGTGGTCTAAAGCACAGGTTCGTAGAACGTTGTGAAGGGGTTGCACTCGATAATAGTGCACGGTACCCAGGGGTCGCGGTTCCTCGTCACTCGTGGGGTCCACTTGCCTCAGCTTCGCTGGGGACTCACGATGGCCTTGGAGAAGTCAGGAAATCTACTTCTTGGGCTGCAGGGACTTCGGACTCCGGCGGGAGCGGCGTAGTTTGCGACTGTCGTTATCGTTTTTGGTGCCTGCCAAGCAGGGGAGTCACTCCTTGACCCCAAGGGAGATTCTTCAGTCCTCTAATCGTGATGTAGAGCGTCGAAGGTCCAGGATTCAGTTTCAAAGTTTAGTCCAGGGATATCTAATCTTGCTGTGGCAAGGGTTCCCCATTTTAACCAGTAAAACAGGGAGGGACTAACTCTATGACCCCACCTATGGGAGGGTCAAGGGAGGGGTGGCTACACCCACTTCCCTTTGTCCAGTTTCGTGCCAGAGCAGGGGCAGGTAGCCCCTGAGCTGGTTTGAACTGGCATATGCACAGAGGAGCCTTTTGCTCCCCCAGTGCAGGACTTCAAAGCACTCTAAGAGTGCACCCACCCAGCCCCAATACACATTATCCTGTCTGGGGAGGTGGTCACACCTCCCTGCAACAGGAAACCTATTGTCCAGGCCTCCCCTGCCGGAGTTTCGTCCAGCAGCAGGAGGCCAGACTTGTGTCTGTGGCAGCAGCATCCATTTTGTGATGCCAGGGCTTCAGAAAGAAGTTACCGGGTAAGCCAGAGTTAACATGTCTTTCCCTCTAGAAGGGTGGAATGCTACCCCCGCTGCCAGGATTGGTGGGGGGTAGTATTCCAAGATGTTTGACACCAAACACGACATGTTTAGGTGCAGCCATTCCAAAGTTAGCATTTTACCGCGAGGATATAATGCGCTTAAGAGTATATGGTCAGGCTGCACTACAAACAGCATCAGAGATGGTCTCCGAACGCTGCAGAGGGGCCCTGCTCATGCAGGGGCACCCTCTCACATAGGAACCATGCACTCTGCCTTTAGGATTGATAAGGCCTGCCTTAGGAGTGACTTATAGGTTTATATGTGTGTATGTATTTAGTGATATAGGTAACCTATATCACAGTAAGGGTGCATGCACCACCTTACCCAGGCTGCAGTAGCAGACCTGTGGTGTCAGTTTGGATGGCCTTCCAGGGGTGGCATAATACATGCTGCAGCCCCTGGCAGGCCTCTGAGGTACCTATGCCCTTGGTACATAGTATACCATATACTAGGGACTTATAAGGGCACTCCAGATTCCAATCAGAGATGTGCCTAAGGCACATGGAAACCTTTTTACAGAGAAAGCAGATAGACTGGGGCCCTGAATAGCAGGATCCCAGTCCAACTAAGTCATAAACCAGCAAAACACCATAAAAAAAGTGGGGGCAACCATATAGTCAGATTCCACCTTCCTACAACGGCTGTCTTGGTTACACTCCTGTTCGTGATCCAACAGGGGGCGCAGACACAAGTCATAGTCCAATTCATCAACAGTTGTGTTGGATAGGCAGACATCCATAGGACACTCGAATGTGCATGTTCGGCAGTGGAACCAGGGCTGGACGCAGGTGACGTGAGCAATGCGGAAGCTGAGCCTGTAACTGATCCGCAGCACTGCCAGTGGCAGTGCGCCCAGTAAATGCAGCATACGTGCATGGTACTGTTCCACGTGACGGCGGTTGTGCATGTGCCCGGTATGGCCTGCCATTGCATTGGTGCGTCTCGTGAACAGGCACTCTTCTGGACTGCGGCTGTTGTGTGGAGGATATGCCTCAGCTCTGAGCAATGATTCGAATGTGTGTGCAACGTTGTGGGTAATGGGTTGCTGTTTCCGTCAGTGTCAAGGGCATCCCATGCGGGGGTACCACAGGCAGGGGCTTCTGTGTGTGGGCTGTGGATGAGTCGGATGGTTCATTTGCGGAATGCGTGGTGTGGGAGTCGTCCCCATCTGCCATTGCATCTCTATCAGGGTGTTCCAGGCGCGTTCTGGACCAAGGTCGGGGTGCAGGTGTCCTCCCGCCTTCTGCATTGGGACAATGGTGCTTTCATCCCTGATGTTTGTCTGACTACTACTTGCATTTTCGGGATGTGATGTGGCTTTGGCGCTGAGATTGGGACACGGCCTTGGGCTCATGGTGTACGGATGGCGATGCACACACACATGTTGGCATGTGGAGCCAGGTGCCCAAGCGGCCTTGCACTGCTTGTGCTATCTCACTCCGTCTCTCTCCCTCGCTCTCTCCCTCTCTTTCCTTTGTTGTGCGCATGGCACACCTTCTTCTCTTGGATTTGGTCTTCCAAGCTGTGTGCTACGGATTGTCCAGTGGGGAGCAGCTAGGACTCATCCTAAGGGTTGTTTCTGCTTTTGTTTGTATGGTGTTTTGTGTTGGTGATTGCATTGCTGTATGACTGATTCTTCATTGTCGGGCCACGCATGTATGTTTATTTTCCGGCTTGTGCGACATCAGGCTAAATGTTTGTTTTGGGATTCGTGGTGTTGGTGTGCAATTTCTTAGTCAGGTGTTGGGGGTGGTACCGGGGGCGGGGGGTGTTCCGGGTGTGGGTTGGGGTCCTGGGGTGGTGGCGGTGGGTGTTGTGGCCCTCTTGGGTGTCCGGGCCCCATGATGAGTGGCTCCATGGCATCTGTTGCCCTTCGGATGTGGCCCTGGGCTGTGCTCCCTTTTGTTGTGCTGGCTGCCGTCCGACTTTACACCAGGTCAGAGCAGGTGTAGTTTTCCTGGTGCTAACGCGCCTTATCGCCTGTTTTGTGTTTTTATCGCCGATGTGGCTGGTCGTTGAGAATGTTGAGGTGTGATGTTGTCTCGAGTTTTGTCACGGGAACGCCTACTCTGCATCTCATTAGTGATATTTGCGGGGGTCCTCTGTGGAGATGTTTTTTGCGGCTGCTATCGCGGGTAAACTGGTGCTGTGGGCTGTTTACACGGGCTTGTGAATGGGGGGGTAAGTTTATCACAACTTTGGCTGCGATAAAGTGCCGTTAATTCGGCGATAGCTCCTTGTGAATATGCCCCTAAGTTTCTTATACAAAACAACAATTGTCTACTCCACTAAAGATCGATAGAATTCAATCACCCAAAGAACACATACGTTCACAGATGAAACCTCGACCAGTTGGGATTCACTTGTCAGTGTAGTTTCCCTTCTGCACCAAAAGGTCCTCCACGCTAATTACAACTGCCACTTGCACACAAAGTTCCCTGTCTCAATTTGGGCTATCGATGACGTCTCACGACATACCCCACAAAACTTAGCAGACAAATATAATACAGTGTCTTCTGCACCTTTTAATACATCCCGGGATCTTAGGCCTCGTCAGACTCGATAACAACTTCAACCTCACCAACATCAACTTAATACCGCATTCGCATGACTCTCACAACATCTCCGCCAGACATCACACAATCAATACTGTACCGCAAGCTAACCATGAATGTCACACACACATCCCCACTAATTCTCACTCTTTGACCGTCGCTGCTTAAATTATATGCCACTGGAACTCCATCTGTTCTCCACGTCTCGATTCCAGCCTTCAGGATTAAGACCACTAAATTTTGGTCCAGATTGTTTTAATTTTATTTCTGTCTCTCTCTATTTCACGTGTAAACCATCCGACAAGCTACCTTCTGCTCCAGCTTACTCCCAGCTGAGAAAATCTGAGCCCATTTACTTTCTGCTACCCATGGATCTTTGACTGCATGAGAGGAAAGAGGGAGAATTATTTTATCTCTCAAGGTCTCAATATGTAACTCATTTATTTGGATACTCAAAAACCCAGTCCACAACTGGAAAAAGGTTCAGTGAGATTTATTACAAATTCAGAAATAAGCTCACACAAACCACTCTTACTCAAGTCAAACTTGTCCAAATCTCCTGAAGAGATTTCCTCAATACAGAAGAGAAAGTATGATTAGTTCATTTATGACGAAATAAACAATCAGGAAAAAGAAAGTTAAATCAAATTCCATTAATTTAGTCTCAACAAGCAGTATTAATCTAATCCATCCCTTCCCTAAACTATCCTAGCAGAGAACCCTTATTCTAACAGATGATCTTTAGGTTCAGGACCAATACCAGAAGAAAAGAAAGAAAGGTGTCAACAGTGACGTCTCCAGTAGAAGTACTGCAGGAATGGGTCCAGTAGCATGAAGCCACACAACCATAGGTATACACCCTACGAAGTCTCAAAGGTTTCTGGCTCCCCTAAGTATCAGCAAGCAATATCAACTGCATTCCAAAAAGCATGTTCCTAGGGGCCTTCCCTTGAGTATTTTTTCATCAGACAGGTGTGATTCTTTCATCTCCCTTCCCACACAGATAAGCGATCCTCCTCGTCCTTGGCCATCCTTCTTCTCCTCCATTAGTACTCATTCCCGTGCTCATTACCACATTCCTCTCGTGCTACTTTGTACTTTCACACCTCACTATCAAACCTAACAATAACTCTTCTATGCTAACTAATACAACTTTATCCACACCTGCAGTAGGGACAAAATACAGCAAAACATTCAACACTGAAGGTTAAACGCGAATCAAATGTTAACTGCATCGTTCGTTTGAACTGAATACAATGTTAGACTAGAATAATTCACACGTGAAGTTAGATGAATGCACGTTAGGCCTAAAATAATAGCCAACTTACCAAGTGCACTGGATTACATATGTGTGCAGATTTTCGCTGTAGTTAATGAAATGTAGACGACTCACCATTATATCATTTCCACTAAGTTATTACTAATGAATTTTAACTTCATATTCAATGATAAGACTTCAACCTACCCACATACGTTAATTACTAGCATCATAATATCACATGTTGAGCATTTATTTTGTCGTAAACACGTCCCTTACAATATTTTCCATTAGTCACATTTTATGCACAAAGTTAATCGCGTTTTCTCTACATGTGTTGTTGGACTTGGGCCTTTTACAGGGTCATCCCAGAACTTTTTGCCTTCCTCCTGTATTTTTTCTGACCTGTTGTTAGTTGTTTTATGACTCTGGGCACTTTATCACTGCTGATCAGTGCTAAAGTGCTTGTGCTCTCTATTGAAAACTTGGCAAGATTGGTCTACACCTTTTTGGCATATTTATTTTACCTGTCAGTCCCCTGTACAGTGATATCCCATATACCCAGGATCAGTAAATTAAATGCTACTGGTGGGCTTGCAGCGCTGCTTGCGCCACCCACCACAGTAGCCTTTCAAACCTGTCTTAGGCCTCTGCCACTGCAGGGCCTGCGCGCTCAGTTTACTGCTGATGTGACGTGGCACATAAAGTGGTTGCCACGTCTGCAACTCCCCTTTTACTACATATCAGTCATGCCTAAGGTAGGCCCTAGCTAGCCCTATGGGCAGGGTGCGGTGTAGGTAAAAGGTAGGACATGTGCCTTAACTGTGTGGAATGTCCTGGTAGTGACAAACAGCCTATTTGGTTTCTCACTGTTGTGAGGCTGCCCTCTCATAGGGATGCATTGGGTATTCCGTGATATGTGCTTCAGTGGTAATTCCTGATCTGAGAGGGGTAGCATGATCAAGTTTGGTATGTTTGGAATAGTAGTGATAAATCCTGCTTATTGGTGAAAGCGGATTTATTATTACTATTTTACAAACGCCACTTTTAGAAGTGGGAATTTCTGTGTGCTTATGTGTCTTTGTGCCTGCCTGATGGGAATTGACTGTCTGGTTTTGGAGTGACAGAGACAGGGAATGTGAATTCTTTTCAGACAGCCACTGAGGGGGTTGAGGTGTGATCTTCCTTTCCTGGAATGAGTCAGGGCTGGGCTGAATAGACCTGGGCTGCATATAGAGTGGTGGGAGGAGATTTGCCTTGCACCTGAATAGGCCTGGTCTGCCCTGAACAATGCTGTCTCCACCCCCTGCCAGGAAACTACACCAGTGAAGACAAAACTGGTTTGGACTGGGCTCAGAGCCCTGTGCCAGGGGAGAACAAAGACTTTGGGACTATAAGTACTGGGGCTGTGACCCCATGTTTGTTGGCTTGGTGAAGAACTGGTGGACTGCTGACCTGCTGCCTATTAGGCTAGAAGAAGGACTGCAGCACTGCCCTGAAAAAACCCTTGTGCTGGCCTGCTAACTGCACCTGGCTGGTGTGTCCCTTGTCTTGGTAAACTAGAGCGCATGGTGAGCGCTTTTCACTATGGTGCCAAAAAGCACACGTTGAGCGCTGCGATTGGTTTTCTGGCAGGAGAGCGCGTGGAGGGCTGCTCCCTGCCTTTTCTTAGCCCCAGCGCTAAAGGGGGGTGCGCTTTCTGCCCTGCCACACCAGCTTCTCGAGGTCGCGCAGAGGCGCTGATTGCTCTCACCATACTGTAGGAGCAAGCCGGGTCGTCCTCGTCCTTTCCAGGGAGTGTTTCCTCTACAGTGCCCCTGGGGCACCAGCAGGGACCTACTGGAGTGCTTCCATCCGGGCGTGCACTCAGTAGTCCCCCCGGGGCACAAGACGGCACCTACTCTGGGACTCCCTCACGTGTGCCCTGGAGCCCAGCGCGCCTCATTCTACAGACCTGCGGGATTCCTGACGGTGGGCCGTCCCCACTCCCCGCACAAGGAACCAGGCCAAGCGAGGATGCAGCAGTCGGCGGCGGTGCTCCCAAGCAGAGGATTCATTCTCTGGAGCTCGCGCACCCTAAACAGTGCGGGTGCTTTTTGTTGGGGACACCCTTCCTCCCGAGTGCTCACAGGTCCCGAGAAAGGGGGCCAGTGTGAGAGGGAGGGCTGAGATTCCCCTGCTGGGCTTTAGTTGTTGGGTTGCCAGCCGGACTGCATTGCGCTCCGTGCAGCCGGGTGCCGGGTTTCTGCCCTCATTGTGCTTCGTGCGGCCGGCCCGGTGCCGACTGCATCCCTGGCTGCATTTGGGGGCTGATTTGGAGGTCTCAAGATGGGGATCAAGTGGATCTACAAAATTCCTACGGGGAAATGCCTACACGACCAGGAGAGGTCCTGGTAGCTTGTGACTACTCTAGTTTATGACCAGATGTGAGTATGTACGTTGGGTTACATTGCCAGGGTTTACT
This sequence comes from Calotriton arnoldi, assembly GCA_963921515.1. Classification (NCBI taxonomy): domain Eukaryota; kingdom Metazoa; phylum Chordata; class Amphibia; order Caudata; family Salamandridae; genus Calotriton; species Calotriton arnoldi. The sequence goes on along the minus strand of CAWUFW010012380.1, from coordinate 281,638 downwards.
CTGCAGGTACAGTGATGATGTTTATGCCTGATGCTTACATGTATGTGGTATTGCATTGCCCAGGTTGGCACCCTCAGTACCGTAATGGTGATCTGCATCTGCCTATGGTGGGCATAAGGTGTTTATGATGTGTGCCCTGCTGCAAGTGTTTACTATGGTGCACTGATAATTATGGTTATTGTGAGAAGTTGGCCTGGTATATGCTGTCCAGTAATTAAAGTGGGCACCTTGCACCAGTCCAAAAAACCCTTGTGGTGATTTAAGACGTCAAAGATAACCTTAGAAAGCTATCCAAGTGGTAGCTGTGGAGAGCAGCCTTCAGGCTTAGTCTTGAAGGAATGTTAAGCAGCTTGTTTTACCAGAATGAAACCTTATAGTATTGGTTAAATGAAAGGAGAGCTACACAGTAGTTATAAAAATATGTATTTATTGATATAACACTATCTAGTACGACACAGTATCTCCTACACAGAGATAATCACAAAGCACACAATACTTAAGCACAGAAATGAAAGTAAATAGCACTAATACACAGTGGGCCCCAGGGGGAGACCAAACCATATACTAAGAAAGTGGTAAAAGAACCACGACTCGAGTAAAGACAGTGTCGAGAGGACGTAGAATCGCTGGGACCCCAAGGAACCACCCAAGGTGAGTAAGTAGGGACCCCACAAAGGACAGGTGCAGCGTGGGAACACGACTCTGTGTTATCAAGGTGGGAACCGTCAGGTTCCCCCTGGTCACGGTTAGATTCCAGGTCATAAAAGGTGTCACCTCCTGACCTGTCCTCATTCCCTGTCCCACCCACTCTCTCCTGTTCTTCTGACCCAGGGGTTTTCCTTAAGTCATCTAGAAGTAACACCTCATCCAGGCGTTGAGTGTTGGCACTTCTCCCTGTCTTCAACTTTCTTGAGGCACACAGGGCTTTCAGTTCCTGGAATGAAAGCTCATTGTATCAAGAAGGCAGAGAGCCACTAGCATCTCCTTTAGCAGACATACTAAGTGTGGTGAGGTGTTGCACCTACCTAACCTAGTGGGAATTAAACTATCTGAGGTTGGAGAAAGGGTGTGCTAAACCCTTGACTTACCCAACCCTAAGTTCAGTAGAACTTACTTATTCTAAGCTAGTATTATATGTACCTAGTACTAGTGGTTTTTCAGTTAATCAATACAAAGATTTATTTGGTAAAACAATGCAGGCTTGAATCCCAACCGCTGCACACCAATGTGAGAAGTTGGCCTGGTATATGCTGTCCACTAATTAAAGTGGGCACCTTGCACCAGTCCAAACAAACCTTATGGTGATTTAATAGGTCAAAGATAACCTTAGAAAGCTATCCAAGTGGTAGCTGAGGAGAGCAGCCTTCAGGCTCAGTCTTAAAGTAACGTTAAGCAGCTTGTTTTACCAGAATGCAACCTTATAGTATTGGTTAAATGAAAGGAGAGCCACACAGTAGTTATAAAAATATGTATTTATTGATATAACACTATCTAGTATGACACAGTATCTACTACACAGAGATAATCACAAAGCACACAATACTTAAGCACAGAAATGACAGTAAATAGCACTAATACACAGTGGGCCCCAGGGGGGACCAAACCATATACTAAGAAAGTGGTATAAGAACCACGACTCAAGTCAAGACAGTGTCGAGAGGATGTAGTATCGCTGGGACCCCAAGGAACCACCCAAGGTGAGTAAGTAGGGACCCCAAGGAGGACGGGTGCAGTGTGGAAACACTACCGTATTCTCCGTACAATTCTTTGGGAAAGTCGCGGTTAAAGTTTTAGAGTTTAAGGACCCTTCCCAGTGGACTTCGAAGAAACCCCGTGGAAGACAGAAGGTTGCAGAGCCACCCAACCCATGGATACCAAGGTACCCAAGTTACCTATCCCAGGGAAGCCGGGTGCAAAGGTCTGAAGTGGCATCGGAAACCGCTGTCGAACCCAATGGAGGACTTCGAAGAAGAGCCGCTGCTGGAAGGAAGGAAAGTGTCAGTTGGAATCCAAAGGTGGATTCTTGTCAAAGAGCACCTGAAAGCAGAGAGGATAGAGTCTGGGTCACTCAGGAGTGACCAGGGGCTCGGTAGACGAGTGCACACCGATGTCAGGTGCTTCAGGTGCGTTGATGGAGTCCTTGACTCTGTAGCTACGGGTACCAGGAGACATCGAGGACAACCAGGAGCTGGATACGAACTGTCCCACAAAGGATGTCGAGTACTGAGGGGCTGGTGTCTGGCGGGAGCACCAACAAGCCTTGGCAATGGCAACCCACACAGGAGGTCAAAGATGTGTACGGTTCAGACCAGCAAGGTCCAGGAGACTCACCATACACAGGGGAGTCAGGGCAAGCCTGGAGCAACCAGGGGATCCCAAGAAAAGCAAAGTTGACCCTCAAATGGACTCACAGGCCGGAGGCACAGGAGTCGCGCGAGGACCTTGAGCGAGTTCACCAAACAACAGCCCACAGAGCACTCGGTGTGAAGAGGCCAAAGTTCTTGGTAGGAAATTGTGCCAGAGGTTGGGGCTACTCAGAGCCCAATGAACTTGTTCAGGAAACGCCAGCAAGCATATGCACTTGCAAATGTATGCAGTGCACAGGGGTTCAGGTATTGCAGCCCCCATGTGGGATTCCAACCTCAAACTTGGTGAAAGGGCAGCTCAGATCTCAAGGGACGTAGAGACCCACCTCCTGTGTTGCTGGAGCCTTCGGAGTCCGTAGGAGCTCAGGATCAGCAGACCGGACAGCAGTGTTGAGGTGCCTGCAGATGCAGGGGAGTGACTCCTTCACTCCAAGGGAGATATCTTCGGTTGTCCTTGATGTTCCACAGGTCCTGCACGGATCCTGTATGGTGCACGGGCACAGACGATGCAGCAGACTGAGTGGGAGATGAAGTCGAGCCCAAACGAAGTCCAGCGAAGTCCAAAGTGTCCAGACGGTCGAAGTTCAGTGGTTTCTGGTTCAGAATCTTGTCCACGTCAAATCTAAGGTCCTACAGCCAGGTAAGCCCTTATGTACCCATGGAAGAGAGTTGGCAAGATTCAGGGAACCCTTCCAGGGGAGGGTGTGGACAGTGGGGAGGTTACCCCCATGTCCTTTGTCCAGTTTCGTGCAAGAGCGGGAGCCAACAGCTCCCAGGACTGGTTTGAACTGGACTATGCACAGGGTCACCAAATGTGCCCCTCATGCAGACTTTCAGTCGTTGGCTAGCGCACCCACCCAGCCCTAGTACACTAAATCCTGTCTGGGAGGTGGTCACACCTCCCTGTGACATTATGCCTATTGTTCTGCCTTCCCCTGCTTGAGCTTGGCTCAGCAGCTGGAGAGCAGAAATGTGTCTCTGGTCGGCAGCAACCATTTTGTGCTGTTAGGGACTAGAAGGCTGGTACCGGGAACACCAGGGATCCCACGAAGCTCGCTTCTGAGGGGTGGAATCATACCTCCCACACGGGTATGATTCCAACATGTTTGACACCAAACACGATAGGGTTTGTTTCAGCTGCTTTAGAGTTGGTCATCATGCAGTCGCATAATGCCACTCTATATGTCGTAAATGGCTGCCTCGCTGACTACTCGGGAGAATGGACTCCGTAGGCTGCAGGGGTGTTCTGCTCATGCAGTGGCACCCTCTCACTTAGAACCAAGCATCCTCCCCTCAGGATTGTAAAGGCCGGCTAGTGGGGTGATTTATAGGTTTTAAGTGCAGTGACCCTTAGATATAGTAAACCTATATCTTAAGTAAGTGGTGCATGCACCAACGTACACAGGCTGCAATGGCAGGCCTGTAGGTTCCATTTTGCATGGCCTCTCATGGGTGGCATAATACATGCTTCAGTCCAAGGGAGGCTTCTGGGGTACCTATGCCCTGGGTACATGGGTACCATATACTAGGGACTGACAAGGGTACCCCCGTATCCAATCTGGAGTGTACCTAAGTACATAACATAACAGTTTAGGGAGAAAGTAGATAGACTGGGGTCCTGATTAGCAGGATCCCAGTCAGACTAGTCAAAACAGTATCACATTTAGCAAAAAGTGGGGGTAACCATAAGAAGCAGATCCTACTTTCCTACACAACCCCCCCAACGTAAGGAGATGAGACTAACCTTGCCCAGTTGAGCCTTCATTTTCTAAGTGGAAATATCTGGAGAGTCCATCTGCAATGGCATGGTTACTCCCAGGTCTATGTTCCACTGTATAGTCCATCCCCTGTAGGGAAATGGACCACCTCAAAAGTTTGGGGTTTTCACCCTTCATCTGTTTTACCCATAGGAGGGGCTTATGGTCTGCCTGAACAATGAAGTGAGTGCCAAACAGGTATGGCCTCAGCTTCTTCAGGGCCCAGACCACAGCAAAGGCTTCCCTCTCTATAGCTGACCAACGTTTCTCTCTGGGGGTCAACCTTCTGCTGATAATCCTGACCCTCTGCATTAAGTTGTGACAACACAGCCCCTACCCCCAACTCTGATGCATCTGTTTGGACAATAAATTGCTTGGAGTAGTCCGGACTCTGCAGAATGGGAGCAGTGCACATGGCCTGCTTGAGATCATCAAATGCCTTCTGACAGCTAACTCTCCACTGAACTTTCTTGGGCATTCTTTTTGATGTGAGATCATTCAAGGGAGTCACTTTAGACCCATATCCATTCAAAACATTTCTGTAATACCCAGTCAGGCCAAAGAAAGCTCTGACCTGAGTCTGGGTAGTTGGAACAACCCAGTCCATTATGGTCTGGATTTTGCTCTGTAACGGTTAAACCTGGCCTCCACCCACAAGGTGGCCCAGGTACATAACCTTGCTCTGCCTGATCTGGCACTTAGTAGCCTTGATAGTGAGGCCTGCTTTCTGCAGAGCCTCCAAAAAATTCTCCAGGTGGACCAGGTGATCCTCTTAGGTGGAGCTAAAGACAGCTATATCATCAAGATATGCTGCACTATAGGCTTCCAGGACTGTAAGGACTTTGTTCACCAGCCTTTGGAATGTGGCAGGTGCATTCTTCAAACCAAAGGGCATCACAATAAATTGATTATGCCCACTAGGGGTTGAAAATGCTATTTTTGGTTTGGCATCCTCAGCTAGTCTGATTTGCCAATAGCCAGCAGTGAGGTCAAATGTGCTCAAGAACTTGGCTGAGGCCAAAGTGTCAATAAGCTCATCTGCCCTAGGAATTGGATGAGCATCAGTCCTAGTGACTGCATTAAGCCCCCTGTATTCCACACAAAACCTCATCTCTCTTTTACCACCCTGGGTGTGAGGTTTGGGTAACAGGACAACTGGACTAGCCCAAGGGATGTCTGAGGGTTCAATCACTCCCAACTCCAGCATCTTTTGGACCTCTCTCCTGATGCAATCTCTGACATGGTCAGGCTGCCTGTAAATCTTATTTTTAACAGGTAGACTCTCACCTGTGTCCACTTCATGGGTACATCAGGTGGTCTGACTGGGAGTCAGAGAGAACATGTGCCTATATTGATTGAGGACCTTCCTGCAATCAATCTGCTGTTGGTCAGCGAGGCTGCCTGCCAAGGATATACCATCAACTGACTCATCATCAGGGTTCTGAGAGAGGAGATCAGGGAGAGGGTCACTCTCTTCTTCCCGTCCATCATCAGTTGCCATGAGCAAGCCCATGTCAGCCCTGTCTACAAAAGGTTTGAGCCTGTTCACATGGAGCACCCTGTGGGGGCTCCTAGGAGTGCCAAGGTCCACCAAGTAGGTGACCTCACAATTCTGCTCAATTATAGTATGGGGTCCACTGCACTTGTCTTGGAGAGCTGCTGGGGCCACAGGCTCCAACACCCATACTTTCTGCCCTGGCTGATAAACAGTCAGAACAGCCTTTTGGTCATGCCAAGCTTTCTGTAATTTTTGACTTGCCTCAAGGTTTTTGCTGGCCTTCTACATGTACTCAGCCATCCTGGAGCGGAGACCAAGTACATAATCCACAATGTCTTTTTTAGGAGGTTTGAGAGGTAACTCCCATCCCTCCTTCACCAAACACAGAGGACCCCTAACTGGATGTCCAAACAGAATTTCAAAAGGGCTGTAGCCAACCCCCTTCTGTGGGACCTCTCTGTAGGCAAAGAGAAGGCAGGGCAACAGAACATCCCATTTTCGCCTAAGCTTTTCTGGGAGGCCCATGATCATGCCCTTTAGGGTTTTGTTGAACCTTTCAACTAACCTATTGCATTGTGGGTGATAGGGTGTGGTGAACTTATAGTTCACTCCACCCTCCTTCCACGTTGCAGTGATATAACTTGACATGAGGTTTGTACCTCCATCAGTTAAGACCTCCTTAGGGAAACCCACTCTGGAAAAGATTTCCAGGAGGGCCCTGGCCACCACAGGGGCTGTGGTGCTTCTAAGGGGTATTGCCTCTGGATACCTAGTGGCATGGTCCACCATCACTGGTATATAACTGTGTCCAGATGCTGTAGGAGGGTTCATGGGACCAATGATATCAATCCCAACCCTCTCAAATGGAATCCCCACCACTGGTAGTGGTATGAGGGGGGCCTTTGTGGTACCACCTGACTTACCACTGGCTTGACAGGTGGTACAGGAGCGACAAAACTCCTTGGTGTCCTCAGACATGTGAGGCCAGTGAAATTGAGGGACAAGTCTGTCCCAAGTCTTGCTTTGGCCTAGGTGTCCTGCTAAGGGAATATCATGTGCCAAGGTGAGTAGGAAGCCCCTAAACGTCAGAGGTATGACCAACCTCCTGGTGGCACCAGGCTTGGGGTCTCTACCCTCTGAGTAGAGGAGTCCCTCATCCCAATAGATCCTGCGGGATCCACTGACACTCCCAGCAGCCTCAGCAGCAGCTTGCTGTCTGAGGAGTTAAAGAGAGGGGCAAGTTTGCTGCTCCAAACTCAAGTCTGCCCTGGAAGGGCCCCCTGTCCCCAAGAACTCAACCTGGTCAGGTTCAAGTTCATCTGAGACAGTTCCTTCACAGGGACTAGGATCCTCTCCCTCAAGAGACTGATCCTCACTCTGAGTCTGGGGGGAAGACACAGCCTTACCCCTCCTGCTCCTTTTCTTGGAAGGCACCTGGTCCATTGTTCCAGGATCCAGGGCCTGTTCCGTGTTAGTCAGTTTGGCCTGTGACCTGGTCACAGCAAACACATCTGCAGAGATGCCCAGCATTGCTGTCCTAAGTTCCACTTCAGCCCAGGCTCCAAATCATTGCCCAACAAACATTCTACTGGTAGGTCTGAGCTAACCACAACTTTCTTAGGGCCAGTTACCCCTCCCCAGCTGAAATTAACAACTGCCAAGGAATGGTCAGTCCTGACATTTTTTGCATTGGTCACTTGGTACATTTCTCCAAGTATGATTTGGTCAGGGGCCACAAGATCCTCTGTCACCATAGTGACACTTGCACCTGTGTCCCTGTATGCCATGGCCTCCTTACCATTGATTAAAGGCTGCTGTCTGTATTTGCCCAGATTACTGGGACTGGCAAATAGGGTGGCAATATCCATGCCACCATCACAGACAAGCACAGCCTGAGCTGGAGTTCTGACTAGGCCAGAACCCATCTCAGAGCCCAATGTTAACCCTACTAATCCCTTGTTCCCTGTACCACCACTTGTACTTGTGCTAGAGGGGCACAGTTGCATTAGGGGCAGTGGTGGTAGGAGGATTTTCCTTTGCTTTTGGACAATCAGCATCTCTTGTCCAATGGGTCTTCTGTTTACAGAAATAACACCAAGGTTTCTTTTTGCCTTTACCTTTGTTTGAATTGTGACTCCCCCCCAGATGCAGGTTTTTGGGGTCCTGATGAAGACTGTTTTTGATCTCTCCCCTTGTCCTCACCCTTATCTGGAGTTTTAGAATCTTGCTTCTTTTGGTCACCACCATTGTTCTGGTTTTTCTGCTTCACCTTGGTTCTGACCCACTTATCTGCCTTCTTTCTGAATTCTTGGGGAGAAGTCAGATCAGAGTCAACCAGGCATTGATGCAATAACTGATTTTGGCAATTATTAAGGATCTGCTCCCTCATAATCAAATTGTATAATCCCTTGAGATCATTCACTTTGCTGCCAGGCAACCAGCCTTCAAGAGCCTTAATGGCACTATCCACAAAGTCTACCCCATCCTGATTCTGGGTCTTCTGGGTGTGTCTGAACTTAATCCTGTACATTTCAGTGGTTAAGCCAAACCCATCAATGAGAGCACTCTTCAGAACTGAATAATTGTCAGCATCCTCTTCTCTAACAGTGAGGAGCTTATCTCTACCCTTGTCAGCAAAGGAGTGTTGTGTAGCTCCTACAGTACCCCAGCAGGACCTGCGCGTTTGGATAACATATACTGCGGGCTTGGTGGCAGACTGACTCTATGCACCCCCACCGTATATGTTAGCCTAGTTTTGCATTAGCTAGCTCGCAGTGCCACTAGTGTCTCCTCTTATCGGGGAGAGATTAGTTTCTGGCAACCTTAGACCATGACAACCCTGATTCCCTCAGAATCGTGGAAACAATGTACTACCTTTCGCTCAGTCACTCGTGCTCACTTATTCGGTTTGTCTCAGAGAGTTACACAGAATAAACAGTCTGGCATTTCAATAAGTATTTATTGAACAGTTGTTATTCTAGTGTAAAATATATGTGCTGTGGTAAACAGCAGACAATAGCAGAGATATGTTATCAGCAGTACGATAAAAGCAAAGGGATAGAACAGTTCTACCATATTGCGATAATCATGAGTACATATATGAATATAAAAGCATTATGCAAGTGTGCGTACTCCTACGATGCCTACCTAGATGTACCTGAGTGTACCTAGCATATGTGTGTAGGTCTTAGAAGCTAAGAGCCAAGAATCCTCATAGGATTTAGTCGAACCCCCATACCTGAATAGAGAGAGTGTGGGACCCCGTCCTGGTCTCAAGTTGGACACCCCGTCCGGGTTGTATCAGACCACTGTCAGCTTGAGCGACTGCATGCAGGAGCCTCAGCGTCTCTGGTCAGTGTGTCAGCATGGAAGTCTCGGTTCACTCTGCAAGATGTGGTATATTTATACCCTAAAGAGTCTCGGTCCTCAGTATGGGTTGTATTGGACATGAGGAAGACGTCAGGGGAGAACTTTGTACATACATATTATGCCGGTGGTGTATTCTTAGAAAGCCATGCATAATTAATGAGTACAGTGTGGGCCTGTGTTTGGAAGAACCCTGCTGCATTCAAAACCACAGGATAGATAACGTTCAGCCCTCAGAGCTCATTGTGTACTAGCTGGGACCAATGTAGGTGAAAGATCATGCCTATATAAGGAATCATACTATAATAGGACATGTACAGTTGTGACCATAATTGGGCATATGCGGCCATGACCATAATTGGGCAAGTACGAATATGACCATATTAGGGTAAATATGAATAGGTCCATTTTAGGGCATGTACGAACGGATCTACATTAGGGCATCTATGCGGGATATAACACCCACTCCTCTTCCGAACTGGATAATAAATGACCATACTTAAAATCTGGACAATTTAAAAATATTTTTAAAAGCAAGTAAAAACATGGTTCTAAAAAATCGTTAAAAATTTTTGGTGCTTAAAAAAAAAAATGTTTAAATTCAGCTTTTTCTAGTTGCCACTTAAAAGTCAATATCGTCTCTCTATAGAAGTTGTATTACCATAAGCAGGAGAAGGCCATGCTTTTCTCAAGCAAAAGTGTCAATGTAAGAAAATGTTCCAAATTTAGATCGTTTATTTTGAAACGAGTGAAGAAGCCGAATTCTTTCCCAGGACACGATGAGCCAATTCAAGATTACGCGTCCTGGCTGGGAAGCTCAATATTATCGGTGTCAGCTGCTGTAGATGAGAAATCCAACGCCTCACAGAGAACATCAATCGCACATAGATGGAATGTAGTACTGCCAACAGTCGGTGCTGCGGCAGCTTGTGCGGCAGTTGTAACCTGGGTGCCTGTGGAGGAGTCACCTAACCCAGCAGGAGCAAACGGCACCTGTGGATTCTCTAGGAATGCATTCATCAGAATCGGAAGCCGTTGAGGACAACGCAGAGCGTGAGCCTTTACGGGGTCCAGCATTGCATCCGTGTCCGGAGGCGCATCTGATGGAAAAGTTAGACAAAGATCCAACGTGCATTCTTCTCCGCAGAACAGGCATCGAAGCACAGGTAAGATGCAGTCTATCCAGACTGGTCTAAATGATAGAAATCAGGAGGCATTGAGTTCTCGCAGGCAAGAAATGCCCAGAAGTTGTACCATGCGTTCACGGTATTTCCGCTCCAGGAGCGTGTTCACCATTCCCTCGGGAAGTGGGCCGTCCATTGCGTAGCAGCAATATTACAATCAGGATTCCTGCAATTAGGAACAGGATGAGTGGGAATCCTCCAAATACGCTTCCCAACACGGAGTGTATAAAATTTGGGATTACTCCGAGGACTGTCTGAAAGGTGCTTAACAGTCCGGACCCTATGGTCTTAAATAGGTGTACAATTCCGCTCGTATCAGACATATTGAAGATACGTCCCACCATTTCTGCGAAATGAATGGGGCAGTTTGTACGTATGAGTGCCTGTATCTCAGTCAAGGTCCTTGCAACTTGAAGTTCATAGGTTTCTCGAGCGGAGGTTAAGGGCATGGGTTGCTGTAAAAGCATGGCTTTCAATCTGCTCAGAGTATCAAACTGTATAAAAGAAACATTCAGCGAAGGCCATAACGGCGCCTCCCTGACTGTGTTCAGTGGCGGAAACAATACTTGCATACAGCAAGTAACCCTGGAGTTAACAGTTACTAGATATGCGACGCCCGGAAGCATCCCACAACAACCTTGATCATTTAGCATTAGGTAACTCCCATTCGAGAGCAGCTGGAAAACCGGCGTGATCATGGCCGCTGGGGTCCCTGACATGTGACAAGATAAGTTCGCCACTGAACCACTGCAGGCTCCGTGTAGAGAAATATCCTGACACATGAGAGAACCGCTCAAAGCGTTCTTGCAGTTTGTACCACTCAGATACACTTCTCGATCCCCATTCCGGCATCGGTATCTATATGGTAATTCCCAAGTTTCCTTGATGTATACCTTACCCATTTTCACATATTTGCCTGCCTGCCTTTGCTCAAGGCAATATTGAAACTGAAATGTAGTGACCGGCAGAGTGATTTGGCCATGAATTAGCCATTCTGTTGATGGTGATTCGGCTACAGTGAATGGTAACCTTTCCAGTTTCTCAATATGCAGCATTGTATATTTGGCTCCCCTTTGTGCCATTTCTGTCTGTTTATCAGTTAGATTGTATACTGAAAACAGAGACGTGGTGTTTATAAAACGCCATGGCACATAGCCTGCACGCAAAGATTGCAGTGTCCAGCTTAACATCATAATAGAACGTAGCTGAGATTGCCCGTGTTGTAACAAGGCCAGATCTTGTTCTAATATGTCGATTGCCGAGGACACAATGTTGCCTAAGGAGTAAATCCTGGAGGTTAAAGTAGTTAACCCGTTATCCACTACAGCTAATGCTTTTTCTAAGTTAATACAGTCTATTTCCCGTATCCTTTCTGCGGCCTCTTGTTGGAATATTTTCCAGTTTTCATTATAGTAGGCATAAAGGCCTGCATATATGAAACGTTTCTGACGTTGTTTCCTGGGACCTAGTAGAAAATCTCTAAGCTCCATGTCAGGTGTGAGTAAGGTCAAGTGGTGCTTTACTTCTGTGAGTGTCGAGGTCTCTAGCCAATCAAGGCACAACTTCCCAACACTATAGGATGTCACTACCCCTGGGTGTTGTCTTTGTACGTAGCGTGGGTCTGGCCTATGGATACTAAACCCTCTGGTTGTATTCATAAATCTCTGTTGACATTTGTTTGTGTCAGTGGGCCAAATCAGCCATTCTGTCCAATCAGGATCTGATCTGTTGTACTGGAAAATGTCATCTAATCCTACCCCTTGTGTAGTTGAATTCTGCCCCCCCACCCATCTGCGATGGTGTTGGAAACCCCGGTGTGTTCATTTCCTTGCCTTTGACTAATCCAAGACAGGATGTCTGTTGCACAGTTTCATTCAGAAATAAAATCTGCTGCGGAATGATGCATGCTCTAAAAAGTGCTTCTATTCCCTGGACTTGCCAGTCCCTAGAACCCCAGATTGATTTGGAATCTATTGTGTCTTTCCATAGATCGAAACCCTGTTTAGACAACTGGTTCAGAAAGGATGCAGAGTAAATATGTTTGGTGTTTGTTTTTTCTGAGCTGAATTTTCCTCCACTTTATAATAAAATGACTTCGGGTCGGATGTGTTAAACCCTGAGAAGTATGTGAATTTCTGTGCAAATGCTTGTGAACTACCTTTTGGAGGTGTTGGGCAGTGTTCCCACTGGTGGTATTCAAATACATTTCTTGGTGTTATAGATTTGTGTAAGAAATGATCACCAAAATGCTGGTAACAGTACAATGTATCATAGTCTGAAGTACCTTCTAACATTTCATTGTTCGGAAATGCAGCTGTTTTTTCTAAATCAGACATCATAGCATTTACAGTTTCAGTGTCCCAATCATCAGAAAATGTACTGGAGGTAATGAAATCACTTAAAGAAATTTTAAATACATGTTTTAGCTTTAAAAGTTCAGTCGGACCTAATATATCATAATCAACCTTGTCCCATACTATACCGTCCGGTATAGGAACTGCTGTAATGTTCACTGAAGACAAGTCTCTTGGTTCACGATGTGAAGACTGGTGTGGTTTTAAAATCAAATTAACTCTTTGGGCTGTGGAGCTTGGCTGGAGGTATCGTCCATTAATAAGCATACTAAAAGTTATTATTAAACCTAGCCAGAAAAGGAAAAATAAAATCCCAGTGATATACCATAGTTCTATCCAAGGTGACACCAGGTAAGTCTTTCTTAAAAAGTTAAAAAAGTCAATGAGTTTCTGTTGGAGTGATTTTTTGGCTGGCGTCGTTTCCGGTTCGCTTGGATCCAGTGAAAACGTATCAAAGTTCATGAAATAGCCAGAAGCAGTTCGATCAATTGTTGGAATTGCTTCGGGATTTGTTGAAATCTGATTTTGCTCTTGACGAGGTATGTTGACGTAGATGTCTGTATTAGGTCTTATTGCAACTTGGTTGTTAAGTTGATTTTCATTTTGAAGATTAATTTCTTGTTGAAGTGGAACGAGTTCCATAGCATTGTTACTTAGTCCTTCATTCCGTACAGGTGACTCTTCAAACGTGATTAGTCTTTCTGTTTGGACTTCTTGGATTGTAGCGAGAGGAGGGCGCCTGCTACTGTGGAGTCCACAAGGCCTACTGTTTAGTATCGGCCACATAGTGTGGTTTGATTAAATCAATTGAGACAAATCTTTTCTCCTTTTTCCCGGCAAGAGGTGGCAGAAGTACAGTTCTTGTGCCGTGGATTGCTAGGACCGGTACAGGCTTTCTGTAGGATGGCCCAAATTCTTTTTTGTCAGCAATCTTTTCTCTGGCTAGATCCCCGAGTTTTGGGATCCAGATAGTTCTTGCCGTTACTGCCTTGACTTCCTCAGTGGCGGCCTGTTTCTGGAGCACGTTACTTTATTGTGTCCTGGATTCATTTAGATCCTGTAAAACAGCCAAACGATCATGGATATCAAATGGTTTTTCATCCGCCACTGTGCCTTCACAATCAAGATCAGTTACCCACATTCTTGTCCCAAATAGGACCTTGTAAGGAGTGACACCTCCTAGAGAGCTTCTTGGCTGATTATTGAGCGCGCGCTGTACCCCATAAAGGTGATCGACCCATCTACCGCCCTTGCCTAATACCCTAGCTGTTAAGGATTGCTTTAAGTCTCGGTTTTTCCTCTCCACAACAGAATTTTCCTCGGGATGGTACGGAGAGAAGTACCGCAATGCTACGCCCATTCCTTCCATGGCCTCTTTGTAAGCCCGAGAGCTAAACGCCGGACCACGGTCAGAATGTAACATGCCAACTGCGTATCTGCCGATAAAGACTCGCAAATCTTTTATAACAATTCAAGCGTCAGCCGAGTGCTGAGTCCAAACCCATAGGACACCTGAGCTGGGCGCCCACGGACAGACAACCTGATGCTGTCTAATAATGGTATCTGTACTGGACGTCTTGTGGTGGACCCTTGCATCTGCTTACAGATGTTGTAGTTCCAGACATAGTCTCTTATCTGCCTTCTCATTACAGGCCACCAGTAGCGTTGCTTCAATAAAGAAGCAGTTGCATCAAGTCCCAAATGCACAGAACCTGTCCCTTCGTGTGCTGCCACAATTAAGCCTAGCCTACGATCCATATTTGGTATTACTCTATCCCCCACTCCAGGAATCTGAGCATATGGAATGTTTTGTGCATCTAACTTGTAGGAGTACTTGAGTGGGAATTTTTTAGGTACTGCTGTGCTGCCTTTGCGTGAAGCATTGACAGCTACCATTATCTCGCCGTCTACCCTCGTCTTTGAACGAGTAACTGCAGCTACGGCGGCTGTGCAAACAGCCCCCTTTGCGGCTTCATCAGCCAATGAATTCCCTTCAACGTGAACGCCATCACGCTGATGACTCAGTGTATGTATCACGTGAGCCCTTGGTAGTTCGTTTCTCAACTCCACTACCTGTTCCCATAGCATTTTATGCTTAATTGTGCCACCTTTTGCATCTTTGAACCCGTTTTGTTCCCAATGATGTAGATATTCATTGTATGACTGTACACAGTAAAAGGAATCACACACAATAAGTGTGGGGAATTCGTGATCCGTATTTATAAGTGCCAGTATTAGTGCTTTGAGTTCTGCCAACTGAGCCGTGCAGTCTCCTAGAGATTGCGTTTTAGTGCAACTCGGATGGAACTTGCTATTGTGCATGCGACCTTTAACAATCGCACACGCTGCGCTGTAAGCTTGCTTACTTCCTGTGGCTGGTTGAGCAGATCCGTCAGTGTAAATAATGTATTCATACTGATCGAGAGGCAATATTTCATTTGGTAGAGGATATTCTTGTTCGTATTGCAGGAATGCCTGTGTCTTTAAACTTGGATCAAATCTGTATTCAACATCCGTTGCAGTAAGAGAATTAGCCCATTGTATCCATCTCGGATGTAAAGCTTTCGCATTTGGAATGTTAGCTTTTGTAACAGCATCTAAAGCTGGTACTGGGGTCACGACAATTATGCGTTTTCCCTGAGCCAGAGCTCTTTCTCTTGCTACAGCGGTCTTCACTGCTGTCAGAATTTTTTCTGTTGAAGTGAAGCGCATCTCTGCGTTTGTGTACAGGTGTGATTTGTGTGCGATTGGTACTGTTTCACCTTCATTAAAAGTTAAATAAGTGTACCCGCATTGACCTGCTATGACTCGGATCACTAAGTTCTGTGCGTTTACGCGTGTCTGTAAATGTTTAGAAGCTATCATGTCTTCCTGTAGGGAACACAGGATATTTGTGTGTTCCTGTGTCCATTGTCTTACTGAAAAATCAGGTTTTATTAAGTCGTAGAAAGGTTTTACTCTTTCTGCGTAATCCAAAATGTATGTTCGACCAAAATTTAGGAATCCCAGAATTGATTGTAAATTCTTTAATGATTTTGGAGGTTGGATCAGCGCAGACTTTTCTAAAAAGTTAGCTGCTAGGCTTTTTCCTTCACTTGACAGCTCGTATCCTAAAAACAGGACATTGAGGTGGGCAATTTTTGATTTTTTGAAATTAAATTTATATCCCTCAGAGGCGAATCCCATAATAATGGTGCTCACCCTGGTCAAGTGCCTCTTTAAGTCATCGTCCGTCAGATAAATATCATCCACATAGGACAATGCTTTTTCATCCAAATTTTGGAGTAACTCTGTTACCCTTGCTGAAAACAACCCCGGGCTATTCTTATACCCTTGGGGGAGTCGGCAGAATTGCCGTTGTGACCCTTACGCACTGAATGCGGTCAGATACCTGCTTTCAGGCGCTATATTTTGGCAGAAAAATCCATTTGAGATATCAAGTGTTGTTTTGTATTTTTTCCGCACAATGTTATTCATTAATGCGGCACTGTGTGCATTTTGAACTGCAAATGTCTTTGTGCAAGTGTTTAAATGTCTATAATCTAAAACTAGACGATATCTGTTGTCAGGTTTGGCTACGGGGAACAAAGGATTGTTCATAGGTGAAGGGCAATTTTCTATCACCCCCTGATATTCAAGTTGATCTAGAATCTCCCTGACTTGTTTTTTAGCTTCCTGCTTTATAGGGTATTGCCTTTGAGCATTTGGGGAAACTTTTAACGGGATCACGTGGTGGGTTGAATCCTCATCCCAACCAGCATGATTTTTATACAGTGCTGGAGCTAGGGCCACAAACCACTCCTGCGCATATGCATGTTTTAGGTGAATGGGAACGAGGTCGGAAAAGGCTGGAAAAATTATCGTTTCTCCCCTAGGGCACTCCATGACGAATGCTGGCGGCCAGTCTTGTTCTGCTAATAGAATGTCATAACCAGATGACAGATTTTTCCAAAAGAGACCTTTAACTTTTCTGGGCTTGTCCCCCTCCATCCGGAGTGTTATCTCATGTAATTTATGTGGGACACTTACCCGAGTATCAGGTGTTTCCACCGTGATATACTCACTCAACTCTGCTGTCACCAGAAATTCCTTCAGGTTCTGGCGAGCTATCGTTACTTCTGCCGCGCTGTCTAGCATCGTCAGAGCCCATTCCCCGTTCAGAAGCTGTGTCCTCAGAATTCTGGGCATGTCTGATCTTGAGACCTGCTACCTTCTTCTTTTTGAACTGAGGTTTTGATTTTTGTTTATCCTCTTTTTTTAGGTGCGTAGTCCGCAGCGTGTTGCGTGTCTCTGGACTTTGTACGCTCCTTTGACCGTCCTTCCCTCTCGGAGCTTCGTGATGAACCCTGAAAGGAACGAGAGGAACGAGTATCAGTATCCTGATACCTGTCAGGTTTTTTAATATTATCCCTATTCCTGAGGTTATACCTCTTTTCAGAGGGCTCCTGTTGAGGAGACCTACCTCTGGACTGAGATCTGGTGTCTTTAGACTTTTGTTGTTTTTTATTTTCCCACTTCTTTTTAGAAGAAGTAGGTGTCTGCTTTGTAGTGTCCTTTTCAGGACTGCCCACCAGTTGTGGTTTTAATGCTTTCCCACCCAAACTGTCTCTGCCTAGTTCTGCATATGCAGTTTCAATTATTTTGGGTAGTTCGTGTTGTTGGTCGTCTGGACTGAAGTCCCTTAGGCGTTGGTGGATCGCCACAGAAGCTGCTTCCCCCTTAATGTTAGCTAGTATTATGGCTGAGACCTGGTCAAAGTTATTTAGTAACTTCATCCCTAAGTTAAGGGCAGGTTCTGCTCCGTACTCATTTTGTATCTGTCTCAAAACGTCAGGTACTACTGCTAAGGACGGGATACCATGTGTTCTGGTATATATGGCAGCAAAGACTGAACCCCAAGAGGTGCAGTCCTCTACTTGTGGTGTAAAACCCATGGGTAAGCAGATTGTTAGAATCCTGTGTTTATCACTGGTTGTAGTATTCGGGAATACTGCTTCAAGCTGAGTTATGTTCTGAGCTATCCAGAATGGGATTTGTTCGCGTTATGCTGGCATTTTGCCCATTACCGCGTGTAATGTTTGTGGAGTAATTTTATTAACTGTACTCTGGACTGGATTGTCTTGTGCTGCAACTGGTGCAGGCTGAACTGTTAAAGTCCTCATCACAAATTGTGTGAGGTTTCTGTAGATTTTAATTAAATCTCTGTGTTGTACGAGTAAGTCTGGCTGTGTCATTGTGTTAATGTCAGGATGCGGTGTGTATGCCGCTAGTATGGGCCATGTGGCTCCTGCTCCTCCGAGCGGGGCTAATCTTGCTCTTCCATGTACGTGGGGTAGGGCGCCTTTAAACCAGTAATTATGCTCCTGGTAAGTGAGTGGAACCTCTACTTCCTCAAAAGGAGTATAGTCCGCTGGTGTTTCACCTTCTAGGTAGTAGTGAAATACATTTGTTATTGGATTCGCTGCTGGGATTGTAACCCAAGAATAGAACACCTCTGTTTTATTGGATTCGTGTGCCTCGATCACGAAAATTACTGTATCACCCATGGCTCTTAAGCCATGTTCTAAGAGTTTTATGGTGACTGCCCTTCTGTAATTTGGTGCAATTTGTATTGCATCTTCAGGGTCTTGTAACTCTCCCTGTTGCGTTTGTTTCTTCCACCATTTTTAATTGGAAGAAGGGAGTTTAAAGAGTTCTTAAAATAAGGTGTAAGTGCACAATTGTAGGAACTAAATGTCCTTCAAGCTTGAATAACCAACAGCCAATAAATAGTATTCTCGTACTACTCAGCTGCGGCGGATTTTGTGCCCACCCACTCCAGACGTCTCTCGGGTTTTGTGAGTAGGTTCTCTGAAAATAGCACGACTGAACTACTCAGATTCTACTGTTAAATAAGTACCAAACCAACGTTGGCGGCGCCATGTCGTGTAGCTCCTATAGTACCCCTGCAGGACCTGCGCGTTTGGATAACATATACTGCGGGCTTGGTGGCAGACTGACTCTATGCACCCCCACCGTATATGTTAGCCTAGTTTTGCATTAGCTAGCTCGCAGTGCCACTAGTGTCTCCTCTTATCGGGGAGAGATTAGTTTCTGGCAACCTTAGACCAAGACAGCCCTGATTCCCTCAGGATTGTGGAAACAATGTACTACCTTTCGCTCAGTCCCTCGTGCTCACATATTCGATTTGTCTCAGAGAGTTACACAGAATAAACAGTTGGGCGTTTCAATAAGTATTTATTGAACAGTTGTTATTCTAGTGTAAAATATATGTGCTGCGGTAACCAGCAGACAATAGCAGAGATATATTATCAGCAGTACGATAAGAGCAAAGGGATAGAACAGTTCTACCATATTGCGATAATCATGAGTACATATATGAATATAAAAGCATTATGCAAGTGTGCGTACTCCTACGATGCCTACCTAGATGTACCTGAGTGTACCTAGCATATGTGTGTAGGTCTTAGAAGCTAAGAGCCAAGAATCCTCCTAGGATTTAGTAGAACCCCCATACCTGAATAGAGAGAGTGTGGGACCCCGTCCTGGTCTCGAGTTGGACACCCCGTCCGGGTTGTGTCAGACCACTGTCAGCTTGAGCGACTGCATGCAGGAGCCTCAGCGTCTCTGGTCAGTGTGTCAGCATGGAAGTCTCGGTTCCCTCTGCCTTACCGGGGAAAGATGTGGTGTATTTATACCCTAAAGAGTCTCAGTCCTCAGTATGGGTTGTATTGGACATGAGGAAGACGTCAGGGGTGAACTTTGTACATACATATTATGCCGGTGGTGTATTCATAGAAAGCCATGCATAATTAATGAGTACAGTGTGGGCCTGTGTTTGGAAGAACCCTGCTGCATTCAAAACCACAGGATAGATAACGTTCAGCCCTCAGAGCTCATTGTGTACTAGCTGGGACCAATGTAGGTGAAAGATCATGCCTATATAAGGAATCATACTATAATAGGACATGTACAGTTGTGACCATAATTGGGCATATGTGGCCATGACCATAATTGGGCAAGTACGAATATGACCATATTAGGGTAAATATGAATACGTCCATTTTAGGGCATGTACGAACGGATCTACATTAGGGCATCTATGCGGGATATAACAGGAGAGCCACAAGATAGCTGCCCAGTGCTCTTGAGGGACCATCTGTACTTTACAGGCCCTCTCCAAAGCAGTTATCCATTTATGGATGTCATCCCCAACATGGTAGGGAGGGACAATCTTGCTCAGGTTCCCATTATCAAAGGAATGTTCCTTAACTCTAGGGACACTGTTGCTGCCACCATGGGACTCTAGTCCCAACTTTTTTCTAGCTCTCTGGACTTCTAGGGACTCCTTATCAAGGGCCAACTGCTCTTGCTTGAGCCTGAGCCTAGCTTTCTCAAGCTCAAGGAGTTGGTACTCCCTATCAAAAGAGTGGTCCCTCTTGCTAGATACAGAGGTCCCTACAGACTGTCCTGAGTGATTAGACTCTGCAGAGGAAGATCTAGATCTCCTTGGTAAACTCTGCACTCTTCCAGGAGGAGTAAAGAGAGGGCCCTCATGGCCTCCTTCATTCTCCTCTTGAAGATCTGTGTTATCCAGGTGGGAACCGTCAGGTTCCCCCTTGTCAGGGTTAGATTCCAGGTCATAAAAGGTGTCACCTCCTGACCTGTCCTCATTCCCTGCCCCACCCACTCTCTCCTGTTCACCTGACCCAGGGGTTTTCATTAAGTCATCTAGAAGTTGAGTGTTGGCACTTCTCCCTGTCTTCAACTTTCTTGAGGCACACAGGGCTTTCAGTCCTGGAATGAAAGCTCATTGTATCTAGAAGGCAGAGAGCCAGTGGCATCTCCTTGAGCAGACATACTAAGGGCCTCATTTATGAAAAGTGACGCATCGCGGCGTGAAAACAGCGATGCATCACTTTTCATTGCGCCCTCCTTGCGACATGCTGGATGCGTCATAATTACAGTATGACGCATCATGTCGCAAGGACTTACAGATACGTCAGTATTTCTGTCGTATCTGTAGGCGCCCAAATGACGCATTGCTGGAGTGTGTCACAAAAGTGACGCAACTCCAGCAATCGGTCATTTCACATGGGCAAGTCCCATTTCAAATGTGCCTGCGTCAGTCTTACGCCTGCTGTGAGGCAGGCGTAAGATATTGACGCATTTGCGTCCTAGAAGTGGTGAGGTGTTGCACCTAGCTAACCTAGTGGGAATTAAACTATCTGAGGTTGGAGAAAGGGTGTGTCAAACCCTTGACTTACCCAACCCTAAGTTCAGTAGAACTTACTTATTCTAAGCTAGTATTATATGTACCTAGTACTAGTGGTTTTTCAGTTAATCAATACAAAGATTTATCTGGTAAAATAATGCAGGCTTGAATCCCAACCGCTGCACACCAATGTGAGAAGTTGGCCTGGGATATGCTGTCCACTAATTAAAGTGGGCACCTTGCACCAGTCCAAACAACCCTTATCGTGGTGTAAGAGGTCAAAGATAACCTTAGAAAGCTATCCAAGTGCTAGCTGTGGAGAGCAGCCTTCAGGCTCAGTCTTCAATGAACGTTAAGCAGCTTGTTTTACCAGAATGCAACCTTATAGTATTGGTTAAATGAAATGAGAGCCACACAGTAGTTATAAAAATATGTATTTATTGATATAACACTATCTAGTATGACACAGTATCTCCTACACAGAGATAATCACAAAGCACACAATACTTAAGCACAGAAATGACAGTAAATAGCACTAATACACAGTGGGCCCCAGGGGGAGACCAGACCATATACTAAGAAAGTGGTATAAGAACCATGACTCGAGTACAGACAGTGTCGAGAGGACGTAAAATCACCTGGACTCCAAGGAACAACCCAAGGTGAGTAAGTAGGGACCCCACGAAGGACGGGTGCAGTGTGGGAACACGACTGCGTGCTCAGTACAATTCTATGGGAAAGTCGCGGTTGAAATTTTAGAGTTTAAGGACCCTTCCCAGTGGACTTTGAAGAAACCCAGTGGAAGACAGAAGGTTGGAGAGCCACCCCACCTGTGGATACCGAGGTACCCAAGTTACCTATCCCAGGGAAGCAGGTGCATAGGTCTGAAGTGGTGTCAGAAACTGCCATCGAACCCAATGGAGGACTTCGAAGAAGAGCCGCTGATGGAAGGAAGAAAAGTGTCAGTTGGAATCCAAAGGTGGATTCTTGTCGAAGAGTACCTGAAAGCAGAGGGGACAGAGTCTGGGTCACTCAGACGTGACCAGGGGCTCGGTAGACAAATGCCCACCGATGTCGGGTGTTTCAGGTGCGTTGATGGAGTCCTTGACTCTGCAGCTACGGGGACCAGGAGACGTCGAGGACAACCAGGAGCCAGATATGAACTGTCCCACAAAGGATGTCAAGTACTGAGGGGTCGGTGGCCGGCGGGAGCTCCAACAAGCCTTGGCAACGGCAACCCATGCAGAAGGTCAAAGATGTGTATGGTTCGGACCAGCAAGGTCCAGGAGACTCACCACACACAGGGGAGTCAGGGCAAGCTTGGAGCAACCAGGGGAGCCCAAGAAAAGCAAAGTTGACCCTCAAATGGACTCACATGCTGGAGGCACAGGAATCACAAGAGGACCTCAAGCAAGTTCACCAAACAACAGCCCACGGAGCACTCGGTGCGAAAAGGCCAAAGTTCTTCATAGGAAATGGTGCCAGAGGTTGGGGCTACTCAGAGCCCAATGCACTTGTTCAGGAAATGCCAACAAGCATATGCACTTGCAAATGTATGCAGTGCACAGTGGATTAGGTATTGCAGCCCCCACGAGGGATTCTGACCTTAAGCTTGGTGAAAGGGCAGCTCAGACCTCATGGGACGTAGAAACTTACCTCCTGTGTTGCTGGAGCCTTTAGAGTCCGTAGGAGCTCAGGATCAGCAGACTGGACAGCAGTGTTGAGGTGCCTGCGGATGCAGGGGAGTGACTCCTTCACTCCAAGGGAGATATCTTTGGCTGTCCTTGATGCTCTGCAGGTCCTGCACTGATCCTGTATGGAGCACGGGCACAGACAATGCAGCAGACTGAGTGGGAGACAAAGTCGGGCCCAAACGAAGTCCAGCAAAGTCCAGAGTGTTCAGACGGTCGAAGTTCAGTGGTTTCTGGTTCAGAATCTTGTCCACGTCGAATCTAAGGTCCTACAGCCAAGTAAGCCCTTATGTAACCACGGAAGAGGGTTGGCAAGATTCAGGGGACCCTCCCAGGGGAGGGTCTGGACAGTGGGGAGGTTACTCCCATGTCATTTGTCCAGTTTCGCACCAGAGAGGGAGCCAACGGCTCCCAGGACTGGTTTGAACTGGACTATGCACAGGGACACCAAATGTGCCCCTCATGCAGACTTTCAGTCGCTGGCAAGCGCACCCACCCAGCCCTAATACACTAAATCCTGTCTGGGAGGTCATCCATGCATGGCTCCTACTGGCAAAGGCAACTTTATCTTCAACAAGAGAGATTTTCTTGGTCACAAATACCTGTGACAGGATGCCTATTGTTCTGCCTTTCCCTGCTCAAGCTTAGCTCAGCAGCAGGAGGGCAGAAATGTGTCTCTGGTCGGCAGCAACCATTTTGTGCTGTGTGGGACTAGAAGGCTGGTACTGGGAACACCAGGGACCCCACGAAGCTCGCTTCTGAGGGGTGGAATCATACCTCCCACACCGGTTACCGTTGTGGGGGTATGAATCCAACATGTTTGACACCAAACACGATAGGGTTTGTTTCAGCCTTTTTAGAGTTGGTCATCACGCGGTCGCATAATGCCACTCTATATGTCGTAAATGGCTGCCTCGCTGACAACCCGGGAGAATGGACTCCGTAGGCTGCTCATGCAGTGGCACCCTCTCACTTAGAACCAAGCACCCTGCCCTCAGGATTGTAAAGGCCGGCTAGAGGGGTGACTTATAGGTTTTAAGTGCAGTGACCCTTAGATATAGTAAAACTATATCTTAAGTAAGTGGTGCATGCACCAACTTACACAGGCTGCAATGGCAGGCCTGTAGGTTCCATTTTGCATGTCCTCTCATGGGTGGCATAATACATGCTTCAGCCCAAGGGAGGCCTCTGGGGTACCTGTGCCCTGGGTACATGAGTACCGTATACTAGGGACTGACAAGTGTACCCCAGTATCCAATCTGGAGTGTACCTAAGTACATACCATAACAGTTTAGGGAGAAAGCAGATATACTGGGGTCCTGATTAGCAGGATCCCAGTCAGACTAGTCAAAAACAGTATCACATTTAGCAAAAAGTGGGGGTAACCATAAGAAGCAGGTCCTACTTTCCTACAGTTATGCATAATGTGTTATGCCAAGTATAGTTCCTACCAGTAGCTACTGGGTGGGGACAACTGTGATGTTTATGGCCATGGCCCGATTGGCCAGTGATTTATGTAATCCCTGTGAAGGCATGACAAGGGCCTAGTGGCACAGTGATACATATGTGATTGTGTTCTAATGTGTTTTTATGGATAATATAAAGGCTAATTTTATATAACCTTGTGTGGAGTTTCTTTTGTGGTGTGCCTAGTGTGTCGCTGCTGTGTGAGTGTGTTGCGCAAGCGCTTTACACATTGCCTCTGGGATAAGCCTGACTGCTCTGCCCAGCTACCAAGGAGGTGAGCAGGGGTTATCTTCAGCGTGTAACTCCCTTGCCCTGACTAGAGTGGTGGGTTCTGCCTGGCTTAGGTGCATACCCTAGCCAACCAGAAACCCCATTTCTAACAGTGATGTTCTAAATTAATTCCACCCCTTCCTTAGTAATATATGTCACACATAATATTTCAGCGCAAACTCTAGGTAAATATGATGCTCTCCTACGTTTCACACATGGAGGTCAAAATATCGCTGCCCCAAGGACAAGAACGATCTTGCAATGCGGTCTCATGGGTGGCTGGTCCCAAAGTCTTATACAAATATACTGGAGCAACTGTATTTGGGGACCAGCTACTCAATCTACATCGAGAAAAAGTTTATGGCTTTGCGACTAGGGTCCTCCAGACCTTGGATGGAAACAGGGATTGCTATGAGCAAAAAATGTTGACTATGCAACTCAGGTGATGTAACCTTGATACATGTATTTTACATTTGTCCGCACTTTTTGAAAAACCGAAGGGCCCTGCACGCAAAGAACTAAGGGTTCTGGAAACTCGGAGTTGTAGGCAAGCGCTTATTGAATCGTTGCGCCCACGAAACCTCATGTTGAACATGCGCATAGCCCAATTCCTTGACATTTTCAAGACGGAAGTAGCAGCCACTGCACAGACCAATGCAGTAGAGCTACAGTGGGTTCTCTGAGGAGAACGGTATCTACCCACACCCAACCACTCTGTTTTCAAAGTGTGTCTGTCCAGGACAGCCGTTTCAGAGCAATATTACCTTAATAAAGAACCAGAGTGATAAATTTGCACAACTGAACAATGAACACTACCCTTCAAGAGCCCTTGGCATTTTATAACAATTTTTTTTAATAGGAACAAATGGGATAACGGGACGCAATGACCAGACTGTTTTGAAAATGAATGGCCAATTGGTACAACTGTATAATGAATTCTACTTTTTATGAATGCTTCGCATTTTATTCCCACCTCTAGACTTTTTTTAGTGACTACACATATGAAATTGTTATGTAAATTACAAGACTACTTTAAAAATGTTTTAGCTATTATTAATTAATTATGTGATTTTATTGGTAGTGTAATGGTTTTAATTAACTATGCACTTATATACATTAAACAAGATCATGTTAATAATGCTAATGTTGAGTTTACTACAAAAAAAATGTATTTCTGTAATTTAGATATGCCACATTTTTTAAGAGACTCCATTTTATTAATGTAAATTATTTTATTAATACGGATACTGTTTTGGTGTTCTGTTCATTTTGTTCCTGTTCATCACCCCTTCCAATCAATGTCCCCCTGCATGTCTTCTCTCCCCACAGTCTTCGTGACACAATTGGTTATTTTCCTTAGCGTGTATTGTGACTGAAGCTTTCTTCGTCTACTGGATGTAACAGATTCAAGGACAATTCAGTTGGAGGTCCTGATGTAGGTCTGCTAGCATATCCTAGTGTATGAGACTTTTTCGAAAATATTTTTATTGGGTTTTGCAATCTAATCAGCATTAGCATGTGACAATGGTTGGCGAGTGATGATGACGCTGGATAGTAAATACAGTCTGATTATACATAAATGTATAAAAAAACAATGCCAGCATAGGGTATGTAAAGGAACAGAGGTTTGAAGAGTCCTCATTTTACATTCAAATTGTATATCGTCACAATGGTGCAAACTGAGAGCAAACGTAGAAACTGGGGCAAGAGCCAGGTGGGCAGGCTTAGTGACGTTGGCAGAGTGTGAAGAGTGAGGCAGCAATAGTGGCAAGGGCGGGTGGACAGGCATATGGAGACTGTGGGGCATATTCACAAGGAGCTATCGCCGAATTAACGGCACTTTATCGCAGCCAAAGTCGTGATAAATTTACCTCCTCATTCACAAGCCGGTGTTAACAGCCCACAGCACCAGTTTACCCGTGATAGCAGCCGCAAAAAACATCGCCACAGAGGACCCCCGCAAATATCGCTAATGAGATGCAGAGTAGGCGTTCCCGTGACAAAAGCCGAGACAACAGCACACCTCAACATTCACAACGACCAGCCACATCCGCGATAAAAACACAAAACTGGCGATAAGGCGTGTTAGCACCAGGAAATCTACACCTGCTCTGACCTGGTGTAAAGTCGGACGGCAGCCTGCACCACAAAAGGGAGCACAGCCCAGGGCCACAACCGAAGGGCAACAGATGCCATGGAGCCAGACATCATGCAGCCCGGACACCCAAGAGGGCCACAACACCCACCCCCACAACCCCAGGACCCCATCCCACCCCCGGAACACCCCCCCCCCGGACCAACACAGACACAGCGCAGACAAAGACATCGGAACCCCAGGAAACGTACCTGCCGCACAGACCGCACAGAGTGGAGAGGTGTGGTGCAGCGGCCAGGGCAGCTGACTTCGGAACACAGGGTTCACGGTTCGATCCCCGGCTCCGGCGGCAGCTCAGCTCAGCACCATGTGACTCTGGGCAATAGCTCACTTAATTTCCACGACGGCCCCCAGCGCCTTGAGACCCGTAAGGGTGAGTAGCTGCGCTATATAAAAAGGGACTTACATTTTTACCCAACATCTTACAATGTCACCTTCCACTCCATGCTGAAAGGGACAACCAACCTACGCATCCTGACCATCATCGCCTAACAGGCCTACGGCAACAACACAGCGGACAACCAACATCCCACCCCACACAAAGCTGATGGCGTGGCTGCACCTGTTGGCCCCTGAGACCCCCCATCCAACACCCGCCAGAGTCGGAGGAGTCCCACAGCCAGCCACATCCAAGTCCCCCACACCTGTCCTGGACATCACCATCACCCTGGTACCCCAGTCCCCATATGTACAACACGATGCGCAGGATCCGCTGGAGACCAAGCAAGGACCAGACGCCATAGCAGGATGCACGCACGTGTTGGGGGCAACACACAGCACACATGTACTACCTGTGCCCCCTGGTGACACAGCACATAATCACCGCAACAGGAAGCACACGTCACACACCAATGTGCAGGCAACAACAGAACACCGTGGAACACCCAACAATGTCGCCTTCAAATACACAGCCAGTGTGCATGATACCTTCATCCTCCGACAGTCCATCATCAACCAGCGTTCCCAGGATGCCAACAAGGGAAATGTACAGCCCCTTGGCAATATACAAATGAACACCCCACACACCTCAACACCACAACCATGCAACTCACAACTCTGGCAATGCACACGTCACAAAATCTCATACAACAGGCACAACAATATGCCCACCCACCAGACACAACAGAACAACTTACAATGTCCACATGGGCAAGCCCTTAAAATGAGCCAGCAACGGCATGGCACCTCAGCCACATACTAGCCGAATGTGGGGAGAGGTGGCAACCAGGCATGTGTGAAGGATGCAGTAGAACCATGATTGGGAAAGTACACAATGCCAACAGTGCCGGAGATGTGCTGGACACCTCGCAGTATGCAGAACACACCCATATCCATGCCGACATACACCGCTTGCATATGGAGTGTAGTGGACAGTGGACGCCACCATGTCACCACAGCCAGTGGGGGACCTCGCGGAAATGTTGCCTGTTACGCCCCCCCCCTAAGCTTCAGCGGAGTGGGATGGCCCGGCGTACGCCACGCCAGCGTAGGGGTGTGAATAAAAACCACGTAGGCCTGGGCGTGGTCCACTTCCGGAAAGACCCACGTCTCTGCCAGGGTGGCGCCTCCTACCTCAAAACGAGGCCGACGCCATCCTTGTGAGCGGAGTTGCCTGAGATGCCGTGCGCCTGCCTGACCCCGGCACGTTGGTCCACGAACCCGTCAGGCCAGCCCCTGCGCAGCCAGGCCACACTGATCACCTTCCGACACCGGCGTGTGTCAAGGAGGGCCCACCACGTGCCGGTGCAAGCCCGAGGCCCGAGATCTTGGCAGCCACCTCAGACCATCACGGCTGCCACGACACGGCCCGCTTTATTCCTTTTTCGTTGACGTACTCCACTGCCGCCCCCGGCCTACTCTTCGGACCAGTAGGTCCCACATGTGGAACTGTGTCTTGAGTCATGAATGGCAGTGACCCCATATCCGGGCCAGCAGCCACAGCACCAGACCCCCCCAGTTCAGTGAGGCATAGTTCCACATGGGCATCTTGCTACACGTGGTGCCACTAACCCTGTTCACCGCCAGCCTGCTACACGTGGTGCCACTAACCCTGTTCAACGCCAGCCTGCTACACGTGGTGCCACTAACCCTGTTCAACGCCAGCCGGCTACACGTGGTGCCACTGAACCTGAACTACGCAGGCCGGTGGGGCCATCCAACCTATGCCGGCGACACTCGGTGAATGGGCCGTGCTGACCGCTGCCTCAGGCCTACACCACGGTCAGGTAGGTCACACATTTGGAACTGAGTCTTGATTACACCATGGCAGTGAACATTATTTGAGGCAGAGAACTATTCACCATACACCCTTCGATGTGGTGGCAACAAGTCTGTGCATGGCATCACAACCACACGTGTCTGTGGGCCTACGCGGACCACTGCCCTCGGCCTACGCTGCGCTCGAATGGGATCCCAGAATTGGAACTGAACATCGGTAATTCAAAAGGCTGAATACATGTCTTCGCACGCACGGAGGGGCGTAAGAGGATGACGCGTTGCAGGCCGGAGGGAACAGGATCAGCATCACGGAGGTAATTGAACACTACCGACAACTGCCACTGTGTCACTAACTCTGTGCCTCGCGAGCCAACGACATGTGGCTGTGGGCCACTGCTGACCGCTGCCTCCGGCCTACACTGCGGTCCAGTAGGTCACAGAGCCTTGATTTGGCATTCTTGGAGTTCACATATGTGTACCGGCATCATCGCAGACTGCATGCCCTCACAGCACCTGTGCCACTAAGTCTGTTCCCCGACATTCATGGACACTCACTGGTCGTACATTGGTGGCGTTTGAGTCCATGGACTAGGGGGTAGTTTTCATCCTCTTGTAGCTGATCCCGAATTGTTGGTGCAAACGAGGCTTGCGCTTTCCACTCCTCCATTTGCTGCTTCCAGATAACATCAGACCGTCCGCATCATGCCCGGGAGGACACCTTCCACTGTCCCCCGAAACCCTCCGCAACATACACCTCGGGCATTGATGGGGACCCGCTCAGGTCGCATGGCCCATCTGACTGCACCACAAGTCACCGTCCCGTGGCTGGGTGCCTGTGCCGGCCGCAGTGCATCTGGGGCCACTAACTCTCTGCTGGTCAGGCCTGGGACCCCTTCTTCTGAGACATTGAATGGCCTCTGTAGCGATGGTCTTGGGGTCATCAACGCCATGTGTCTGTGGCCCTGCGCTGTCCGCCTCCTCCGGCCCCAACTGCGGGCCACCAGGGCCCACACATGGCATTGAGTCTTGACCGGCCCGGACGTCGCATCACCGCAGGAGGCACACGCCACCACCTCAAGGACCACCTTCAACCGCCATGTGCCAGAGTCGAAAAGGTGGTCCTGACAGACTTAAGGATTTGCTCAGACCTGTCATGGATGCCATCATCGGCCTGATACCCTGCTCAGCACTCCAGGTGCCAGTGACTCAGTGCACCGCGAGCCATTGTCCGTTACTGATTGTGTTTTGTGCTGTTGTGAGGTTGCGCAGCAATGTCACCTCATGCAGTGGGGAAGACCTTGGACGTTGATGACGAAGTTGATGCAGGTGTAACACACCCCACTGCATGTGCATCAGGACTGACCCGAAGGGACACAATCCTAGCAATTTCTTCACATGAGCGTGCTCTTCTCTAGTGCCCCAAGCTCAGTGCACTGCAACTCACGGAACCTCCTGACTGAATATTGGGTGACCTCTGTCCTTACTCCGGAGCCCTCCATGTTGCTCTGCATTTGACTCTGTTATGCTGGTGTTTTCTGTTTCCATTGCACTGGTGTCCACTGTTCAGGTTGTTGGCAGCACCAAGCACTCTGTGCGGGCTGGCTTATACTCACCCCACACACATCCAGCACAGGCGTCACTGTACATGTGGCCCTGCCAATAAAGGGGCCGGGCGCACGTGCCCGTAGCCAGTTCAACATGATATATGCATGTGTCTCTGTGGAGGTGTGGGTCTCCTTTGTGGGGTGTGGGGGGTCCCTGAAGGGTATTGGACACCCACGTATGTGTTCTAGTTCGCATTCCATGGGTTCGGCAACACCCTCACCTGTTGGGCCACCTCCTTTTGGCGTTCTGCCACCTGGCATTGGGATGCCATGTGTGGGTGGGTGAAGTGTTGTGAGCCAGCCGTGATTGCGGGTGCTTCATGCTGTGTGGTCTGTTGCAGGGGTTGGGTTCTCCTCTGAGTGGCTTGTCTGCCCTGGTCCTGGTGGTGGGTTGTGTGGGATGTCCATGGGCTGTTGTAGGGCGTCGGTGTTTGGGCTGTAGTGTTCGTCTCGGGCATCACTGATGGGTTGTCTGTTCTGACCTGCTGGAGGTGTTGTTTGTCCCTCTGCATTGTGAAGGGGAGGTGCATGTTGGCATTGTGTTGGCGCCTTGTTATTGTCAACATGCAGACTGTGTGACGATGTACATTGTGAGTGTTTGGGCGGTGGTGGCTATTTGAGTTGGGACAGTGTCCATTTGGCCTCCATGGCTGATGTGGGGTTGTAGGGGTAGATGTGCATCTCACAGTTCCCTGCTCTGTCCGATGTGATTGTTCTGTTCCTGTGCCTGGTTGGACCCAGTTGTGTCCCCTGTTCTTCAGTGTGGGTGTTGCACTTTGTGCCACATTGTCATGGTATGTGCTGTGATTGCTATGTGTGTGTGCTGCAGTGTGCCACAGGGATGGGGGACATGTCCCTGGGTAATTGTGGGTGTGCAGTGTGTTACACATCATTGTGCATGTGTGGATTGTGCCCATCACCCCCTGTCCCTCCAGTCCCTGTTGGATCCTCACCCTGTTGTTGTTGTGTCTGGTCCTGTCGGGCTGTGTCCGTACTCCCTACTCCTTGCACACTGATTACTGTGGCCTGGGTTTCCTCCTTCTCCTCCTGTGGTGCTGGACTGTCACCTCCTGTCGCCGTTGCTGCCTTCCTGTTGGCAGCGGGTTTGTACCTGGTTTAGGTTGTCAGGTCCTGCCGGCACCTCTTGGCCTCCTGGATTGGCCTCCTGGGCTCTGCGACTGCATTCCAGGCGGTCTGCTTGTGGGTCATTTGCTGGTGGTGTTCTGTCGCCTCCGTGGCCTTGGTCTTGTTTTCCTGCCGTCTTCCTCTCCATTTTCTCCTTGGCCTTCCCCGAGCCAGTTGTTTCTTGCTGGTGGTCTGTGGGGGTTGTGGTGTTCGCGTTGCCCTCTGCGCTGGGTCAGGGTGCATGGATGTTGCTACGTGCTTTGGCTTGTTTCTGGTGTGTTGTGCCTGTGGTTTTTATGGTGCAATTGCCCGCCAGACACATGGGAGTTGCAGGCCTGAGGCTGCTTTTCGCTGCTTTTTTTTTACCGCGATTGGCCTCATCGCATGATTTCTCGCGTTTCGCATTTTTTGGGCGTGGTGTTGTTTTTCACGCTGGCATTTGACGCGTTATCTGGTGACTTTCGCATGCTACCGCCTTGTTGTGAATTCCACGTTGACACAGGGTAATTTTCCCGTGATAGGCTGCGTTATTGAAAGTTGCGTTACGATACTCTTGCGGTAGTTATCACGCGTTCTTGTGAATATACCCCTGTGTGTACCACGTGAAGGTGGGTGAGTGGAGACCACGGGTGAGTGCTGACGTAGGGGCCCCCAATAGGAGCAGCATTTATGGCGTACATGGGGAGTGCATGCTGTGATCATGGGGCAAGATAATCGTTTTCCACCTCCTGTTGGAAATGCATGAGTAGGGTGGCCCATTGGGGGGAAATAGGTTGTTTGTGCAGTCGACTCACCTCCAGGCCCTCTGCTGCACCCCATTTGCATACCGCACCATGCCTTGTGGCCACCGGAGGGGCTGTAGGTGAACGCCAGTGGAGTGTGAGTATGCGTTTGACAAGGACGAGTGCTAGGGCCATGAAGTGAGTGTGTACTTTATGGGGGATATTCACAAGAACGTGGGCTAAATATCTCCTGAAAATGCTAACGCAACTTTACACATCGCAGTCCATCGCGGGAAAATAACCCCGTGTGAACGTGGAATTCATAACACGGCGGTACCATGCGATAGTCACCTGAAACCGCGGACAATGTCCGCGAGACAACCACCAAGACGGCGATAAAAACACAAACCCCAACACCAAAAACATGCGATGGGCCAAAGCGCGATGAGGAAATCAGTGATAAGCAGCGCCAGGCCTGCAATACACACATGGCAGGCGGGAAAAGTCAGTAGAAAAGTAGAAAAAACACACAAACACAAAATGACCAACACCGAAGCACCATGGAGGCAGCCGGAGCAGGCGCAGAGGACGAGCGCAACCCCACAAGTACCCCGGACGATCAGCCCGGGACCACGGTGACAGGGAAGGGCAAGGACAAGAAGAAGAGGAAGACGAAGTACAGTCCGCAGGAGAATCGGATCCTGGTCACGGAGGTGATAGAACACCATCAACAACTGTTCGTCGCCTCCAATGTGTCATTGGGCACCAAAAATGGATTATGGCGGTCCATCATGGACAAGGTGAACGCCGTCGGAGAGCACAAGAGGTCAATGGACGAGGTCAAGAGGCGATGGAATGACATCAAGCGCAAGACCAAGGAGAAACTCACAGCCAACCAGAAGGCAGCAACGCAGACTGGAGGTGGGAGCCCAGCGCCACAGCTGGAGCTGGATGACATGGAGGAGCTGGTGTCGACAGTTATCAGTGTGGAGACCGTGGCAGGAGTCAGGGCACCGGACACTGCTCGACAGGACACAACAAAACGGCAACAGGGTGAGTAACCACCAGGTACTGGGGGGACGGGGGGAGATGGCCACAATGGCACACATGCACAATCAAGCAGAGCACAGTGCACACCCACAATCACTCTGGATCATGGCCCTGATCTACAAACTGTCACAATGTACATTGCCATGCTGTCTGAATGTGAACATGTACCATGCGGCCACATACATGTGGGCACATTGTAACACAGCATCTCCCCTTCACATTGCAGGGGCACCGTCAACGCCACCTGCAGAGCAGTCCCAGCCACTCTTCACTGATGATGAGGAGGACACCACCAGCATCGACACCCAAGCCATCCAAGACATCTTTGAGCTCATCCGCAAAGCACCTCCAGGACCAGGGCAGCCCAGCTGCATCGAGGAGACCCCACCCACTCCACAAACCACCCAGCAGGAGGCACCCACAACCCCGGCTGTCTCCCAAGACCCCCCCGAACAACCCATGGCCTTCCAGCTCCGTGTGTTGGAGGTCCAGAGGGAGATGGCTGAGCAGGTGCGGGTGGGGTTCGACCTCATGGCTACCAAACTCGACGCCATCCATGGGTGTCTGAGTCCCATCAGGGACCACTTGCAGTCCCTAACGGACACCCACACGCCGCTCCATGGTCTCCAACGAGCCCTGGCTGACATTGCTGGAGTCATGACTCGGAGACAAGAGCACCTGTCCGCTCAGGGTGGCTCCAGCGATCTCAGCCAGGAGATGGCACGCATGCGGAGGCTCATGGAGGACATGGTGCGGATGGAGGCGGAAAGGATGGCAGCCACCGCTGCACATCAGCGGAATGTAGCTGGGATCTACCAGGCCCTGCATGTCCTCATCATGGGATTGCTGCCACAAGGCGTGGCGATGATGAATGCTGCTGCCCCCACACCATCCACATCTCCGCCCCCTGGTGTGTCCGTGCCCCACAGTGCGGCAGACATTCCACCTCCAGCACCTGATGTGTCACTGCCACACAGAGCGGCCGGCAATCCACCTCCGGCCCCTGATGTGTCAGTGGCACACAGTGCTGCAGCCGGAACAGCACCACCCACAGGTGGGGCAGAGCACACATCCGAGGACGAGGACGTGGATGGGCTTGATTTCAGAAGGAGGCACTAGCATTCATGTCCGCCACCTGGCCTGTTGCTCCTTGGTGCCGCACATGGCCCCATGACCTCCCACTGACCCCCGATACACTCTGCGGCACTCACCTTGGACCACGACATGGACTTCCATATCCTGTTTGGTGACCAATGACATGGCGACCAGACTGCGGACTGTACTCTTCCTCATCCTCTGTCCTTGTCATTCCCCGATGGACTCTGGCTGGCCCTCCACGTGCCCATATTGTGAAGTGGGGTTGGCATGGCCCTGTACTGCTCCAGCTGCTGAACTCCACTGGATGTGCAATAAACATCCAGGAACGCACTGCTGTGTCATGTCTTTCATCATTCAAGTATGAATGTGTGGATGAATGTAGGATCAGTGATTCCCCCTAATGGCAATGCTGCTCATCTAGTGGGGTTCCAGTCACAGTGTGCTACGTTGCCGATTGCATTGCGGGTGCCGTAGACACCACAACAGGGACTCACGCATTAGTCACTTCCTTGTCCGGACATGGACTGCACCACACCCAGAGCCCCCGAGTCGTTGTTGCAAGCCCTGCGCTGGTCCGGCGTACGCCATGACGGACCACTCCGCTTACGCTCCAAGGGGGGCCACATCACCACATGTCGCAGGTCTACACGCTAGTGGTCTGCAGGTCGCTGGTCTAGTTGTTAGCATGTCGCGGCCACTCCCTAAGGGCATATTTGCACACACACCACACCCATCCGGCACAGGCGTCACAGGCCATGTGACCCCGCCAATATAAGGGGCCGACAACATCACATTCCCCTCTGCCGGTGGTGACTGGATGACGGACGCTCCACGGTTCTCAATCATAAAGGGCCCATGAGTTGTTGCGCACAGGGTTAGTGGCACACGAAGCCTTGCGGCCGTCACGGGCCTACCACCACGTGGCACAGACTCGGGTTGCACAGTTTTAGTGGCACCCAAAGCCTTGCGGCCGTCACGGGCCTACCACCACGTGGCGCAGACTCGGGTTGCACAGGGTTAGTGGCACCCGAAGCCTTGCGGCCGTCACAGGCCTACCACCACCTAGCGCTGACTGGGGTTGCACAGGGTTAGTGGCACCGAAATTGCTGAGCGGGTGTGCAGCCTGCGATGATGACGTGTGCACTGATGTGGTCTCTGCCATTGATGCCTCAGGACTCAGCGTCATGTGTGGGACCTGCTAGGCCGCGGTGCGGGTCCCCATGATGTAGAGCATGCCATGGTGGCGGGACCGGGGCCTGGAGCTTGCACGGGCACGTGGTGTGCCCACTGGTGGACACACCGTTGGCGGCAGGTGAGTAGTGGGGCCTGGGTGCACAAGTGCGGGCAGACATCGCTGGGCGGCGGGAGGGGGTAGGGTGTGGCTGCATGTGCGCGCAGGACAGACAGGCGTTGTTGCCGTGTGCAGTGAGATGGACTCTGCCATGATTGACTCTGGCCTCGTTTACAGATTGCAGACCTGGTGGCTTGCAGTGTATACCGGCACGTGGTTGGAGATACACCGGTGGCAGCAGGTGAGCAGTGGTACCTGGGTGCGCGGGGGCGGCAGTGTCCCTCCTTCTCTCTCTCCCTCTCCCTTCCTTTCCCTTTCCCTCTCTCCCTCTCCCTTCCTTTCCTTCTCTCTCTCTCTCCCTCTCCCTTCCTTTCCCTCTCCCTCTCTCCCTCTCCCTTCCTTTCCTTCTCTCTCTCCCTTCCTTTCCCTCTCCCTCTCTCCCTCTCCCTTCCTTTCCTTTCCTTCTCTCTCTTTCTCTCTCTCCCTTCCTTTCCCTCTCCCTCTCTCCCTCTCCCTTCCTTTCCTTCTCTCTCTCTCTTTCTCTCTCTCTCTCCCTTCCTTTCCCTCTCCCTCTCTCCCTCCTCCCTCTCCCTTCCCTTCCTTCTCTCTCTTTCTCTCTCTGCCTTTCTTTCCTTATCTGTTTCTCTGTGTCTCGCTCCTTTGATGTGCGCATGACACACGTTCTGATTTAGTGCTTTATTTTCCAGGCTGTGACATCAGGATGGTCCCGGACGGACCCGACAGGAGTCTTCCGCATTGGTGTTTTGTGTTGTATTCAATAAAGTTTTTGGTTGTTACTTCAATGATGAGTGACTGTTTCTCGTTCTTCTGACCACACATGTGTGTTTCTTTGTGTCATTGTGCGACATCATGCGCTTTTTGTGGCTCTTGTGTCGTGCACGGTATGTGTTTGTCCCCGGGGGGGGGCCTGGGAGTGGTGGCGGTGGGTGTTGTGGCCCTCATGGGTCTCTGGGCTGCATGGTCATTGTCTCCATGGCATCTGTGGGTCTTCAGATGTGGCTCTTGGCTGTGCTCCCTTTCATGCTGCAGGTAGTCGTCCTGCTTAACACCAGCAAAAGGCAGGTGTTAATTCCCTGGTGCTACCACGGCTTATCGCCTCTTTTTGGTTCGCATCGCAGATCTGGCAGTTCGTTGTGAAAGTGGTGTAGTGGTTTTTTCGTGTGTTTTTGCACGGGAACGCCTACTCTGCATCTCATTAGGGTTAGTTGATGGTGTCCACCGTGGAGATAAATTTTGCGGCAGTTCTCTCGGGAATACTGGCGATGTCTGCAGTTTGCACCCGCTTGTGAATGGGGTGTTAAATATATCTCCACTTTTGGTGAGTTAAGGTGGAGGTAAATCGGAGATAAGTCTTTGTGAATATGCCCCTATGTTGTTTCTTAGGCTTAGAAATGCCTAGTGAGCATGCTTCCCATGTGTAAATATCTGGTAACTCTGTGACCTCGCTCAAGGTGGTGTGGACCGAGTGCCGATAACTCTTTAGAGCAGGACAGGTCCACAGCATATGCATGAGGTTCGTGTCAGGGGCTTGGCAACGTAGGCATCCAACTTGTGTGTCAGGTAAGTAACGGTTTAGTTGATACAGGGTTAAATATGCCCTATGTAGCAGAAAGAATTGTATAATCTTGAAACAGGAATTTGCAAGAGACCATTCAAGGGCATTCTGGCACCCGTTCCCATTCCTCATCATGCAGCACCCCTCCAAAGTCATCTTCCCATTTTCATCTTCCCATGTTTGACGCAGTTTAGAGAGTGGGTATTCGCCAGTTCACGGATGGCTTTATAGAGCCAGGTGATCAGGTGACGGCCATCACCCATGGTGAGGATAGCCTGCAGAACAGGATGTGTGGCAGGTTCTCCCTCCGAGACGTCCCAAAGTGTGTGACAAGTATGACTGAACTGTCTGTGCAAAAGTAACTGTCCTGGTGGGAGGTCATGCTCCGCAGCCAGTTGATTAAATGGGAGGAGGTGGCCTTCGAAAAAGAGACCTCTCAGTGTAAGCACTGGGGGGGATATTCTCAAGAACGTGCGATAATCATCGCCAAAAAAGGCTAACGCACGTTTCCATATCGCCGCCTATCGTGGGAAAACAACTCCGTGTTAACGTCGTATTCTCAACACGGCGGTAACATGCGATAGTCTCCCGAGAACCCGTCAAATGTCCGCAATACAACTACCGCGACGGCGATAAAAAAGAAAACCGAACGTGAAAAAAGTTGCGATGGGCCCGACCGCGATAGAAAAATCAGCGACAAGCAGCGCCAGGCTTGCAATTCCCACGTCAGGCGGGAAAAATCACCATAAAAGCAGCAAAAAACCCCAGAAATAAATAAAAAAAACATAACAACTGCGAAGCACAATGGAGGGAGCTGAAGCAAGTACAGAGGACAACCCGAACCCCACAAGCCCCACGGAGGACCAGCCTGGGACATCGGGGCCAGGGAAGGGCAAGGAGAAGAAGAAGAGGAAGACGCGGTTCAGTCCGCAGGAAAACAGGATCCCGATAACGGAGGTGACACTCCCACCATCCAATTGCCATTGGTGAAATTGTCAGCACTAAATGTTGCACATACACTTGTCAGAGCGATGTGCCAATGCAGAGGAGTGACATGCACACAGGGAATGTGTCTAGGAATGAATTTATTTGCACATGCTGTGCCTGTGGTCATTTTGACCTGTCCCATGATTGCTAAGGACAGTCCCTATGTGACGTGCTTATGTGAAGAAATTGTGAATGATACTGTCCCATCGGGCTATTCCAGCTGCTGCTGCACTGGGGTGTGGTCCACCTGCCTCATCCTCATCCTCATCGTCCGGTGCATATGGCACATGGATCCATGGGGCATTGGTGCGTACACATATGTTGTGCAACACACAACATGCAATGATCATCTTGCACACTATTTGCGGGCTGTACAGGAGTCTTCCACCTGTGATGTCCAGGCACCTGAAATGTGACTTCAACACGCCAAATGAGTGCTCCACAATGCCCCTGGTGCGTATGTGGGCCGCATTGTACTGCCTCTGGGCCTGGGTGTTCGGGGCTCGGAGGGGTGTCATCATCCACGGGCAGAGTGCATATCATTGATCACCTGTGACAGGGGAGAGAGATGTGTCAATCGGTGGTTCGGCATTCTGTGCTGGCAGGCTTATTAGTATATTGGTGTGTGGGACTTTGGGATACATGTCTGACATGTCTTGCATGTGGCAAATGAGCGGCATCCATGTGTAGTACGTTGCCTCACAGCTGCTCCTCACTCCCCGGAGCCTATTTACTTGTGTGCACTGTGCGGTTGCATCACTTGCACTCCTAGGACACACCATTGTCATGACTGTCTGCGCATGTCTACAAGCCTGACAACGACACTGTGATATTGGCCATTGAAGGTGGTCGGCCACGTGTGTGTAGGCCTATGGTCAGGATATGGCGGAAACAGAGACACACGCAGTAGTTGCCTTGGTGGCAATCCCGGAAGTGAACCACGCCCTGAGCCCCGGGCTATTGATTCCCACTCTTACTCTGGCCCAGCCCACTCCGCTTTCGCTTACAGGGGGGGGCGACATAGCTACATGTCCA
This sequence comes from Calotriton arnoldi, assembly GCA_963921515.1. NCBI lineage: Eukaryota > Metazoa > Chordata > Amphibia > Caudata > Salamandridae > Calotriton > Calotriton arnoldi. The sequence continues at coordinate 242,610 of CAWUFW010012380.1, read as the reverse complement.
GGGTCTACCCCACTGCCTGAGGTAACATGGTTGCGCCCACTGTCTACTACACTACAAACACCAGCAGTATATGTCCACATGGACATATCTGTGCTCTGCATACTTAAGTCTGTCCAGCACATCCCCGCCACACTTGGCATTGTGTACATTCTGATTCGTGGGTCACTTGCCTCCCTCGCACATACTTGGTTCCCGCCTCTCACCACATCCTGCTATTGTGTGGCAGAGGTGCCATGACGTGGATGGCTTGTCTACATGTCTGGCCCCTGTTACCACAGTTCCATGTGTTGTCATGTCTGGTAGGTGGGCATGTTGTTTGGCATGTCGTATGTGATGTTGTAACATGTGCATTCCCACAGTTGCGAGTTGCATGATTGTGGAGTTGAGGTGTGTGGGGTGTTCCGTTGGTACTTACCAACGAGCAGTGCATTTCCGTAGGTGCCATCCTCGAAGCGCTGGTTGATGAAAGGTAGACAGTGGCAGTGTCTGCTACGACCCGTCTGTGGCGGTAATAACTGAGGAGAATTTTATCAGTGTTCTTTTAAATTTGAACCGGATAGCACGTTTTTAAAAATTATTTAATTTGTGTAGTGTGAAAATTGAAATACTGTTTTTTAATTAAGAAGGACTTACTGAGTTAATTCACGGCTGGGCTACATCTCGCATCAAGCCTCCACTTTTGAATCTGCTTTTCCCGCCCCGGTCCGTCGCGGCGTTCTTTGTGCCGATTGAACGGAGGGCAGGGAAAGAAGGGGAAGCACTTCCGGTCTCCTGGGCTGGACGGCAATTTGCGGTCTAGTTGGTGGGGGCAGGAAACTACTTAATACGCATGTCAGGGCGGACGCGCAGCGGTGAAAGGTAGACAGTGGCAGTGTCTGCTACGACCCGTCTGTGGCGGTAATAACTGAGGAGTATTTTATCAGTGTTCTTTTAAATTTGAACCGGATAGCACGTTTTTAAAAATTATTTAATTTGTGTAGTGTGAAAATTGAAATACTGTTTTTTAATTAAGAAGGACTTACTGAGTTAATTCACGGCTGGGCTACATCTCGCATCAAGCCTCCACTTTTGAATCTGCTTTTCCCGCCCCGGTCCGTCGCGGCGTTCTTTGTGCCGATTGAACGGAGGGCAGGGAAAGAAGGGGAAGCACTTCCGGTCTCCTGGGCTGGACGGCAATTTGCGGTCTAGTTGGTGGGGGCAGGAAACTACTTAATACGCATGTCAGGGCGGACGCGCGCAGCGGGCGCGCCGCCGGCGCGCCGAAGGCGCGCCAAAGGCAAGCCCGTCTGCGCCCGTCCGCGGCCGGCCGGGGCTTGGGGCAGGAACCCTTACCAATTGCGCACTATCTTACTCATATACTGCAGAGCAATTGTATATGATGTGTCCCCCATCCAAGATCGATGTAAACATAGCATACAGATGGGTCATGGTACTCACAGATGCAGCCACTGCTCTTATATGATGGAGGGTAACAGAGGACTACCTAACAAGAAACAGGATCTTAAAATGACACTGGTCAATTGCAGATCCCTTAATAAGCATAAATATGAGGTACATGATTATCTGACTGATAATCAGCCAGATATCATGTTTTTGACTGAAACCTGGTTGAATGAGGATTCTGCACCTGAGATCCTTGAGGCCCTCCCTCTGAACTATGGGATCGTTAGACTTGATCGCCAAGTGATTAGGGGGAGGGATAGCTATTATCCACAAACTATCGGTACAATGCTCACTAGAAGCGGCCACTATTGAAGCCAGTGAGGTAGGCTTCTTTACTATCATGGCGAATACTAATTATGTCATGAAAGGTTTTTTAATTTACAGACCACCGGGTCCTATTGCACAGTTTACATCTAGCCTTAGGGAACTAGTAATTCAACCGGCATTGCGATACTCTAAAGTACTGGTGCTAGGAGATATGAATTTACATTTTGACGCTATTAATAATACTGCAGCGCAAGAGCTCTGTCAGGAATTGGCCGCGCTGCAGCTGGTGCTGCAGTCCTCCCTCCCTACTCACCAACATGGCCATTTATTAGATCCAATCTTTGCCAACTGGGCGGATATAACAGTTGAAGACCCTAATGTAGTCCCATGGACAGACCACTATATGATCTCTTTCAGCACGAAGATACCAAATACTCCCCTGCTGAAAGAGACAGGGGTAGGGATGCGAAGGAGGAAATGGGCTGGTTTTTCAGCTGCCAACTTCAATCAAGCCCTCCAGCAGGGCGGTCCTCCGGGTGGTAGCGATGCAGATTCTGCCTGCAATTTGCTTGAGGAAAGGATAACGGAGGCATTAGACAGAGCTGCCCCATGGGCCATGAGTGTACCGAGGAGAGAGTCCATTTCTGCCCCTTGGTTCAGCGAAGAACTTAGGGTGGCTAAGTCATCCTGTAAGCGCCTGGAAAGAAATTGGAGAAGAGATTTTTCAGATCAGAGTAGAGCCATATATAAAACCAGCCTTAAACAATACCATGCGCTTGTTAGGAAAACTAAGGCAGCGTTCTATAATATGAAGATAGAACAGGCCGAAAACTCTTCGAAAGAGTTATTTAGGATCTTTAAGGACCTATCATCTCTGGCTAGAACTACAGCTCCTAGCAACGATTCACTTGAGTCTTGTAACCAGATAGCCGTTTTTTTCGCTGAGAAGGTGGGAAGGATTTACGACACCTTCCCGGAGGATGCACGCAATGGGAGGTTAGAAATGACTGGAACATGCGTTAGGGAGGAGGCATTTCGCCTCTCCAGATTTAACCTCCCGAATTTCGATGATCTTGGAAAGATAGCCTTGAGCATTAAGTCCGGCTCTCCCAGGGACCCTATGACTCCAAAAATGATGAAGGAGAGTATGGAGGTACTAATACCTTATATTGGACACCTCTTAGAACTCTCCTTTGACTTAGGGGTGGTCCCACAAAAATGGAAGGAGGCGGTAATTATCCCTATAAAAAAGAAGCCGGGTGTAAGTGCAAGTCAGTTGGAGAATCTACGACTGGTCTCACTTCTGCCCTACTTTGCTAAAATAGCAGAAAAGGTGGTCAACACTCAACTGACTATGCACATGGATCAGCACGACTTACTCCACCCGACACAATCAGGCTTTCGGGCCACGTACTCTACAGAATCAGCTCTGCTTCTGTCTACTGAAACCATTCGTAGGCAGGTAGATGAAGGGCAGACGGTGGCACTGGTCCTGTTGGACCTTAGTGCCGCTTTTGACACCGTCGCCCACTCAATACTGCTACAGCGCCTTAAGGTAGGAGGGCTGGATAAGTTGGCTCTGAAGTGGATGAGATCTTTTTACAAGACAGAAGTTTTCAAGTATCCCAACGACCTCACTTCTCCAAGAGCATTAAACTAGCTCAGGGGTTCCCCAGGGCTCTATACTTAGCCCTACTCTTTTTAATCTTTATATGGCCCCCTGGCAGACATCATTAGGAAATATGACATCAGTGTTGTGTCATATGCAGATGACACTCAACTGATAGTGTCCCTCTCCCAGGCCCACACGGAGGCTGCCACTACCTTCGCCTCCTGTTTACAGGAGCTGGGAGAGTGGATGTCAAATAACTGTCTAAAACTCAACGGTAGTAAAACGGAGGTCCTGATTGTAGGGAAGGCTCCCTCAATATGGTCATCAAGGTGGTGGCCACAGAGTCTGGGCACTACTCCCATCCCCAGTAACCAGGTTAAGAACCTGGGGATATGGTTGGATTCTAAACTCTCGTTTGATTACCATACAAGAACGGTAGCCGGAAAATGTTTCGGAATAATGAAAAATCTTCGGAAGGTCTTGGACGTGCTCCCCGTAGCCGCCAGGAAAACTCTAACCCACGCGTTGGTGACCTCCCGCCTGGACTATGGGAATGTCCTTTACCTAGGCGCCAGTGGTGGGAGTGTGCAACGATTACAGTGTATACAGAACGCGGCAGCCCGCCTTGTTCTGATGCTCCCTAGGAGAGCCTCTTCCAGAAATGCTCTGGATATTCTACACTGGCTCCCGGTGAGAAAAAGAATCCTCTTTAAGGCCATGTGTGTAAGTCAGCGGATCCTGCTGGGTAAAGGTCCCAGCTACTTACATAAGTTAATGTTACCCTATACTCCGGCTAGGGCCCTGCGGTCCCTGGGGACGGGGAGGGTTAAAATCCCAGTAATTAAAAGAGCAAGAATGGGTGGCAGGTCTTTCTGCTATCTAGCTGCTAAGAACTGGAATTCCCTTCCCCTAATTATTCGTATGGATCCATCAGAATTCTCCTTCCGAAAAAACTTAAAAACTTGGCTCTTCCAACTGTAGATTCTCCACCTTACTTCTCGCACAGAGCGGTCCGAGTAGCCGGCAGCGCGGGGACACACTAGTTAGTGTAACCAGGCGCTATACAAGCTCATTTATTATTATTATTATTATGATGGACTGTCAGAAGATGTAGGAATCATGCACACTGCGTGGGTAGTTGGCGACGACGTTGGTGAAGAGTCCCCAGTGGTCCACTATTGCCTGCACATTGATGGAATGCGTGTGCTTCCTGTTGCGGTAATTGTGTGCAGTGTATGCAGGGGGCTCAAGTAGGACATGTGTGCAGTCAATTGCCCCCAACACGTGCGGGAAGCCAGCTATGGCGTAGAAGCCTTGCTTGGTCTCCAGCTGTTCCTGCGCAGTGTGGGGGAAGTGAAGGTACTGGGGTGCCAAGCTGATGATGGCATGCAAGACAGGTGTGAGGAACTTTGATAGGGCTGGCTGTGAGACTCCTCCGACTCGGGCAGTTGTTGGTTGGAAGATACCAGAGGCCAACAGGTGCAGCACAGCCAGCAGCTTTGTCTGCGGAGGGATGTTGGTTGTCCGCTGTGTTGGTACCGTCAGCCTGTGGGCAATGTGGGTCAGGATGCGGAGGATGGTCGTCCTTTTGAGCCTGTAGTGGGCAATGACTTCCTCTGGCGTTAAGTCTCCGAGGCTGGTGCGTTTTCGGAAGGACCGCTGTCTCATTCTGTGCTGCCTTGGTGGTAGTCCGGGGGGGGTGGTCCTGGGAGGGGGGGGGGCCTAGGGGGGGTGGCGGTGCGTGTTGTGGGCCTCTTGGGGCTCCGAGCTGCATGATCAGTAGCTCCATGACATGTGTTGGTCTGCCGATGTGGCTCTGGGCTGGGATCCCTTTTATACTGCAGTTTGTCGTTCTGCTTAACACCAGTAGAAGGCAGGTGTTAAATCCCTGCTGCTAACGCACCTTATCGCCTGTTTTTGGATCGCATCGCAGATCTGGCTGGTCGTTGTGAATATCGCGAAGTAGAGTTTTCGTGTGTTTTTGCACTTGAACGACTACTCTGCATATCATTAGCGTTAGTTGTCTCTCTTATCCGTGGCAATGTTTTTTACGGCAGCTATCGCTGGTATACTGGCGATGTGGGGAGTTTGCACCAGCTTGTGAATGGGGCGATAATTCTTTCGCCACTTTTGCTGCGCTAAAGTGCCGTTAACTCGGCGATGAGTCCTTGAGAATATGCCCCTGAGTGTTCTGTCCACACCCTCAGATAGCCGGCAGAATAAAAAAACAAGCATTGGCATAGCCAATAGGTCTCGCTTTTGGGACCTTATAAGTATTTAGTTATGCAGCACAATATCCTTGGTGCAACAACATCAACTGTTGCATGGCTAAACACTTATAAGGTCCCAAAGGCGAGACCTATTGGCTATGCCAATGCTTGTTGTGATTGTAGCCACTCATACTACATCGACATTTTCGACCTGCCTCTTTAATTTTTATGAGGTATGTTGAATTGTCACCCACTACCAATTTGTATTTTGTGATACGACCCATGAACGCATAGGTCAGTTCACAAGATAAGAATGCATTTGGTAAAAGTCGATGCGCAAATTGCGACCCCTTTTACCTAATGTATTCTTCATAGTAGAGGCCCATCGAGTCAAAGTATCTAGCTACCTTTGAGAGGGAATGAATCAGGATTCTGTGTTTGAATTTTTTGAAGCCTGCATTATAGGTTACTGTGTTTTATCTTCAGCATCTGCTTCAATAGTGTTGGACTAAATTTTGAGTAGTGATTTTACTCTGCCATGGGCCAGCGCCAGATTGTAAAGGAGCGAGAAAGCTTTGGTTAATGGTGTGAAATTGTTCTTGGGTTTTCCCACCGATATTGGCTATTGATTTGATTTGATTTTGGTTCTTGTAGAGCACTTTTTTGCCACCAGGTTTCATGGTACTTAGAACTGTATTAACTGTAGTGAGTCCCAGATCTCATGCATGTTTAGCAGAAAAGAAGTGATTTCAAAGCTGCATGAAATGGAAAAAACGTTGATGTTTGTCTATATTAAACAGCAGTGGATTCCAAAGATTTGATCCTCAGTAGCTAAAGGTTTGCCCCCATCTAGGACTTTTCATAGACTGAATTTCAGAAGAAGCTAACCCTGCAATCTGAAGAAGGGGACTGGTTTGTATTGCTGAAATAGTTGGCATTCACAGTAAAGCACAGGTTGGTAAAAGCTTTGAGTATCATGGAGTAATCGAAACAGGGTCCTCTGTTCTATCGGGAGCCAGGCGAGTTCTCAATGGGCAGCAGAGACATGGTTTGACTGCTTCAGCTGGTATGCAAGCCTCGCAGCCGTGTTCTGTGCTCTTTGCAGCTTGGAAATATTGCTGGCTGGGGGAGTTGATTTATTGACCATTGACATTGACAAACAACCAAAGACCAGATCTTTCCTCTGTCACCATGACTGGAGGCTTTAAAGAATTATAAACTATTATTAAATAAGAATGGCTTGTACTTTGGGTGGCTTTAATAAGCTTCTTCTCTGCAGGTCCAGCTGCAGACCCTCGTCAGCCTCGTGAGCGGATATTGATATTATAAACATTCTCAGGACAATAAGGGCTTCCATCAAGGGTATAGAACTTTTCCGCTGAAGCATTGCAAACTCTGTCCATACTGTACTGGCTTGCATCTATGACTATTTTATAGAACTTGTCCTGCAGATTGCCATGTTTGACTGTTGTACCCAGTGCAGGGCGAGAGTTGATTCCATAAATTCCATAAGGAGCTTGTGGAATAACTTTGGCAATTAATGTAAACTGTGCACTTCTTTTGCCCATTCTTCTTCCCTCCACCACTCTATCAAGCACTGTGACCCAAAACAGTATAAGAGCACCACTGCGGTCAATCGCCCACAACAACAATATACCTCACACCTAGACTTCAATGCCAATACAACACCCATCCAGCCGAGTCCTCCATTGTGGTATGCGTGCAAAAGAAAGATGCGCTGTTACGCCTCTTCAGTGGGTTGAAGCACTCAACAAATCTCATATTCCACATGAAAATGCTCTGTTATTGACTACAACCCCAGTTTCTTTTGAGTATCACTGTTTGCAACAAATTGTCAAAATTGCCTTGAGCCTCAACCTCATGGAGATGACATCACACATAATAGAAATAAAGAGCTATTCTTCGTCTGTCAGTAGCAGTGGCACACAGCCTGAACCCTCATTTTTTTTTTTTCACAATTAAAAATTTAGTAGCATCAAAAATCAAATGTAACAACACTGGGGTTGAGAGCATGCAAATGAACCCTAATTTTAATGGCAGATAGTGGTTCCGACTGCCAAAAGTCCTGCCTATGATGGCGTGTTCTCTATTGAGCCTGGACGAAATAGGTGTAAAGGAAAGGTTGCAGCGGCGCAGCCATTACTTAAATCTGACCTATTGAGTTTTCAGTATTTTGAACGTGTCCTACTTTCAGTTTCGTTTATGAAAGATGCGTGTTGACACGACGTCTGCTGTACGGACACTTGTTGGTTATATTCGCCAACCGAGCCATTGAATTGTGAAAGCATTCGATTAAAACTTGCCACTTTTGATTAGACTTTCAGAGCACAAATCGTATTTTACAAGTTTGGAGCTCGGATGTAATTACCTCACAGCAGCTGAACAGTATCCTTCAGTGGCATTCAAGAAATTCGCCGCGATGACGGCTATGTTATTTTACAGCCGACTTCCATCACTGCCAGCAGGTAACTATGTGATATATAACTTGCAAGCGGTCCTGCTGTTTGTTACTGGCAATTAATTTCTCTGGCGCCATTCTTCCATTCAGATCGCGCCTTTATATTCACAAGACTGCTATTCTTACGCTCCTCACTTGAGCTGTGCAGAAAGGGACTCAGGCTGACAGATTATCGCAGGGCAGTTAAGCATGTAATTGCTCAAATGAGTTAAAATCCCTTCAAATATCTGTCTTTGTACCTCATCACAGCACTTCAGAGACTCAAATATTTGACAATTGATGAAGATAAGCTAAAAGGATCTTCATTAGCTACCAACCACCGTGACAAGCTTCTTTCAGCAGAGGAGGATGGGGCATTTTGGAACTGATTTTTTACTTAAACCTGTTGGAAAGCAGGGAAAATACTTCAGTTTGTACTTTAAACAAGCGGGGAACCAAAAAGTAAGAGAGGCAATGCTGCCGGTGATCCGGGAATCGACGCGAGTTCAAGAAGGCCGAGGGTGAGCTCCTGCCGCATCGGTTCTGTGGCCCGTGTGCCGGAGGAGGAGGCGCTGCGGCCGCGAAGGGAAGGGTGCTGCGGGAGTGGAATAGACCGCACACATTGAAGGGGCCAGGAACCACTTGAACAACAGAGGAGCGGGGGCGAGCGAGCGCGGCAGCCTGCAGAGCTGACCAAACGCTCATGCGTCGTGGCTGGCCTTTGGATGGGTACGCGCGGCAGACATGTGTTTCCAATTATCGCGCCCGCGTCTGGGCACGATAATTGGAAACACATGTTTGCCGCGCGTACCCATCCCAAAAAGGCCAGCCACGACGCACAAGCGTTTTGGGACTGCTTTTCAAACTCAGCTTACTAAAAGTCTTCGCCTCTAAGCAGCGCTTGCGCGCTACTCGAGGCTCGACCTAAAAGGGTGCAGGGAGACTTACCAAAGGTTATGTCGGGCATACATTGGGGCCCCATGGAAGAGGGGATTTATCTAGATCATAAATGTCTACGCCACCGCTCCTTGCAAAGGGAGGGGTGTAAAGCTCTCGGAAGGTGGCCGTGGAATACCCGGATCGTAGACACTGACAGAGAGTCCCATTTGGACCTGCCTTCGAGTGGAATCACCATCAGAGCTGTGCTGCTAAAAAGTACTCCTCGAAGAAGGGAGCATCCAGGCCTCCTCGGTCCACCGTCAACTGCAATTTTGCATGGGAAACTCGGAGGCACTTGGCTTCTCAAATGAGTGTGCATATAAGGGTGTCAAGCTCCTTAAAGAAGGAGTGTGGTGGGATGATTCGGAGGTTTGTGAAACAATTCAAAAGGTGGGACAGGATAATCATCTTCGCCAAACCAATTTTACCTAATCGAGGCCAGGGGGAGGGGCTGCCAGAAGTGTATTTGAGTTCTGATTCCCACCAAGGCCTTGCATAGGTTCCCCTTGTATAGGTCCAGGGGAGTATGATAGAGGTAGAACTCTAGGTCGCGAGTCGCCTGAGCATGCCAGCTAAGGCAAGAGTCGGCTAGATATACTTCTCGTAGCTGTTGGTCAGGACAGAGCGGGTAGATGGCTGATTTTGCCCAGTTAATACGAAGCCCAGCAGCAGAGGCGTAATCCGCTAGGGTATCCCGGAGCAGAGTAAAGTCAGCCGTTACATCTTGCAGATATAAAAGCAGGTAATCTGCATCCAATTACACGCCATTCGCCCTTTCCTCAAGCGAGATGCCCCACTCTCGGCAGACCCTGCGCAATCATATCACAAGGGGTTCCATCGCAAGCGCGAATACCAGAGGGGAAAGCAGGTATCCCTAGTATCACAGCTGACTGGGAAGGGGACCAAGACAAGGTGGTCCAGGAGGATCCGAGAGGTAGGTTTGGAGTATAATAGTCAGGCATGGAATGCTATCTCCAGATCTATGATAAGACAGGCCGCTCGTGGGAACCTCCTCCTAACTTGGTCCTGAACATGAAAGAGATGACGAATGTTCTGGGAGGTGCTACGGTGCTATGGCCAGGAACAAAGCCATTTTGGTCAGTATGTACAAGTTCCGGGAGGATTTGGGCATACCTTTTAGCGAGGATCATTCCCAAGATTTTATAGTCTGCCCTGAGAATGGCTATGGGTCTATATGATGTCAGCTCTGGGGGTCTCTGTCCGTTTTAGATAGGGATTCCCATAGTGAGTGTGGGAGCTCGCCAGTGCTTAAGGCTGCCTCAAAAATGTCTGGAAGGCAGAGTGCCAGAACCGATGAGAAGGTGCTGTGATATTCGAGGGGAAGAGCATCTAATCACGGTGTTTTGTTCCAGGCAAGGTCATGGATCGCTTGCGATTCGTCAGTAGATGCAATTGTGGTATCTAAGGACAGTCTAGTGGAAGCTAAAATGCGCGGGAGAGTGATGTTTGCTAGGAACGCGTTGGAGTGACCGTGCGAGGTGTCTGGCGGCGCCCGGTAGATGGAGGAGTAGTATTCGTGGAGGGCCTGCAGGATGTCACTCTGTGTTCGGGCGGTGACGCCCAAGAGAGTAACAACTTCAGTAATAGGGCAGATTAAGGACTCCTGTCTGGCCAGCCAGGCCAGGAGTCTGCCTGCTTTGTCACCTTCCCTATGGCCTTTTGCCATATGAGCTGTAAAATTATAGTGTCGCAGGCATTCCAGGAGGTCTGTGTAGGAGGTTTTTGCTTCCGTGAGTTGTGGGGTGAGCGCAGGGTTTCCATCCGCCGCTTTGCCCTATCTAGCAAGGCTCTTCTTGGCAGCCACTATGTCCCTTTCCAAGGTCTGATGGATTCTCACTATCTTTTGGATACAAATTCCTTGCGTCACCACCTTAAAGGCGTCCCACTCCAGCGTCCTGGTGGAGGCTGTGTTATGGTTCTCGGATAAATTATGTTGAATATGGTCCCTCTGCTCATCACAGAACACTGGGTCCTCCAGGCATTCTCACAGAAGCTTCCACCTGAGGGGCGGTGGGTGCCTACCTGAGGTCCATTATGTGAGCATCATGGTCATAGACAACGTACCCCAGGTAATCCGAGTGCTGGACAAGGGACACAAAGGGAGTGGAACAAAGGAAGCGGTCAAGGCGCACATGCAAATTGTGGGATATGGAATGAAAAGCATAGAGTCGCGACCCAGGGTTGTGAGACCGCCATGCATCCGTGAGTGACCAATGTCGCACCCAGTTCTGGAAGTGATCTGCCTGCGTGTGCAGGGGGGATTGGGGCAACAGGGGGATGGGATCTGTCCAAAGTGAGGTCAAGCACGCAATTGAAATTCCCTTCCAACATCCAGGTTAGCGGGGTTTTATAGGCGAGTGTGGCAGAGAGGGGGTTCCAAAAGCTTATTGATCCGTATTGGGGACATGGATACTCCCCATGAGTAATGGCCGGCGGTCAAGGTGTACCTCGAGGAGCACATATCGACCCTCTTTATCTACACTTGTACTTGTTTTCTGGAATGGGACTCCGGGGCAAACCCTCACCATGGCACCCTGTGCGTAGGCAAAGTAAATGGTGATGCAAACAAGACCCTCCAACACCTGCGCAGTCAGTCTAGCTCTTCTTTTGTGGTGTGAGTCTCCTGTAAAAAGACAATCTGTGCCTTTTGGCGTTTGCTATATGAATATACTGCATAACGCATCCTGGCAGTGTGCATTCCCTGGACATTCAAGGTAAGGAAACGAAAATCTGTTATGGGGGCCATGCGACTGTAGGGGGCAGTCATCAGCACGTGGGGAGTGGACCACCCAGGATATATGCCAACCCATTGTGTCACCCAGCCTGCGCCGTATAAGCCATATAAAGTTCACCCGCCAGGATGGAGCATCTATGGTAGGGGGACTAAACAAGGGAGACTGTGTCAACTTGGGTAAATTAAAAGTCCAATACTGAGGGCCCACCACAACCGGTAGTATGCCCAAACAAGGCATGATCAACAAGCTCTAGCGTAACGTGGGGGTGTGGCTAGGGGTCGAGATATAGTGGAGTGGCCATAGTGCCCTTAAAGAACAGGGGCTGGGTTATGCTAGCCCTGGTTAGGACCACCAGCAGCCCAGGTGCTCATCGCTGGAGTTGCGTGAGAGGTGGGATACAGGGATGGAGAATCTGCAGGGGGTGTCATGTGGAGATTGAGCAGGAAGGGCAGATGATGTTTGGTGCGAGCCAATATCGACTCACGGTGCTGTTGGTCAGTACAATCAAAAGTTTCCTTAGGGTCCGGGAACAAGATGGTGGCGCCAGCAGATATTATCTTCAGGGGGCCTGGAAACAGCAATGAATATTATACTCTCAATTGGCGAAGGCACCTCTTGATTTCCAGAAAGGAGAAGCGCTGGCGCTGGACCGCTCGGTTGTAATTGGTAAATAGCATGATGATTTCATCCTCCACACAGAATGGGCCTGCCTGCCTGGCAGCGCTGGGGGTAGCATCGCGGTCCCTAAAGTTCAAATGTTTAGCCAGCATGGGTTGGGGAGGGGACGGGATGCTATCGGAAAGAAGATCCGACGGCGAGGTGAAAGATTTGAACCAAGTCTCCAGATAAGTAAGCGGGTCATGGTCCTCTATCTCCTCCGGGAGCCCCACGATGCGAATGTTGCTCCTTTGGGAGCAACCCTCCAGGGCCTCTGCCCTGTCCTCCAGATGCTGAACCCGGTCTTGTAAGTCTCGGATTGCGGCCTGGTTTTTTGTTGCCAGCGGCTGTAGGGTCGCAAGTGTTTTCTCATCATCGGAGACTTTGTCTGATAGCTTACGGTCATCATCGTGTAAGAAGCTTAAGTCCATAGCTGAGGATCCAAGCCAGGTCTCCATGGAGATTCAGGAGTGCTTTATGGCCGCCAGCACCCTGTCCAGCTTGTCTAAGGAAGAAAGGGATGGTGTGCCTTCCGATAGAGGAGTGTCTGGGATTATGGAGGGTGGGTTTGCTGAAGCTGGCAGTGGGGCAGTAGTGGTGGAGTGCAGTCTACCCATGGTTGGTGTCACCACTAGGCTGAAGAGGCCAGCCTGAGGTGAGGTCCAGAGTGGCGATATATGTGAGGGAGGTGGTCCGACTAGTGTTGGGGCGGGGGGAGGAGAAGAAAAGAAGTTAGCATTGGTGCTGTTGATTGCGTAGAAGAGGCACCCTGCCGCACTGAATCGATTTTGAGGAAGGAGGAGGAAAGGTGAAGAGAAGAGACAGAGAAGCACAGCGAGGTGATACGGAGCCAATGTAGTGTCACACAGTGGCCCAGACCAAGTATTGGAGATGAAAGCTGTTATAGCAGTCCCCTGTGCTCCAATACAAGTACCAGGAGGCAAGTGGCGCTCAGCCGGGTTGATCATTTTGCACAGTGTTGGTCGCAAGAGTTACCTGGAAGACTGTTGGAAATATGGGCTCGCCGTGGCCTCCAGGCCTAAACCAGGCTGCGGTCCTGGAGTAACACCCAGTTGGTTGGCTAGGTGTTCAATGAGGGAGGGGAGCATGAGTCAGAGTTCCTCTGGCCCTATCCACGGTGGGGGCGTCCCTTGCACCCCGGTTATGGCAGCAAAGTGAGGGCGAGGAGATTATGAAAGAGGGAATTGCCAAGATCCCTCATGTGAGTCAAAGAGGGCGCCCCAAGGAGGAACCAGGTGGAGAGTGAGAGAGGGCAATGCATAGGACACCTGCCTCAGTGGGGGTCCAACGGGGCACTGCAGGCCATAAATGTTCTCACCTTAAGTCCTAGGGGGAAGCTGCAGGTTGAGGACAGCATGTGTGGGCCCAGGATCTGGTGTGAGGGTCTTCGGAGGGGAGGCCTCCCCACCTGAGGCAGTCGCTGTGCTGCGGCAGTAGCCAGGGAGCTGTGGCTTATTGAGCCCCCACGTCTTGTGGTGTGGAACAGAGCTCTTCCCGCGCACCTCAATTATGGCACCGAAGCAGGGCAGCCAAGTGCAGATCAGGCTGGTGAAGGTGGTCCACCCCTCACTGCCCGGTTATTCAATCCCGAGGCAGGCTCTTCTAGTGGGCCGTCAGTGTGACAGTATGGACCTGCCCCAAGTTGTGCGAGTGGCTGCTGCGGCAGTAGACATGTCCAGGCCTCACCACCTTCACCCTGGCTGGACTTGTTCAGCGGTTCAGGTCGCACGGACTGGAGCTCCCCCCGCCTGCATCCGTTGTGGCACCGAAGCAGGGGAGCCAGATGTGGGGCCGACAGGCAAGATGGGGCCACCCCACGCCCCTCAATCTAGTGACTAGAAAGGGCCGCCCCACAACCCTCGATCCAGCAACTCCTACAGTCGTCCCACTCAGCAGGCTGCCACCCTGGTGAAGTGGGCCCGCCCTGGGGTGCTCTGGAGGCCTGGCTGTGGAATAACAGATGTTGGAGACTCACAGCTTTCACCAGATGGGGGCGGATGTCTCTGATGGTCAGGGAGGGGGCCGGGAAGGCAACTGCTCACCCACACTGGCAGGCTTGACACGGCCAGTCCAAGGCAGTGGGCGCGACGCTATGTCGAGGGACCGGGTGCCATTAAGAGCAGAGGTGCAGCTCACCCAGGTGAACCTGGAGACGTCCAGAGAGAGGGTGGGGTCCAGAGGGTCACCTGCGCCCTCTGGCGGTCACTTTACTGGTCTTCCGGCTTGGATGTCAGATGATTGGCAGACCGACGGACGGAGCTCTAGTAAGTTGAGTCTGACATCTTGACTGACCAGACCACGCCCCCTCCTAGTGCATGAGTCTTTGTTTGAAAATGTTTCATATTGTATTGTACATCTCTGGATTGTGCTGTGCTGAGGAATCTGATGGAGTTTTACTTAGAAATGGGTTAGTGCTATATTTACACTTATGACGATTATATTCTGATTTGTTCAATATGTGTTATCACTAGTTATGTCGTACTGAATTTTCAGTTTCTGCTCATCTTCTATTCATGAATGTGTATAAAAACCCTGTGGCTTATTTACAAGCCCCTTGCGCAGCCGGTGCCTCACTTTCAATATGGGAAAAAATGACGCACCGGCGGCGCAAGGGGCTTGTAAATAAGCCCCACTGGGTTTTGGGGTGGAGGCAAATTATTTGTTTTTCTCACATGACTCTGTCCGCTTTGAGAGACGTTTCCTTTCACACTAGAGATGCTGTCTATATTCCTTGTGAATCTGACAGTTATATTTTAGATTACTTTTTTCTTTGTTTCTAGGGATGCAGTCTGTTCCTCTTATGATTTTTGCTGTTTGTTGGGACTTAGAATAATTCTGATGTTTGACTTTGTACCATGTATATAAGCTTTCATGGGATTTACTGCTTTTCTCTGTATTGCCTATTTTGAGATTTTATAATAAAATCCTTTAATTTTTTTTTGATCTGGAGCTCAGTTATTGAGTGGTTCCAGTCAATATTTTCATTTACTCTGCTAATTCATTGGGCCTGATGTCGAAGAGGGTTGTATCTCTTATTTCGGGATGATGTAAAATATTATGGTTAAATGAAATATTGGGTTCTGATCCCACAATACTATGGTCAACAATCAAGGGAATACAAGATGAATATCAACATGTGAGGGGTATCAAACTGAGGATAAGAGGTATTGGGACATTGGATTTACATCAGCAGCTGAGGTGGCATAAGACCGGTTTTAGTACATGAACAAGTATCAGAATGAGATTATAACATGAAGGATTCTAGAGTGAGGGATACTACATTGACATCAGCAAGGTTGTTAGTTTTCATTTAGATATTTAAAGATTATAGTATTAGAAGATATATCCAAATGTTCAAGTTAAATTATAAGGCCTTAACAAATAAAATTAAAGACCAATGATCCAGCGGGTTACTAGCAACAAGCATTCATACACCGAATACTCACCTGGGCCCATTCATTCATACTACGCTAGCAATTTCCGCTGGTGGGTCAGTTGTACTCTTTAT
The DNA here is from genome assembly GCA_963921515.1 of Calotriton arnoldi. Classification (NCBI taxonomy): domain Eukaryota; kingdom Metazoa; phylum Chordata; class Amphibia; order Caudata; family Salamandridae; genus Calotriton; species Calotriton arnoldi. The sequence continues at coordinate 226,739 of CAWUFW010012380.1, read as the reverse complement.
CAATATCCCTGCTACCAATTACCTTTCTGATTGAAGAGTAATGACTTACTAATGGACCCTTTGACAATTGGGAAATTTAAAATGAGTGACATACAATACAATTCATAAATCTGAAATGATCACTGAGTCAGGAAGTTTTAAAATGTTTATCTAAAACTTTAGCAGAGTAAATTACAATCCACATAATACTCAATCGGATATCAAGGATGAAATATACTATAAATCACTTATTAAGCATCAAATGACGGTCCCTCAGAAAAGAGAAGATAGAGACAGCAGCACAACTAAAGATTTCGCTTATATTTACCTAAGAGTGTGAGAACCAAACCCCTTGGCCAAGGAGTTGGAAAGGGTCCTAGAAAGGATGAAGACCAAGACCTCCGGACCAGGTTCAAGACGGGACAGGTGACCTCTCTACCAACGACGCCTGCGTCGTTCCCCTCTCTGACACTTCGTTCCTCCTCGATTTCTTCTGTGTCTTCTTTCTAATGGAATCCGCCGCCCCCACCTCAGGACCTCTCTGGACAGCGATTCAGTCTGCTCGGTTCTGCAATAGCATAGATTCTCTGCTACCGCATCTGTTCATCTGTTCTCTCAGCTCCTGTGCCCACTAATGAACTAATTCTATATCTATTATACCCTTCTATACCCAGGACCTCCCATTAATGTTTCAAATTTATGGGCCCACTACTTCTGATTGGACAGGGACAGGGGGTTGATCCTCACACCATGTCAATTTAGTTCAATTTCTTTAAGCCCATTGTTTTTAAATACCGCCCCTCACAATTAATACATTTGCTTTATTTCCCACCCGTCTCACGACAAAACTTAATACAAAATGTATATTCAATGTTGCATTTGAGGGAACATCGCGGATGTAGTGGAGTTGACCAACAGGTCATGGCCTTGGATGTCTTCCAAGTTGACTTCATCGCTGTGTCTTGATTTTCAGAGCGCATGCGCACATCCCATAGGTCTCGAGCTGCCGTTCTGTTAACCCAGGCCCCAATTTACGAACTAATAGAAATCAAAGAAGAAACATATTAAAATCAAAAATAAATGTCTTCACTGTATACCCCCTATTTCTACTCTATTCCCATTTAATTATAAACTCTATCCCGCATTAGTAGCATTAGAATACCACAGTGTTAATTGCAGCAAATGCGTAAGCCTTAGCACGTGAGAACATTAAGCAGCCATTTTAACACACACTGCGCAGAAGCAAAGATTCCCTCCAAGCAAAGAAAGACGTCATACCATGTGATATGGTTGACACATGCGCAGTAGAATTCCCGCGCTTTACCGGCCATTTTGGATTAGACAAGGATTACTTATTAGTTTAAACACATAGGCAAGCTTCTCTCGGATACTGTGTTCGTGTATGCATTTATTAGTAAAGACATTACAAAGTTTAGTTAATTAATACTGTGAGAGTATTGCTTACGAGCAAGTCTCATTTTGAGTCCTTGCTCCATCAATTCCCTCTCTGATGGCGTTTCTGAGCCATCAAAACTACCCACAACCAGATGCCAACTTCTTAGCATATTATTGTCTCAGTCTCATTTTTACATTTTCTATTTTTATCTTCTCCTTTCAACTTCTTGTATAATTCTATTTCATCAAACTTTCGTTTCTTTCCTTTTCCTGTCACTCTATACGTCTCATTCTTTCTACAACATTTGCGCCATATCATTATTGACAGTACTATTATTGCTATCCCTACTAAGGGTACTAATATTTGACCTATAAGTCCTTTTCCTACATTAGTAAACCAGGTACCAATTGACGCAATGCTATTGGTCAATCTTTCCCATACACTATCAACTTCCAGTGGTTTCAGTTCATTCTCAAGTTTTGTTATATTCTTTATATACGTTCCAATTTCTGCACTTTTGTCAGGAATATACGTGCAACAATGTTTCGTTTTCAACAATATACAGACTCTGCCCTCTTTTGCTAATAATATATCAAGAGCAAGTCGATTTTGCATAATCATTGATCAAATCGCAACCATTTCCGCATTAATCATTAGAAATCCTCCAGCAGTATCCGTTGATAAACGATCAACCACTGTAGATAATTTACATATTTTCCTTGAGTTCAGAATTATTCCCACTGAAGGTATCAATGCACCAAATATATCACCTACAATTTCTGAAAGACTAGCTCTTTTACTACGTGTTAATTCACTATTATCTTCATTGCTTCCAGTGTTTCTTTTTACGTGGTATATTTTTGGAAAAACTATTCCAAAATAACAACTTCCATACCACCGTGCAGGAAGCCTAAAGTAAGCCTTATTCCCACACACATAATAAATTCCAGGAAAAACTGAATCTGTTCCTCCTTTTAGTCCCCAACCTCCAAGAATTAAGAAATTATGTTCACATTCACTGGTACCGATGAAAATATTGTTATAATCACTTTTTAACCTATGTAGACAAATTTTCCCTGTCTTTACAAAATCTAGAGCCATAGCAGCTTGAGCTTTGCCAGGTATGTAAATACCCTCTTTCTCAGCCCAAGGTGGAAGATGAGCTTTATGCTCAGACGCCTTCTTTTGGAAATCCTGTCTTCTATTCTCAACTAAGTTCAAAAATATCTTTTCTTCTTCATGTAATGAACATGTTAGATTGCTTCTATGTGCATGTGTTATGTCTAATGACTTCATTGTTAGGAAACATTCTCCCATAAATTGTGCATGTTGACTACTAAGCACTGGGTTCATTTTCTTTCGAATCGGAACCTCTGAAAATATCACATCTATATTTGAATAATAATACTGAAGTTTCCCTGTTCTATAAAATAAACTAGTTAATACACTACATGATATGCCATAAGTTAGAGGCAAATGATGGTATGTTAACCCTTCTGCTACTGATTCTGGTAACTTCATACAAACATAACAATCACTGACTTCCATTGTATCTACATACTGAAACAATAATTTAGTGAAAACATTTAAACTAGTATCGTTATCTGTTACCACGTGATGAAACTCTGGTTCATCTTCTGCTTCTATTCTTACGCTATCACTTTTCAAGTTATCTATCCTTCCCTTAGTATCGTTGTTAATCTTTTTATCCATTATCATAAGGTAAGGAATTGCTACAATCACAACTAACCACACTACAAGCACCACTACCAGGCTACATATGCATATAGCACAGCATCTTTTACAACATTTCCGTCTCGGTCTCCCAGAAACTCTGTCGTCAGGCATTTTGACTAAGAAGATTTCTCTTCTTTTCTTTTTTTCCTTCAAGACCTCAACTTTATCAAGGTGGCTTCACTTCTTTTTCATAAGTCAGTTCTGCACTTGTTCTTTCGTCACCACTTTCACTTGACTCTGAACTCTCCTAGTCTTCAAGGATTATATAAGTCCAATCAGGACCTTTAAACTTATTGTTCACAAGTTTCAGTCTTTTGCTTTTTCGTTTTTCAGTTCCACTTGTTTGTCCTGTTAAACTTGTTACTTCATTTACTTGTTCCGGATCGTCACTTCGGGTTGCTATATGGTATTTTACTCTTTTGATGACACTAGGCCAATGATCACCTTTCCTGACCTTCTTTGTTTGCACTGTATCTACACCTTCTAAGTCTTTTCCCAAAACACTTTTATTTTCAAGGTGTGGCACAAATTGATTTTCTTCGATTTCAGTTTCCTCTTCTATCTGTTCTTGTTCAGGTCTTGTTGTCGGTTCTTCAGTTGCTCGAGTGCGAGTTTCTACTAACTGACCCTGTTCAGGATTGACGTCTTCGTGCTTGAGGCTCTCTTGCTCGGTGTTTTCTTGATTTTCTTCTCCCTGAACGTGTTTTTCTTGTTCTAACTAATTCTGATCAGGGCTTATTGCACTTTGCACTTCTGCAGCCTGACCGCGTTCTTCTAAACCTGTCTGTCCCTGCTCAAATTTTGTTGTTTCGTTGTCGATTTGAGCCCAATTTCCTCTCCCTATCTGGGCCTGATCAGGTTCTCTTATTGTTTCGTTCTCCCTATCCTGAGCTGCTTCTTCTTCACCTATCTGATCCTCACTAATTTCCTCTAATCTTGCTCGATTTCTTGTTTTGTTGTAAACTTCTGGTATGTCGACCACTGGTATCCAGTCCTGACTTGTGCTCAGTTGTTCTTCTTCAGCTTCTCCAGAATCTCTCACCTGGGATTCTTCAGCTGGCCAACCTTCAGCTTCCTCAGCTACTGATGCTGACTGAGGATCTTTTCCTTCAGGAGCTGGCACCCTTTTGGTGTGGCTTACATGAATCCAATTAGGCAATCCTTCACATTTCACTGCTGTGTTTGTAACTAATATAACCTGACAAGGTTCGCCCCACCTGGGTGATAAACACGTTTCTCTGGTGTGATGCTTCACAACCACCCAGTCTCCGGGGTTCAGATCATGCTCTTGATCGGGCTGCCTGGAAACTGCGTCTTCTCCAACCTGGTGAGAGACAGAACGCACTAGGTCAGCCAATGCCTTGCAATAATCTAGAACCATATCATCAGTTATGTTCAGCAGTTTATTTGTAGGTACATGTGCTTGTCTCATTGCTCTTCCCATGATAATTTCATGCGGACTCAATCCTGTATTTCTATCAGGAATGCTTCTGAGTCCCATTAAAACAAGAGGCAATGCATCTGGCCAATCTAACGATGTTGATGCACACATCTTTGACAGTCTTGATTTTATTGTGCCATTCATTTGTTCAACCACTCCAGAAGCCTCTGGGCGGTACGCACAGTGCAATTTCTGTTCAATTTGGAATGCTTCACAGATTATTCGAATTACATCGTTATTAAAGTGACTTCCTCTATCTGATTCCAAAGTTACTGGGAAACCAAACCTAGGAATGAGTTCTCGTAATAACAGCTTTGCGACTGTAATGCTATCATTCCTTCTGGTAGGGTAGGCCTCCACCCATTTTGAAAACAGACATACTATGACAAGTACATATTTCAATCCTTTACATGGTGGTAACTGTATGAAATCTAACTGCAATCTGACAAAAGGACCTTCAGCCTTTCCAATTTTTCCCAGACCAATCACTGTTCTCCTTCCTGGATTATTCATTTGGCAAGTTAAACACCTTTTGCAAAGACTCTCTGCTGCAGCCCTAAACTTTGGATTGTACCAACTTTGTCTGAACAGTCTAATCATGGCATCTCTCCCTACATGTGTGTCTCCATGATATATTCTGGCCATTTGTGAAATCAGACAGTATGGCATGACTGGTCTGCCATCTGTATATACCCATACATCATCATCTGTTCTTCGGGTACATCCTATTTTTATCCAAACATCTCTTTCACTCTCATCAGCATCGTCTTGCAGTCTTTTCACATCATTCCATGTTTCAGGTGGTGAACATAGCATAAGTTGGCAGCTGATTCCCATCCTTTCAACCCTTTTGTTTACTGCCAACCTGTTTTTGGCACAGTGTTGAGCCACTAGATCTGCGTATCTGTTACCGACTACCACCCAGTCATCTCCTGACTGGTGTGCGGCACATTTCACCACTGCCAATTCTTTTGGTGATTGTATTGCTTCCAATAATTCCTTTACAAACTGCCCATTTTTGATTGGGGATCCTGAAGAAGTCATGAAATCCCTCTGCATCCACAGTTGGCCAAAGTCATGCACAACCCCGTACCCATATTGACTGTCCGTAAATATGGTTACTCTTAAATTTTTCCCAATTTTGGAAGCTTTGATCAGAGCAATTAATTCAGCTACTTATGCAGACTTGACTCCTGGTAAATAGGATGCTTCGACTATTCCAGATAATTCACACACAGCATAGGCTGCGCTCAATTTTCCATCCTCATGCCTTAGGCATGAGCCGTCCACGAACAGCTCCCTATCTGGATCTTTTAGGGGCATCTCCTGTATGTCAGGACGTGGTTTTGTACACAATTCTGTGACCTTTAGACAATCATGTTCTGGATCGTCCTTAACTTCTTCAAAAATTGGATCTGGCAATAATGTAGCAGGATTCACGACAGTGCACCTAACTATGGTCACATTTTTAGCTCCAAGAATAATTCGTTCATACCTTGTCATCCGACTAGGTGTAAGATGCTGAGTTCTAGTTCTTGTTAACAGGATCACAACTGCATGTGGGACAAACACTGTAACAGGATGTCCCATTACTATTGACTCACTTTGCTCAATGCTCATACAGGTAGCAGCAACTGATTTTAAACAGCCTGGCAATGCTGCCGCTACTGGGTCCAATGTAGCAGAGAAATACGCTATAGGACGCCTGTCTATTCCATGTCTTTGAGTTAACACTGAAAGTGCACAATTTTCTCTTTCATAGCAAAATAGTGCGAATTCTCTTGTATAGTCAGGCATGCCTAGGGCAGGTGCCTCACACAAAGCATTTCTTAGTTTTACAAATGCACCGGCACTTTCATCATCCCATTCAACTGGATCTTTTGCTTTCTTTTTGGTTAGCTGAATTAAAGGCTTTGCTAGTAGTGAAAACCCTATAATCCATTGTCGACAGTATCCTACTATTCCAAGAAACATTCTCACTTCTCTTTGTGTTACTGGCATTTTCATTTTCTTGATTATTTTTATTCTATCAGACGTTATTCTTCTTGTTCCTCTTTCAATTTGGTGTCCCAAATATTTAACTGCTGTTGTACAAAACTGCAGCTTCTCAGGTGACACTTTGTGTCCTTCTTCAGCCAAATGGTTAAGTAATGCAATTGAATCTTCAACACAATCATCATGAGTTTTGGATGCTACCAGTAAGTCGTCAATATACTGCACCAAGACTGAACTCCTGGGTAGCACTAATTTCTCTAGACACCCTTTCAGTATTTGATTGAAAATGGAGGGACTTTCTGTGTATCCTTGAGGAACACGATTCCATACATAGACTTTATTTTCGAATTTAAACGAAAAGAGATATTGGCTATCTGGGTGCAACGGTATTGAGAAGAATGCTTGGCATAGATCAATCACAGTGAACCATTCTGCACTCCAGGGTATCTGGTATAGGATTACTGCAGGGTTTGGAACTATAGGACAAGGTACCACAATTTTATTAATTTTCCGCAAATCCTGAACAATCCTGTACTTTCCACTAGGCTTTTTCAAACCCATTATTGGTGAATTACAAGGACTACTCATAACTTCTTTTAATATGCCTTGTTTCACCATTCTGCTAATTTCCTCAACGACTCCTGCTTTTACTTCTGCACTCATCTTGTACTGTCTGGTATTTGGGAAAATTGCACCTTCTTTTATTGTGATCTTTACTGGGTCTATTTTTGCCATAAGACCTACTTCTTTCCCCGTAAAATCCCATACCTTAGAGCTCACTGTAGTTCTTAGTTCTTCTGGTAATTCGTCTTTTGTTATCAAGGAGAACATCTCATCCACTTCAGTACCTTGCTTGGCTAGCATGAACTTATAAACATGATCTTCATCCGGGATCTGTACTGCAACACCATCTGGTGTGCAAAAAATAGTGCAATTCATTTTGAACAGTAAGTCTCTGCCCAATAAGTTTACTGGACTAGAATCACACACCACAAATTGCTGCATTTCTCGAAAGTTTCCTATCTTTACTTCCATTGGCTCAGTAAGGGGTGTTCTGATCTTTTGATTAGCTACACCTACAACTTGGATAGCTTCTCCAGAGAGAGGGAGGTCTGGGATGTCTGCTGTTCTTACAGTAGAACGGGTAGCACCAGTGTCCAAAAGAAAAGTGATATCATTACCTCTTACTTTCCCTTCAACATATGGACCTGACTGATCTACCGGTAAGGATGCGCCAAGTACGCACTCCTTCTCCCCTCTCTTAGGCACCGTCATTGATGTCTATATGGATCAAATTCGTCCTGTAAAAGAAACTGTGAAGTTACATATTCATTCTTACCACTTCCTCCTTGATATCCGACGTCTGTACCGTGTTTTGCGCTGCTTACATTACCCTGTATAGGGGCAGGTGGCAACTGACTCTGAGGGTTTACACCCTGCTGTGAGTCATTCTGTGTCTGTGGATTTAAATTATGATTTGGGCCATTATTATTTCGAATCTTTTTACATTTGTCCTTCCAATGTCCCAACTTTCCGCATCCATGACAAGGAAATTTCTTTTTAGTCTCTTCTCTACTCATTCGTCCTCTCACTTTTCCACCATTCCCTGTGTCACCATTCGTTTCAGATTCTTTTCCCTGACTTTCTGTTGGATTATCCAAATTAATTCCCTGTCGCTCAGCCATTTTCACTTGAGCCCACATCACTTTCTCTTGCAGTTTCTTGTGCCTATCTTCAATGTCGTCTCCACAATATTTAGCATATTTCAAAATGTCATCAATAGGCTTTCCTTGCCAGCATAACATATGCTGCTTAATCATCTGACAAATCTCTGGTTTTAGACCATAAACAAATCGATAGACAAACTGACTCATATTTTTGTCTCCAATATCCTCGAATCCACTATACTGTTTGAACACCTGTAATAGACGTTCATAACAGGCATGTACCGATGCACTTGCTTCTTGGGTAGTCCTGTCTATTTTCACCCAATCTGTTTCTATTGGTGGTATTTTCCCTTTCAAATAAGTTATTACCTGGTGATACTTTTTCACCACATCATTTGATGGGGCACCTGTCTTTGCATCTCTAGGATACTCTTCACTTGGCCAGTCGACTGTAATTTTACAGTCTGTCCATAAATCGGCAGGTACCACTATGTCAAACAGACCATCCAAGTCCTTTAACAATACCTTTGACTCTTTCACAAACCTCTCAACCTGCTTGTACCATTCAATTGGTTTTTCTTTCAATTTTGGGAAATCATTTGTAAATGACAAAATATCTTGTCTGCTCCATGGGACATGAACATAACCTCCTCCAGGTACTTCTCGCATCGGGTACATCTGATCTACTTTCCCTGTTTCCTTCAATAAATATTCAGAAGTCGATCTACTATATAGTGCCTCTTCCTTTTTCTTTGTCCATCTAGTTTTCCATTTATCTAGTTCTCCCCATTTCTGTAATACTGACATTAATTCTTTGACTTGTAGTTTCCTACCAGATGCATTCATATTTTCTAGTTCTTTGTCAGTAAAGTCTGCTCTATAGGGTTTCTGTAGTACTTTTGACTTTCTTATTTCAATTCCCATTTCTAAGGCCAAATCCGCCAATTTTTCATGGAATATTTTTACATTTCTTGTTATGCTTCTACATACGAACAATAGTTCTTCTTCACTATATGTATTTAAACAATCTACTCCTATGTTGCCTGCTATCATTTCTTCTAATTCAAGTTTCAATTTGTAAATGTCCATAATCTTTGGGGGTGAACTTTGTCGGTCTGATCCCTGTGCCCACCTTTCTAAATCTTCCGGTGTCACTATGGCTGCACTCTTAGTTCCGGAAGATGTTATTATATTTACATCTCTTGAGCAACCAGGTGGAACTCTTCTGGGGGTGCTGTTTACTGAGTCTCTATTAGGTAAATCCATTAGTGAAATCATAGATTCACAATCACTGATATGGTCATCAATTATTACTGCTTCATGTTTTGGAGTCTCTACAGGTATAGGCATAGTTGAAGGCTTTGGACAATTTACTTTGTCACCATATAAGGGAACCACTGGTCCAATTGTTACAGGGATGGTCAGGGAATCAGGATGTACATTCAGCTGTGTTATTTTCTGTATCAATTCTGCTCTGTTTCTGTCTATAGCCTCTCTTTCTTTATCCTGAAGTACCCTATTAACTGGTGGATTATGCAATACTTGCGGTACCAATGGTGTTCTTAAAATTGGTGCACTTGGGGTACATCCACTTGTCCCTTCCTGATATGGTGGTGGGTTCTTTAATATTTCTTCCATAAATTCATCTTCAGAATCTCCAAACCCTGTCAAATGTTTTGTCTTTCCTTTGCGTTTGCTCCCTAACGGTTCATCTGTCATGAAAACTGGATACAAACCCTCGGTAAGCATCGCTCTTCTCCACTGTTTCATCTGACTGTCTCTTGACTCATTTTGGTATCTAGGGAAAAATCCCCTATAACCCCTATTGCTTCTTGGTCGGTCACGTTCAAATGCCTCTGTTTCCCATTCTTCTAGGGCTTCGTATTGCGTTAATCTTGGTCTGGGTTCTAAGTCATTCATTCTTATTCTTAAGTTTTGTAGAATTCTCCCATTGAAAGTACCATTCTCTGGGAAAGCTAATATTCCGTCATCTTTGGTATATTCTATCCAATTTTCTAACCATACGCACGTATGATAACCCCTCTCCATCATCATGAATGAAGCGGGTGTTTTTGCAGGTGGGATGATAATGCCTTCCCTAGTTTTGATGGGTTTATCCTTCTTAAAATAATTCTTAATCTTTTGTAAAAATGAAATTTTTCTCCTTTCTCCGTACATTTTTGGTAAATATCTATGTATCGAATTATATTCGGCAAATCCTAAGAATCTTCTGTATGGACGGGTTCCTGTCAAAGTCGGATCACGTTTCCACATATAATCTCCACTATCCACTAAAATTTCGACTTCTATGTTGATAACCAATTAATTTCCAGCTAACATTTGTCTCTGAACCAATCCTAGCGCGGCTTTTCAGTGACGTCTGTCTGACGACCCCTCCTTTACAATCTGCGCTTCTCTGTCCCTCGCTGTTTCAACCAATCCCAGCGCGACACCTGTGACGTCAGTATTTCTCCTGACTACTGACCCCTCCTTTACGAGACTCGTTCCACGCCCGCTGTGTCGTCCAATACCAGCGCGGCGTTTGTGACGTCAGCTTTTACTCCGACAGCTGACCCTCCCTTTACAAAATCGTACGCAAAACTTTATTTTCTCTACGCTTCTTATTAAAATTCAGTAACAACATAAAACATTCGCTATCGTGCCAGTTTCTCTAATTTGAAAAAATAGTTTCTCTCATACTTAGTAAAACCTTTCCGTTTACTAAACATACACTACGAGTAAAGCCCTTCCGTTTACTCTTCACATAAGCTTCAGAAATACCTGCTACTTCTTCAACGTTACCCTTTCTAGGTGATATAACATCAAATTTGTACCAGTGTATTCCTTTTGCTATCACTCATACACATAGAGTCCCTAACAAGTACTGATAGCCCTGCTTAACTTTTCAGTACTATTTCTGCCTGACAGATAACCTCACTGCAGTATGGCTTCCACTTACCATCCGCTATTCAAATTTCCCCGGGGATTCTAGACAACATAAAACAAAACTTTTAAACAAAACGGATGTTAGTTTATAAAAAATAAATTCTCATTACCCAATTAACAAAGTGTAACCATCCTCTGATAACCAGAAAACTGATCCAGCGGGTTACTAGCAACAAGCATTCATACACCGAATACTCACCTGGGCCCATTCATTCATACTACGCTAGCAATTTCCGCTGGTGGGTCAGTTGTACTCTTTATCAATATCCCTGCTACCAATTACCTTTCTGATTGAAGAGTAATGACTTACCAATTGACCCTTTGACAATTGGGAAATTTAAAATGAGTGACATACAATACAATTCATAAATCTGAAATGATCACTGAGTCAGGAAGTTTTAAAATGTTTATCTAAAACTTTAGCAGAGTAAATTACAATCCACATAATACTCAATCGGATATCAAGGAGGAAATATACTATAAATCACTTATTAAGCATCAAATGACGGTCCCTCAGAAAAGAGAAGATAGAGACAGAAGCACAACTAAAGATTTCGCTTATATTTACCTAAGAGTGTGAGAACCAAACCCCTTGGCCAAGGAGTTGGAAAGGGTCCTAGAAAGGATGAAGACCAAGACCTCCGGACCAGGTTCAAGACGGGACAGGTGACCTCTCTACCAACGACGCCTGCGTCGTTCCCCTCTCTGACACTTCGTTCCTCCTCGATTTCTTCCGTGTCTTCTTTCTAATGGAATCCGCCGCCCCCACCTCAGGACCTCTATGGACAGCGATTCAGTCTGCTCGGTTCTGCAATAGCATAGATTCCCTGCTACCGCATCTGTTCGTCTGTTCTCTCAGCTCCTGTGCCCACTAATTAACTAATTCTATATCTATTATACCCTTCTATACCCAGGACCTCCCATTAATGTTTCAAATGTATGGGCCCATTACTTCTGATTGGACAGGGACAGGGGGTTGATCCTCACACCATGTCAATTTAGTTCAATTTCTTTAAGCCCATTGTTTTTAAATACCGCCCCTCACAATTAATACATTTGCTTTATTTCCCACCCATCTCAGACCAAAACTTAATACAAAATGTATATTCAATGTTGCATTTGAGGGAACATCGCGGATGTAGTGGAGTTGACCAACAGGTCATGGCCTTGGATGTCTTCCAAGTTGACTTCATCGCTGTGTCTTGATTTTCAGAGCGCATGCGCACATCCCATAGGTCTCGAGCTGCCGATCTGTTAACCCAGGCCCCAATTTACGAACTAATAGAAATCAAAGAAGAAACATATTAAAATCAAAAATAAATGTCTTCACTGTATACCCCCTATTTCTACTCTATTCCCACTTAATTATAAACTCTATCCCGCATTAGTAGCGTTAGAATACCACAGTGTTAATTGCAGCAAATGCGTAAGCCTTAGCACGTGAGAACATTAAGCAGCCATTTTAACACACACTACGCAGAAGCAAAGATTCCCTCCAAGCAAAGAAAGACGTCATACCATGTGATATGGTTGACACATGCGCAGTAGAATTCCCGCGCTTTACCGGCGATTTTGGATTAGACAAGGATTACTTATTAGTTTAAACACATAGGCAAGCTTCTCTCGGATACTGTGTTCGTGTATGCATTTATTAGTAAAGACATTACAAAGTTTAGTTAATTAATACTGTGAGAGTATTGCTTACGAGCAAGTCTCATTTTGAGTCCTTGCTCCATCACCAACTCCATGACTGAGAAAGTCTCCCTTATTCTATTGTTAGGAGAATTAATCTAATCAAAATGCCTGTTCTCACACAGTTAATGTTTCTATTTCTGTGTTGTTTTTTATTTAAAGAAATGGTTCTACAAATCACTGAATTTAATGTTGACTACATTTATTTGAAATGGATATACCCCAAGCATGAGCAGGAAAATATTGTCCTGACCTTCAGAAGATGGTAAACCCTCCTTCTTTACGATAGTATGACCACTGCAGAGTTTTCTTGCCTGAGGGTTAAACTTGTGACAGGGCTACCTCATGTCATAGTGTATCTGGGCCATTTTTTTTTCAGCATTTTTATTAGAAGTGTTCTCAAGTTGCCATAAATTTCCATGCATATCAGAGTAACCTATCACTAAAGCACCATCCCAAGAGTGTGGATATGCTACCAATTGTCTCTCTACAAAATCTGGATTGAGATACGAATTTCTTTAAAAAAATAAAATAAAAATGAAGTGTTTTATATAGCGCAAACTCGACCCGAAGATATCGGGTATCACAGCGCTTTACATGAGCAACAGTTACGTTACAGATTGACACATTAATTTTTGTTAGGCACGGTGAGATTAAGTTATTTGCCCAAAACCACAAGATGTTGAGCGTCCCTGTCGTGACTCAAACCTGGTTCCCCAGCTTCGAGGTCGACCGCTCTAGCCGTATGGCTACATCCTCTCCCCTCCACTTCTTTAACACATCGCAAACCTAAAGATATCAAAACCATACTGGCCGAGGGGAATGGGGAAGGAGGATGGGGAAGTTAATTGAAACTGGAGATAAATAAAAAAATGACCATTCAAGTTTACAAAACTTGTTGTTGCTGTGTTTGTAGGTATTATAGTGCATCTATAAGCAATTCAATAGAAGCAACCACGGGGCATATTCTCAAGGACTTATCGCCGAGTTAGCGGCACTTTATCGCAGCCAAAGCGGCGATAGATATATCGCACCATTCACAAGCTGGTGCTAACAGCCGATATCGCCAGTTTTCCTGCGATAGCAGCCACAAAAAAACATTGCCACGGATGACACCGGCAACTAACGCTAACGAGATGCATAGTAGGCGTTCCCGTGCAAAAAGCCGCGAAAACAACACTTCGCAATATTCCCTACGACCAGCCAGATTGGTGATAAGATCCCAAAACAGGCGATAAGGCGCGTTAGCAGCAGGGATTTAACACCTGCTCTTACTTGGTGTTAAGTCGGACGACAACCTGCACCACAAAAGGGAGCCCAGACCAGAGCCACACCTGAAGAACAACAGATGACATGGAGCCACTGATCATGCAGCTCGGAGCCCCAAGAGGGCCACAACACCCACCACACCCAGGCCCGCCCCCCCCCCCCCGGGGCCCCACCCCGCACAGAGATATTTTACATCAACCTTACGAAATCATGAACAAAACAATTTGCCTGATGTCGCACAAGTACAACAATTAACATTCATGTGTGGTCAGAAAAAGGAGAATCATTCATTCATCTTTAAATTTCCAAACAAATTATTTTATTCAAATTTAACTCAAAACAACTATTCGGAAGAGTCATGGCGGGTCTTCACTGGACAATCTGTAAGACACAGCCTGCAACACAAAATTCAAGATAAGAAGGTGTGTCATGCGCTCATCAAAGGACAGAGAGAGAGAGAAAGAGAGAGAGAAAGAAAGGGAGAGAGAGAGAGTGAAAGAGAGGGAGAGAGAGAAAGAGAGAGAAAGGGGAGAGAGGGAGAAGGAGAGAGAGAGTGAAAGAGAGGGAGAGAGAGAAAGAGAGAAAGAGAGAAAAAGGGGGAGAGAGGGAGAAGGAGAGAGAGAGTGAAAGAGAGGGAGAGAGAGAAAGAGAGAGAAAGGGGGAGAGAGGGAGAAGGAGAGAGAGAGTAACAGAGGAAGAGAGAGAGACAGTGAAAGGAAGAGAGGGAGAGGGAGAGAGAGTGCCGACACTGCGGACACAGGCCTCACTGCTCACCTGCTGCCACCGGTGTGTCTCCAACCACGTGCCGGTATACACTGCAGTCCACCAGGCCCCTAATCTGAAACAGAGTCCAGATCTATGAATGGCAGAATCCATATCATTGCACATGCCACCATCGCTTGGCCGCCCCTGCGCACACAGGCTGCTGCACCCCAGCCCCTCCCGCCGCCCAGCGGTGTTTGCCCGCCCCTGCGCACCCAGGCCTCACTACTCAACTTCCGCCACCAGCGTCTCTCCAAGAGGGCCCACCACGTGCCGGTGCAAGCTCCAAGCCCGGGGCCCGCGACCTTGGCAGCCTCCACATCATGCAGCCCCGCCCGCCGGCCGCCAGGTCACACATGTGATTCTGGGTCTTGATTTCGCAATGGCAGAGATCATAGTGCACACGGCAACATCGCAGGCTGCACACCCGCTCAGCCCTATAGGTGCCACTAACCCTGTGAACCGCGAGGCAATGCCAACGTGGCGGTAGGCCCGCGCTGCCCACTGGCTCAGGCCTACACTGCGGTCCAGCAGGGCTCACACAAACCCTTACCAGTCCGGACCGCCAGGACCGCGCATCATCGCAGGTTGCACACCCGCTCAGCACCGAAGGTGCCCCTACCTCAGTGTACCGAAAGTCACCGTCCCGTGGCGGTAGGCCCGTGCCGGCCGCAGTCTTTCCGGTGCCACCAACTCTGTGCAACGCAAGTCATGGACCCTTTCTGATTGAGTCACATGATATGTCAGGCGTACGCAGCCATGTCACCTCCGGCAGTGGGGAAGAACTGGGACACGTAGCGTCGTCGTCCCCCCCTTTATGCGTACGCCGAGTGGGCTGGGTCGGCGTACGACAGGCCAGCGTAGGGGTGTGAATAATTATCCCTGGGCTCTGGGCGTGGTTCATTTCTGGGCTGGACAGGAAACCAACTGATGCGTGTGTCTCTGTTGCAGTGTCTGCGCCACACGGCCCACAATCGGCAATGTTGCATGCACCCGGAGGGCGGCCGCGCAAGAAGGGATTGTACAAGGAGCGCAAGGCTGCTTGGGCTCTTGGCTCATACATGCCAACTGTTGTGTGTGTATCGCTATTGGTGCACCATAAGCCTAAGGCCTAGCCTCAATTGCAGCGCGAAAGCCACATCACATTTCCAGAATGCAAGCAGTAGTCAGACTAAAATTAGGGATGAAAGCTCCTCTGTCACAATACATAAGGCGGAAGGACATCTGCATCTCCGACCTTGGTCTTGCATGTGGCAGGCACCCCCTGAGAGAGATACCATAGCAGATGATGACGACTCCCACACTACGCACAGCGCTAATGAAGGACCAATGTATCCACACCCCACACACAGAAGTTCTTGCTCGAGGTACTCTTGCACAGAATGCCCTTAACACTTACGTACACAACAACCCATACGTCCAAACGTTGCACACACATACGACTCATTGCTCCGAGCTGTGGCATATCATCCACATAACTGCCACAGGTCAGTAGAGTGCCGGTTCTACGAGAGCCACCAACGCAATGGCAGAACATCCCGGGCGCATTCACAACGCCTGTCACGTGGAACTGTACCGTGACCGAATGCTGCCTGTTAGTGTCTGATGCATTGGTCTGCATGTTGTGGCCCTTGTCTTGCCCGTACTGACACGCACATGGCAATAAAGTCCACGCAACTTCACTAGTGTTCAACTGTGATGAGTGTTGATTAGAATGACAAATCATGTGCCTCAATGAGCATTGTCCGTACACAGGCAGGGACTGACTGACGCATTTCACTTAGGGGTGAGTCCCTATTGCCAGCTCCACCTCTGTGAGCCAGACATAGTGGTTGGAATAGTTGCTGATAGACCAGTGCTCTTACGTGTCTTCAGCAATGTGAGTATGGTGTCCAGATTCCTGCCATGTGGATCAATGTGATCCATCACTACAGGCTGTGTCCCCCCAGTTGAGTGTGAGTAGGTATGCGAAGAGATGTTCTGTTGTCAAATGTGATGGGGGACACTACTTTAGGCCTGCCAACGACTTTGACATTTCATACCCAGCCCTATTTCTAACATTGCGTGGGGCAAAGTTGAGGAATTGCGCGATTGTTGTTTCAGAGCAATGAGGCCACAGCTAGTGCACACATTCCCAGTCATCTCACTTCCTATGTGTGTCACGGTCAAACATGCGCATTGCTTTCATTTCCCAGGGTGTATCTTTTTGGGCAATCAATGTCCTTACATTCATCCATACTTTCATACTTGATCGATTATGGACATGACACATCTGTGTGAATTTGAATGATTTATACACATTCGGTGGAGTGTCGGAGCTGGAGCAGTACATGGCCATGCAAACCCCACATTACATTATAGCCCAGTGGAGGGCCAGCCAGAGTCATTTAGGGATTGACAAGTACATCGGAAGAGGAAGAGTACAGTCCGCAGTCTGATTGCTGTGTCATTGGTAAGCAAACAAAATATGGCAGTCCATGTCGAGGTCCAAGGTGAGTGTCGCAGAGTGTTTTGGGGGACAGTGGGAGGTGTTGTTACAGGGCATGATGCAGAGGGCAGAACCAAGCTGAAACAGGGCATATGGCGGAGAAGAATGCTACTGGCTCCTTCTTACTACAAAGGTGGAATCACCCGCATCTTCGTCCTCTATGTCATCTGTCTGACATGTGGGTGCGGATGTTTGGTCTGCAGCACTGTGTGCCACTAACACATCAGGGGCCGGAGATGTGTGTGTAGAAGTACCAGCAGCATTCATCAGCAACTGCCTTAGTGGCAGCAATGCGATGATGAGGATCTGCAGGGCATGGAAGATCCCAACAACTTTTCGCTGGTGTGCATCCGTGGCAGTCATTCTTTCCGCATGCATACGCTCCATGTTCTCCATTATCCTCAGCATCTGTGCCAACTCTCGGCTGACATCGCTGAGGCCACTCTGACTAGACAGTTGTTCTCCTCTCAGAGTCATGACTCCAGCGATGTCGGGCATGGATTATTGGACATCATGGAGCGAACTGTGGGTGTCCGTTAGGGAGTGTAAGTGGTCCCTGATGGGACTTAGACACCCATGTATGTCATCTAGTTTGGCTGCCATGAGGTCGAACCCCACCCGCACCTGTTCAGCCACCTCCTTCTGGCAGTCTAACACCTGGCCTTGGTATGCAATGTGTTCTTCGGTGAGGTGCTGGGAGCCAGCTGTGGTGGTGGGTGCTTCCTGCTGTGTGGTCTGTGCAGGGGGTGTGGTCTCCTCGATGCAGCTGGGCTGCCCTGCTCCTGGAGGTGGGTTGCCGTAGCTGTCCTGAGCTGTTGTAGGGCGTCGGTGTTGAAGGTGTGTAGGTCCTCTCCATCATCACTAATGAGTTGTCTGGTCTGCTCTGCAGGAGGTGTTGATTGTCCCTCTGCAATGTGAAGGGGAGATGCATTTTAACATTGTGTTGACATGTATGTTGACGCATTGTTCAAGTTTACATACAGACTGCATGACAATGTACATTGTGACTGTTTGGGAGGAGCTGACTATTTGATGCGGGACAGTGGACATTTGAACTGCATCACGGATGTGAGGTTGTACATGTACATTATCATCTCACAGTTTCCTGCTATGCCAGATGTGATTGGCCAGTTTCTACACACAAGCGGAACAAGTTGTGTCCTCTGTTCTGTAGTGAGAGTGTTGCACTTTGTACCACATTGTCGTCAATGATGTTGTGCTGTTATTGCTATGTGTGTGTGCTGCATTGTGGGAGAGTCGCCCCTGCAGCTGTGATTTTGCTGCCCCTTATCCCTTTGAGGCGGTGTGCTTTTGACTTCTGAGTTTCTACAGTGCTGAGATGTTGCAGACTTGGCTAATTTTGGCTCTAGTTCGGATTTTGGACTCTTGGGCATGGTTTATCCGCAGATGTGTTGTTGACATCAGGGGTTGTTTGTGCACGTGGATGTGTCAGAGTGTGACCTGCTCCTTTCCGGATGTGTTCCACACTCAGCCACCACAGTGACATGGCGTACACCATGTCATGATGATTGGACTGCAGCCATGCTGTTCGTCATGCAGTGTCACTTGCATTGTCAGTGTGGCTCACAGACACGAAGCTTTGCTGGTTTTAACACGTGTGCATGGGTTGGTTGTGAGATTGGTGCTGTGTGGGTAGGGACCCCTTAGTGCCCATAGTGGATGGGGGCCTACTTGCTGTTTGTATGTGTGCTGCAGTGTGCCAAGTGGATCAGGGACATGATCCAGAGTCATTGTGGGTGTGCAGTGTGCTGTACTTAATTGTGCATGTGTGCCATTGTGCCCATCTCCCCCCGTCCCCCCAGTCCCTGTTCGGTACTCACCCTGGTGCTGTTGTGTCAGGTCATGTCGAGCAGTGTCCGGACCCCCAACTCCTGCCACCGTCTCCCCACTGATGACTGTGGCCACCATTTCCTCCATCTCATCCAGCTCCTGGTGTTCCGCTGAACTGCCACCTCCAGTCTGCATTGCTGCCTGATGGTTGTCAGCGAGTTTCTTCTTGGTTTTGCGCTTTGCATCATTCCAGCGCCTCTTGACCTCTCCAATTGTCCTCCTCCTCACTCCGACTGCATTCACCTTGTCCAGGATGGACTGCCATGTTGCATTTTTATTTGCCAATGACACGTTGGAGGTGACGAACAGTTGTTGGTGGTGTTCTATCACCTCCGTGATGATGATCCTGTTTTCCTGCGGACTGAACCTCGTCTTCCTCGTCTTCTTCTCCTTGCCCTTCCGTGACCCCGAGGTCCCAGGCTGTTCCTCCTGGGGGCTTGTGGGGTTCTGGTCGTCCTCTGTACTTGCTCCGGCTTCCTCCATGGTGCTACGCAGTTTTAATTATTTTGTTTGTGTTTTTCGGTGCTTTTATAGTGCATTTTCCCGCATGACGCGCGGGAATTGCAGGCCTGTCGCTGGTTATCGCAGATTTTTTTATCGCGGTTGGCCACATCGCCACTTTTTTGCGTTCGTGTTTCGCGTTTTTTGGCCATCATGGTAATTTTATCGCGGTCATTGGACGCGTTGGCGTGAGACTATAGCATGGTACTGCCGTGTTGAGAATACAACGTTAACACAGCGTTATTGTCCCGCGATAGACTGCGATGTGCAAAGTTGCGTTAAGCTAATTTTGCGATAATTATCACACGTTCTTGAGAATATCGCCCCAAATTGTCAAATACTTAATCACAAAGACAAAAAGAATTATACACTCAAATCATACATTTCTTATCCATTTATCAAGATGCCATTCTCTTCTCAGGTTCATCAAATTCACCATATATCTGTTGAAATATGGGAAGTTGGTCCGGCAATCCATAGATCAATTGTTCATAAGATGACATCTTCATCATTTCGGCCATTCATCTGCAATTTGGCAGTGTAAAGAGTTCTGACACTCTTGGGTGGTAGTCCCTCAAACTTTTTACATTCACTCCTCCTGTTTTGCTGAACTCCTTTTTGTTGTCTTTAGGACTCTGTGTACTTTACCACTGCTAACCAGTGCTACCATGCTTGTGCTCTCACCTTCAAACATTGTAGAATTGGTTTACACCCAATTGGCCCATTTAATTTACTTATACGTCCCTAGTAAAGTGGTACGCAGGGCCTGTAAATTAAATGCTACTAGTCGGCCTGTAGCACTTATTGAGCCACCCATTTAAGTAGCACTTTAAAACATATCTCAGACCAACCATTGCCACCTGTGTGTACAGTTTTCAACTGCCATTTCACCTGGCAAAATAAACCTTTTGCCAGGCCCAAACTTCCCTTTTTATACAATTACGTCTCCCCCATAGAGCAGAGCAAAGTGTATTTAAAATGTTGGACATGCACTTTTAAGTTTTACATGTCTTGGTAGTGAAAAACACCTTTGTTAGGCCTACCTCTCGCATATGATAACACAGAGTTACCTTTTTATATTTAACAAGTGATAACTTTTGTTTGGGAGCGGATAGAAATATCATGTTTGGTGTCTGAGGAATTATAATCTAAACACTTTTTAATGGTGAAGTTGCATTTTTAAGTCACAATTCTGAAACTGTCAATAATAAAAAATTAAAGACACACAATTGGTGGACGGAATGCAGAACAAATCAAAATATTCAGCCCCAGTCAAGAGATCTGGGTTAAATCATCATTCTTTTGCTCACCATGACACACCAGTTTAGACCTAGCCATATGCAAATCAATCTTGACCCTGTGCTTCATGGGAACAGTCCAGCCCGAACTGTCAAGCCAGGTCCTCCCTGGACTGGAAACAAGCATCCTAGGAACCGTTTCAGGGTGTCACCCTTCATCAGCCAGGATAGCTTGAATCCAGTAGCGTAGTGAGCCTGGAGCCCACATCTGGGCATACCCGGCGCACTTAGGGTGAGAAAGCAAAAGACACAGAATTGATGGACGGAATGCAGAACAAATCAAAACATTCACCCCCAGTCAAGAGATCAGGGTTAAATCCATCGATCTTTTGCTTACCATGCCACCCCAGTTTAGACCTGGCCATATGCAAATCAGTCTTGACCCTGTGCCTCATGGGAACAGTCCAGCCCGAACTGCCAAGCCAAGTCCTCCCTGGACTGGAAACAAGCATCCTAGGACTGGATTCAGGGTGTCACCCTTCATCATCGAGGATAACTTGAATCCAGTGGCACAGTGGGCCCGGGACCCACGTCTGGGCATACCCGGCACACTTAGAGGGAGAAAGCAAAAGAAACACAATTGATGGATGAAATGCAGAACAAATCAAAACATTCAACCCCAGTCAAGAGATCTGGGTTAAATCCACTATTCTTTTGCTCCCGATGCCACCCCAGTTTAGACCTGGCCATATGCAAATCAGTCTTGACCCTGTGCCTCATGGGAACAGTCCAGCCCGAATTGCCAAGCTAGGTCCTCCCTAGACTGGAGACAAGCATTCTAGGACCGGTTTCAGGGTTTCACCCCTCATCAGCCAGGATAGCTTGAATCCAGTGGCACAGTGAGCCCGGGATCCACGTCAGGGCACACTTGGCACACTTAGGGCGAGCAAGCAAAAGACACACAATTGATGGACAGAATGCAGAACAAATCAAAACATTCACCCCCAGTCAAGAGAACTGGGTTAAATCTATCATACTTTTGCTCAACATGCCACCCCAATTTAGACCTGACCATAAGCAAATCAGTCTTGACCCTGTGCCTCCTGAAAACAGTCCAGCCCGAACTGCCAAGCCTGGTCCTCCTGGACTGGAAACAAGCATCCTAGGACCGTTTTCGGGGTTTCACCCCTCATGAGCCAGGATAGCTTGAACCCAGTGGCACAGTGAGCCCGGGACCCAAGTCTGGGCATACCAGGCGCACTTAGGGCAAGAAAGCAAAAGACACAAAATTGATGGACTGAATGCAGAACAAATCAAAACATTCACCCCCAGTCAAGAGATCTGGGTTAAATCCATCATTCTTTTGCTCACCATGACACCCCAGTTTAAACCTTGCAATGTAGCCGCCAGAACTCTTCTTGGCATGCCTAGACGCTGCCCCACCTCCACCGCCATTCGTCAGCTTCATTTGCTGCCGGTGGTGAAACGGGTGGAGTTCAAGTCCTTCTGCTTTGCGTTCAGGATCCTGAATTCCCCTGCCCCTGTCATCTTAGCGGGCCTGCTTTCCGCCTACATTCCTACTCGTCATCTTCGCTCAGTAGGTCAACACCCGGCAGTTGTCCCCCGGATCAGGAGGGCTCGCGCCGGTGGGCGTTCTTTTTGCACACTGGCAGCTAAACTGTGGAATGCCCTTCCTGTACACATCCGGAGTATGGATAACTATCTGACATTTCGGAAAGCACTGAAGACATATCTTTTCCCTTCTTTTTAGGTTTTGTAGTCCAAGTCCTTCTGTCTGTCTCTGTGGCTTTTAATGACCCTCTGGCTTTTTCTTTCGCTCGTCATGATGGGCTCCTTGCTGTTAGCGGCCTTTACTGCTTTTAGCGCAGGGACGCCCCTTTGCTGGGGCAGCTGCGCACTCTACAAGTCAGCCTAACATAACATAACATAACATATGCAAATCAGTCTTGACCCTGTGCCACATGGGAACAGTCCAGCCCGAACTGCCAAGCCAAGTCCTCCCTGGACTGGAAACTAGCATCCTAGGACCGGTTTCGGGGTGTCACCCTTCATCAGCCAGGATAGCTTGAATCCAGTGGCACAGTGAGCCCGGGACCAACGTCTGCGCACACCCGGTGCACTTAGGGCGAGAAAGCAAAACAAATCAAAACATTCACCCCCAGTCAAGAGAACTGGGTTTAATCCATCATAGTTTTGCTCACGATACCACCCCAGTTTAGAGCTGGCCATATGCAAATCAGTCTTGACCCTGTGCCTCATGGGAACAGTCCAACCCGAACTGCCAAGCCAGGGACTCCCTGAACCGGAAACAAGCACCCTAGGACCAGTTTCAGGGTTTCACCCCTCATCAGCCAGGATAGCTTGAATCCAGTGGCACAGTGAGCCCGGGACCCATGTCTGGGTATACCCGGCGCACTTAGGGCGAGACAGCAAAAGACACAAAATTGATGGGCGGAATGCAGAACAAATCAAAACATTCACCCCCGGTCAAGAGATCTGGGTTAAATCCATTGATCTTTTGCTTACCATGCCACCCAGTTTAGACCTGGCCATATGCAAATCAGTCTTGACCATGTGCCTCATGGGAACAGTCCAGCCCGAACTGCCAAGCCAGGTCCTCCCTGGACTGGAAACACGCATCTTAGGACTGGATTCAGGGTGTCACCCTTCATCATCGAGGATGACTTGAATCCAGTGGCACAGTGGGCCCGGGACCCACGTCTGGGCATACCTTGCACACTTAGAGCAAGAAAGCAAAAGAAACACAATTGATGGATGGAATGCAGAACAAGTCAAAACATTCAACCCCAGTCAAGAGATCTGGGTTAAATCCACCATTCTTTTGTTCCCGATGCCACCCAGTTTAGACCTGGCCATATGCAAATCAGTCTTCACCCTGTGCCTCATGGGAACAGTCCAGCCCAAATTGCCAAGCCAGGTCCTCCCTAGACTGGAAACAAGCATTTCAGGACCGGTTTCAGAGTTTCACCCCTCATCAGCCAGGATAGCTTGAATCCAGTGGCACAGTGAGCCCGGGACCCTCGTCAGGGCATACTTGGCACACTTAGGGCGAGCAAGCAAAAGACACACAATTGATGGACAGAATGCAGAACAAATCAAAACATTCACCCCCAGTCAAGAGAACTGGGTTAAATCCATCATACTTTTGCTCAACATGCCACCCCAATTTTGACCTGGCCATATGCAAATCAGTCTTGACCCTGTGCCTCCTGGGAACAGTCCAGCCTGAACTGTTGTATTCCGCTTTAGGTGTCCGTATATAGGTTTTCCTGAAACATGTCCTTATATAGGCACAATTCGCATTGCCCTTATATAGGCATAGAATCCCAGTCCTTATTTAGGCATTAGCCGTGCACTCCAAATACAGGCATGGTCACCGACATCTGTCCACCCTAACATCACAACGAGTTCTTAGAAACCAGAACCTTAAGCTCTTGGGAGTTCCCCTAGCACAGGATTATTGATTTCTCCAAGAACTCATCTATTATGCATGAACCGCTATACCTTAAGGGTTCATTCCTGACGTCTTCCTCTGTCCGACTTCACGTCAATGCTAACATTCCAAAGTACCTACCAGGTATAAATATACCTTCCCTTGCCCAAGCAAGTTAGAGGAGACCTCGACTTCAGAGGAGCCCGTATCCCGGCCTGACGCACTGAGAAGACGCTGTCATCCCTGCTCGCAGAGAATCCAGCTTCCAGTGATCGGACTCCCTTCGCGGGGTGTTAGAGTTTGAGTCCGGAAAGAGATTCCCACCTCTCTCATTCTCAAGGTATGGAGCTGACTAGAACCTAGAGGGACTCTTGGCATACTACACTTAACATACTCTTAGTATACCATACTAGAGAATACTTCGCCTACTTCTTACCTTGCCCTACACCTAGACTAGGTTAGGTACATTGGGGTAGAACTAGCTTAGAGACGCATCATATGAGTACTCGCATTTTTAGCTCATGTTATTTATGTATGTGAATATATGCTAAAAGATAATCCTAGCGCAGTATTATTTATTTCTACTGCTTAAGCTGTACATTATATATCTTGCATACTGTCTTGTGATCATAACAGCGCATATCTCTTACACGAGAAACAAGACTGTTCAATAAAACCTTTTATTGAAACGCCCGTCTATTCTTTCTGTGTAACTCTGAGGAAACTAAGCATGCACGATTAGCTGAGTGAAACTGTTATCTATTGTTTCCACGATTCTGAGAAGTGTTCCGATTCTAAAGGGAAACAAAGTAGTCATGTTTATGCGGTTGCCAGAAAGTACTCCCTTCTTGTTTTCAAGGAGTTTCTAGTGGCCTCTGAGCTAGCTGGCACAAAGTAATTAAGTTTAATATACTCGATAGGGACATACCGACCTCAGTCCTATGTCAAGCCTATAGGGTATATTATTCCAATGCGCAGAGCCTATTAGGGAAATAGGAACTACACTACATGGCGCCCAACCGTTTGGTAAGGCAGTAATTTAACGCTAGATACTGAGTAACTCAGTCGTGCTTTTCTCTCAGAGACCCCTACTCACATACTCCATAAGACGTCTGGAGTGGGTAGGGTTAAATATCCGCCAAAGCTAAATAGGACAAAAAACCCTATATATTAGTTGCTTGGTTTGTTCAAAGTTGAAGGATACAGTGTTCCAAAATATTGTGCACCTTATCTTTTGTTTCCTTGAAACTTGTTCTACACTTTTCAAAAAACAAATGTCCACACGCGGGGACAATGACACCGAGAACGGTGTAGCTGCGGCTCAACCAGTCGTAACAGCTTTTAACTTAACCGGTTTAAATGAAACCGAGGAGGGTGTTATAGACATCCATCCAAACTTAAGAAGAGCCATCACTCTAAAACTTATAAAACACGGCCTACCACCAAGAGGCGGTAGAGCAGTTTTCGTGATAGAGGCACACGAATCCTTTCAGACAGAGGTATTCTATTCAGGATAGTATTCCCAGAATCAAATCCAGTAACAAAACTGTTTCACTTCTACAAAGAAGATGAACCACCAGAGGAATATATTCCTTTCGAGGATATTGAAATTCCACTAACATACCAGGAGCATCAGCTCTGGTTTAAAGGCGCCCTAAAACATCACAAAAACATTACCAGGCTCGGTCCACTAGGTAGAGCAGGAGCAACATGGCCGATTCTAGCCGGCTACACTCCTCATCCTGACCTCGATATAATGTCAGACGAGGAATTACTTACTCAACTTACAGAGTTAATAAAAATTTACAGACAATTGGTCCAATATGTGATGCGGACTTTCACAGTCCAACCACCATTGACCATTCCAAATCAAACCCCTCAACAGGGGAATACACTAACAATTACACCACAGACTTTATACGCAGTCATGGGTAAAATGCCCACAAAACGTGAGCAAATTCCATTCTGGATAGCTCAAAAATTACTCAAATCGAAGCAGTATTTCCTAATACTAGCCCTTATGAGAAACACAGAATCCTAACAATCTGTTTACCAATGGGGATCATACCACAACTGGAAGACTGCACCACTTGGGGCTCAGTCTTTGCTGCCATCTATACTAAAACACATGGTGTTCCATCAATTGCAGTAATACCTGATGTCCTGAAACAAATTCAAAACGACTACGGGGCAAAGCCTGCTCTAAATTTAGGTATGAAATTACTGAAAAATTTCGACCAGGTCTCAACAATAATATTATCTAATATTAAAGGGGAGGCAGCATCAGTGGCGATCCGCCAATGATTAAGGGAATTTGATGTAACAGAACATCAAACAGAACTACCCAGAATAATAGAACAATCATATGCAGAATTAGGCAGAGATAGTTTGGGTGGAAGACCATTGAAGCCAAAACTATCTGAGAATCCTGAAAAGGACTCTATTAAACAAACTCCTACATCTTCTAAAAAGAAGAGGGAAACTAATAAACAAAATTCAAACGAGAAACGTTCTCAATCCTGAGGTAGGTCTCCTCAAAAGGAGCACTCTGAAAGGAGGTATAACCTCAGGAATAGGGATAATTTAAGAAAACCTGACAGGTATCAAGATACTGATACACGTTCCTCTCATACCTTTCAGATATCGTCACAGACATCGGAAAGAAGAGGACGGTCAGAACATAGAGAAGAACGCGTGAAATCCAAAGACGACAAACACGTTCAGAAAAATAAATCAAAACATCAATTCTCAAAAAAGAAGGTAGCAGGTCTGAAGATCAGACATGCCGAGGATACTGAGAACACAACTCAAGAACGGAGAATGGGCTCAGACAATCCTGGACAGTGCGGCAGAAGTCACAATAGCTCGCCAGAACCTGAAGGAACTTCTGGAGATAGTGGACTTGAATGAGTATATCACAGTAGAGATTGTAGACACCAGGGTTAGTACTCCACAAAAGTTATATGAAATAACACTCCGAATGGAGGGAGACATACCAAGAAAGGTGAAAACACTCTTTTGGGAGAAACTTTCAAGGGGTTATGATATACTTCTAGCAGAAAAAGTCTGGCCACCACAATTTGTCAGGGAGTGCCCACATGGTGAGGACATTATTATGCCTGCCTTCTCCAACCATATTCCAATTCACCTAAAATATACTTATGCCAGGAAATGGGCAGTTGCCCAGGCCCCCGCATTATACAAAAATCATGTAGGATGGGATGAGGATTCACCTCACCATAAAATACAGTTAAAAAATCAACCTACTGCACAAAGGCAGTACCCAATAAAGCAAGAAGCTAAAAAACAGGTCAGGGAGATCTTAGATCAACTTGAATACCAAGGGGTGATTGAAACATGCACCTCCTCAATGAACAATCCTTAGGTCTGGATTCAGGGTGTCACCCTTCATCATCGAGGATAACTTGAATCCAGTGGCACAGTGGGCCCGGGACCCACGTCTGGGCATACCTTGCACACTTAGAGCGAGAAAGCAAAAGAAACACAATTGATGGATGGAATGCAGAACAAATCAAAACATTCAACCCCAGTCAAGAGATCTGGGTTAAATCCACCATTATTTTGTTCCCAATGCCACCCAGTTTAGACCTGGCCATATGCAAATCAGTCTTGACCCTGTGTCTCATGGGAACAGTCCAGCCCGAATTGCCAAGCCAGGTCCTCCCTAGACTGGAAACAAGCATTCTATGACCGGTTTCAGAGTTTCACCCCTCATCAGCCAGGATAGCTTGAATCCAGTGGCACAGTGAGCCCGGGACCCACGTCAGGGCATACTTGGCACACTTAGGGCGAGCAAGCAAAAGACACACAATTGATGGACAGAATGCAGAACAAATCAAAACATTCACCCCCAGTCAAGAGAACTGGGTTAAATCCATCATACTTTTGCTCAACATGCCACCCCAATTTAGACCTGGCCATATGCAAATCAGTCTTGACCCTGTGCCTCCTGGGAACAGTCCAGCCTGAACAGTTGTATTCCGCTTTAGGTGTCCGTATATAGGTTTTCCTGAAACATGTCCTTATATAGGCACAATTCGCATTGCCCTCATATAGGCATAGAATCCCAGTCCTTATTTAGGCATTAGCCGTGCAATCCAAATACAGGCATGGTCACCGACATCCGTCCACCCTAACGTCACAACGAGTTCTTACAAACCAGACCCTTAAGCTCTTGGGAGTTCCCCTAGCACAGGATTATTGATTTCTCCAAGAACTCATCTATTATGCATGAACCGCTATACCTTAAGGGTTCATTCCTGACGTCTTCCTCTGTCCGACTTCATGTCAATGCTAACATTCCAAAGTACCTACCAGGTATAAATATACCTTCCCTTGCCCAAGCAAGTTAGAGGAGGCCTCGACTTCAGAGGAGCCCGTATCCCGGCCTGACGCACTGAGAAAACGCTGTCATCCCTGCTCGCAGAGAATCCAGCTTCCAGTGATCTGACTCCCTTCGCGGGGTGTTTGAGTTCGAGTCCGGAAAGAGATTCCCACCTCTCTCATTCTCAAGGTATGGAGCTGACTAGAACCTAGAGGGACTCTTGGCATACTAGACTTAACATACTCTTAGTATACCATACTAGAGAATACTTCGCCTACTTCTTACCTTGCCCTACACCTAGACTAGGTTAGGTACATTGGGGTAGAACTAGCTTAGAGACGCATCATATGAGTACTCACATTTTTAGCTCATGTTATTTATGTATGTGAATATATGCTAAAAGATAATGCTAGCGCAGTATTATTTATTTCTACTGCTTACGCTGTACATTATATATCTTGCATACTGTCTTGTGATCATAACAGCGCATATCTCTTACACGAGAAACAAGACTGTTCAATAAAACCTTTTTATTGAAACGCCCGTCTATTCTTTCTGTGTAACTCTGAGGAAACTAAGCATGCACGATTAGCTGAGTGAAACTGTTATCTATTGTTTCCACAATTCTGAGAAGTGTTCCAATTCTAAAGGGAAACAAAGTAGTCATGTTTATGCGGTTGCCAGAAACTACTCCCTTCTTGTTTTCAAGGAGTTTCTAGTGGCCTCTGAGCTAGCTGGCACAAAGTAATTAAGTTTAATATACTCGATAGGGACATAACGACCTCAGTCCTATGTCAAGCCTATAGAGTATATTATTCCAATGCGCAGAGCCTATTAGGGAAATAGGAACTACACTACAGAACTGCCAAGCCAGGTCCTCCCTGGACCTGAAGCAAGCATCCTAGGACAGGTTTCAGGGTTTCATCCCTCATCAGCCAGAATACATTGAATCCAGTGACACGTCTGGGCATACCCGGGGCACTTAGGGCAAGAAAGCAAAAGACACACAATTGATGGACGAAATGCAGAACAAATCAAAACATTCACCCCACGTCAAGAGATCTGGGTTAAATACATCATTCTTTTGCTCACCATGCCACCCCAGTTTAGATCTGGCCATATGCAATTCAGGCAAAAACCTGTGCCTCATGGGAACAGTCCAGCCCGAACTACCAAGCCTGGTCCTCCCTGGACCGGAAACAAGCATCCTAGGACCGGTTTCGGGGTTTCACCCCTCATGAACAAGGATAGCTTGAACCCAGTGGCACAGTGAGCCCGGGACCCACGTCTGGGCATTCCCAGCGCACTTAGAACGAGAAAGCAAAAGACACACAATTGATGGATTGAATGCAGAACAAATCAAAACATTCACCCCCAGTCAAGAGAACTGGGTTAAATCCATCATACTTTTGCTCAACATGCCACCCCAATTTAGACCTGGCCATATGCAAATCAGTCTTGACCCTGTGCCTCCTGGGAACAGTCCAGCCTGAACTGCCAAGCCAGGTCCTCCCTGGACCTGAAGCAAGCATCCTAGGAAAGGTTTCAGGGTTTCATCCCTCATCAGCCAGAATACATTGAATCCAGTGACACGTCTGGGCATACCCGGGCCACTTAGGGCAAGAAAGCAAAAGACACACAATTGATGGACGAAATGCAGAACAAATCAAAACATTCACCACCAGTCAAGAGATCTGGGTTAAATACATCATTCTTTTGCTCACCATGCCACCCCAGTTTAGATCTGGCCATATGCAATTCAGGCAAAAACCTGTGCCTCATGGGAACAGTCCAGCCCGAACTGCCAAGCCTGGTCCTCCCTGGACTGGAAACAAGCATCCTAGGACCGGTTTCGGGGTTTCACCCCTTATGAGCAAGGATAGCTTAAACCCAGTGGCACAGTGAGCCTGGGACCCACGTCTGGGCATACCCGGCGCACTTAGGGCGAGAAAGCAAAAGACACACAATTGATGGACTGAATGCAGAACAAATCAAAACATTCACCCCCAGTCAAAAGATCTGGGTTAAATCCATCATTCTTTTGCTCACCATGCCACCCCAGTTGAAACCTGGCCATATGCAAATCAGTCTTGACCCTGTGCCTCATGGGAACAGTCCAGCCCGAACTGCCAAGCCAGGTCCTCCCTGGACTGGACACTAGCATTCTAGGACCGGTTTCGGGGTGTCACCCTTCATCAGTCAGGATAGCTTGAATCCAGTGGCACAGTGAGCCCGGGACCAACGTCTGCGCATACCCGGCGCACTTAGGGCGAGAAAGCAAAAGACTGTCAAGGTTTTATTCTAAACTCCCAGGTTCGGCATGTTGCTCAAATGGGTCCACCTCTCAATCGCCCCACTCTCTGATGCTATAATAGCGCAGAGGGTTGGAATGATTAAGCGAGGGAAGGAAAGGATGGGAACAGAAGGGAGGGAGACCTACAACACACAAAAAAAAACACAATTAGAAGATAGTATGAACTCCAATATCATATCACCTTGATATACACCACATACTAAATGCTATAACTACCTGTAAAGAAAAAGAACTTGGCGTCTTGTGAAAATTCTTGTTTGTAATACCTTCTCAGCTGAAAGCTCTCTAAACGTAAAAAGAAACACCATTCAATCAGTAGCGAAACCTATCCTGAGTAAGAATCCACACACTCCCATGCACCCTCATTACCCACCACAATGTTGAAGGAACTTGAGTCACATGGGGGCTTGAGTACTTCACACACACCACTATCCCCTGCTAAGAAAAGAAAACAAAAAACCACATAAAGCTTTGACGGAGGTAATTAAGCCACTGAATGTATACACTTTGATCGCATTAACAGCTCATGCCTATCATGATCCTGGCTGTTAATTCACAGCACAATATTCACAGTGTTAATTCCACGTAAAGTCACGTAACATAATAGTTTGTCGGAACAGATACAACCACATACTAGAATCTTCTGAGAACGGTTGTTAAATACTTTGGGCACCCCCACCTGGGTGTATGTTTCGTAATACCCCCACAGGACTCCAGATTTACTTGTACTTTGCAGAAGAGATTGACTCTCAAGAATGGTGACAACGTCACCCTTACCGCCCTCGTAGCGACGAAGTCAAAATCAAGATTCCTCTTTGAAATACCACACTCCAGCTCCGGCGTCTGCTTTCACCTGAATACGAAGCACCGCACTAGCGCCACCGCCCTGATTATGAGGCTTCCGGGAATGCGCATCATCACTGCACGCGCATGACCCGAGCCATGAAGGATCATGGGAAATGTAGTTCCGGTGAGGCACAGGAATAACTTCCACCGCATCGCCGTCTCTTGCCAACGAGCTTCTGCGCGCTGAGATGAGGGAAGTGTGACAGTACATCCCCCTCCCCGAAGAGGCTGATGAAGACACGATTTACCTGGAAACTTCCTATGGAACCTCTGAATCACCCTGGGTGCATGTACACTCCTCGCTGGCTCCCACGAGTTCTCCTCCACGCTATACCCCTTTCATGATATCAGATACCACAAGGATGAACCCCTCATTTTCGAATCCAGGATCTTAGATACCTCGTATTCGGGTTCACCGTCCACCCATAAGGGAGCAGGCCTTTTCTTCACTGGGGTGTAGGAAGGTTTTAGCAAGGATACATGGAACACAGGGTGTATTCTCATGGTTTTTGGCAGTGCCAAACGTACAGAAACAGGATTGATATATTTTGTCACCTTGTAGGGTCCCAGATAGCGAGGATTGAAGATACTGTATCTACGGAATCTAATATGTCTGGTGGATAACCATACCTCGTCGCCCGGTTTGTATGAGGGATTTTCCCTATGGTGTACATCGGCGTGTTTCTTGTAGCGTGTTTTAGCCTTTTGGAGATTTAGTTGCGTCTTTTTAATGGTGAGCTGTATTTGTCTCACCCTGTCATGTATTTCGGGCAGTTTATGATCCATCCCTGGATGAATCAAGGGCAGAAACCGAGGATGAAACCCATAATTACTAAAAAATGGGGTGTGTTTGGTGGATTGGTGGATCGCACTATTGTACGCAGTTTCGGCGACCCACAGGAGGTCCACCCATTCATCAGTGCTGTCCTTCACATAACAACGTAGGAATTGTTTTAATGTTTGATTTAGACGTTCAGTCTGACCGTCCGTCTGTGGGTGGAAACTTGTGGATTTTGCAGACTTTATCTGTAATGCATCACACCACACCTTCCAAAAGTGAGCAGTGAATTGTGAACTGCGATCTGATACAATATTGGATGGCACACCATGTAATCGTACGATATGACTCAGGAATATTTTGGCTAATTGCCCAGATGTAGGTAAGGTCTTGCATGCGATAAAATGTCCCATCTTAGTAAGACTGTCAACTACAACCAATATGACTGTGTGACCCTGATCTTTAGGTAATCCCACTATGAAGTCTAAAGATATAGTATTCCATGGAACAGTGGGTGTGGGTAAAGGTTGTAACAAACTGTGTGTCTTGCGATGATCGGATTTTGTTTTTGCACATATTTCGCATTTCCTTACGTGTAGTACCATGTCTGCTTTCACAGAAGGCCACCAAAAGTATCTAAGAACTCTGTCTAGTGTTTTATCCATGCCGTTATGACCGGCACTGGGAGCTGCATGGCACCAATGAAACACTCTCTCTTGTAACACCTTTGTAGGGATCAACATCTGCTTTTGTCTAATAGGCACCCCTTGTCACAGTTTCCATTGAGGATGCCCCTTGAGCCATTTTTTCCATGAAGGTGTTGTACTTGCACGAGCCACAGATTTCAGAAACTGTTCAGAGTGTACAACGCCTATGACTTGATCAGGTGTTAATATAGAAAGAGGTTGTTTATTCACCAAACTACAAGCCGTTTCTTGTCTGGTGAGAGCATCTGCCTTCCCATTCCCCGCACCAGGCCTGTAAGTGACAATGTAATCAAATTCGGAGAAGA
Source organism: Calotriton arnoldi (assembly GCA_963921515.1). Lineage (NCBI taxonomy): Eukaryota > Metazoa > Chordata > Amphibia > Caudata > Salamandridae > Calotriton > Calotriton arnoldi. Next base: position 193,007 of record CAWUFW010012380.1, on the reverse strand, counting down.
AAAGCATCCAATGCATTTGCCTAGGAGACAGGATGCGTGCGGACCTCATAAATTGTAGATTTCGATGGTCTGTATATACTGTGACCACGTGCTTTGCCCCCATTAGATGATGTCTCCAAGTACTAAAAGCATCCTTGATGGCTAATAGCTCCTTTTCAGTGATGGTGTACCGTCTCTCTGCATCATTTAATTTGCGAGACATGTACGCTATGGGATGGAGTTGACCTGTTGTCTCGTTTCCTTTGAGACAAGATTGCCCCCACCGCCACATCTGAAGCATCAGCTTCAACTACAAAAGGCCTCTCAGGATTTGGGTGGGCCAATACTGGTGCTGATGTAAAGGCTCCTTTCAGCTGAGAAAAGGAGGCTTCTGTGTCTCCTGTCCATTAAAATGGAGTATTCTTTCTGAGTAACCTAGTTATAGGAGTTACCACCTTTGAAAACTGGGGTATAAATCTTCGATAAAAGTTAGCGAAGCCCAGGAAGCATTGAACCTCCCTCATGTTGACTGGTTGTGGCCAGTCCTTTACAGCTTTTATTTTCCGCTCAGACATTTCCAATCCTTTAGGGGAGATAATCACACCTAAGAATTCCACCCTCTGGACATGAAATTTGCACTTGGACAGTTTGCAAAACAATCCATTGTTGCGCAAAGCTATCAGGACCAAACAAACATGTTGAAAATGCTGGCCCACCGAATTGGAATATATCAAAATATCATCTATATACACCACTGTGAACACATCCAAATACTCTCGCAACACCTCATTCAAAAAGAATTGAAAAGCCGCGGGAGCATTGCACAGTCCGAATGGCATCACTGTATACTCAAACAATCCAAAACGTTTGCGGAACGCCGTTTTCCACTCATCTCCCTCTCTCACCCGGACCAGGTGACAAGCTCCTTTCAAGTCCAACCGTGTGTAGATTTGAGCCGCCTTCACCTGGTCTAACAGAACAGGGATCAAGGGTAACGGATACCTGTTCTTGATGGTAATGTGGTTCAACGCTCTAAAGTCTATGCATGCGCGTTTTTCCCCATTCGCTTTCGGGATAAAAAACGAAGGGGAGGCTGCAGGAGACTTGGATGGTCTTATAAAACCATCCGCCAGATACTGATCCACATATGTTTTCAGATGCTCATTTTCCGATTTAGTAAGAGCATAAATTCTGCTACATGGCACTACGGCTCCTGGTACTAGATCTATCTGACAGTCATAAGACCTGTGAGGGGGTAACAAGTTGGCTTGTTTCTCATTGAACACATCCCGAAATTGTTTGTATTCTTTAGGTAATATAGTGTATTTTTCGGCTGTGGTGGCTATGTGTAGTAAGGAGGCTAAGGCATGTACAGGTAGATCGTTAGAACCTTGGCCGCAGTGTTCCTTACACCACTGACTGTCAAAAAGAACGGTCTTGGTGACCCAATCAATGGTAGGGTTGTGCTTTACCAACCAGGGTAATCCCAAAATGACACCATACTGTGGGGCTTGTATTATATTGAAACTCAAAGATTCGAAATGGTGAGGTGCACTACATATTTCTAGCGTTTCTGTGGAAAGACTGACTGGTCCCGTTGTTAACTCCCTGCCGACTATGGCCAAAACAATTCAAGCATGTCCTTTTCAACCAAAGGTAACTGTAAGGCAGCAGCTAACTCCTCATCCATAAACAAACCTGTTGCTCCCGAGTCTATCATGGCTTCCAGATCTCTCCACCCACCCTTTATATGTATCTGGATGGAGATCCTAAAATGATTAGTCTTAAGCACCTTTACCTCCTGCGTGGAAGGGATTGCTAACCCGCTCAAAAAGCCCCCTCCTGATACCTTTGAGCCTTCTAGTTTTCCGACTTGGGAAACAAGGAAGCATCCCCTTTACCAAACCCTGGTTTACTCTTGGGTTTAGCCAAGCAATCTCTGACATAATGACCTTTCTTGCCACAGTACATACAAAGCCCTTGTTTATGCCTTTGATCTCGTTCCTCTGGTGATAAGGCAGCCCTGACTGTTCCTATTTCCATGGGTTCCAGCACACCTGCCGTGCTAGGTTTTGGAAACCGAGGCTTTTCGTATCTAGGAAAAAACCTATCAGATCTTCTCTTTTCATTCCTACGCTCATTTATCCTGCTGTCTAACCTTAAAGCCAAATTAATAAGATCAGAACATGTGGTAGGCTGTGGGTCTACTTGTGCTATCACATCCTTAAGCTCATCTCGTAACCCTTGATGAAACAAGGCGGCTCTCTTCTCCTCAGGCCATCTAGTCTCTGAGATTAAACGCTGAAAGGTATTCAAATATACTATTAGATCTTTATTGTCTTGTTTCAATTCCAATAACTCCTTGTCGGCTGAAAGACTATGAGCTCGTCTATCAAAGATGTTCTCAAACTCCTTCCTGAATTCGTACCAATCATACAAAAGAGGATCGTCATTACGTACCAACGGAACAGCCCACAAGGCTGCATCCCCCGCCAAATATGATATCAGGAAGGCTACTCTGGCTTGATTAGTAGGAAACGCCCGAGGTTTACATGTAAAATGCAACAACACCTGTGTCATAAATACCTGCACCTTACTCTCATCACCTGAAAACCTTTCCGGGGCCGCCAATGGTATAGGTGTGGGGATTTCCACCGACACCGGTGATGCTGCTCCAGCTAAAGTACCCGAAGGCCAAGAAGCACCACCAAACCCTTTTCCTGTACTTACATCAAATGGATTTCTCTGCAATTTATCAACGCGGTCTTGTAAGGCCGCTGTTTCCGCCCTAGAAGCGGTTAACTCCTGCTGAACTAAAACCAAGGCGGCCATTACATCCTCTAAGGTGGCCATCATCAACCCAATACCGATCAGGAGAGAATAAATTCTTGGCCTTCGTATTCTGTAAAGGTTTTATTCTAAACTCCCAGGATCGGCATGTTGCTCAAATGGGTCCACCTCTCAATCGCCCCACTCTCTGATGCTATAATAGCACAGAGGGTTGGAATGATTAAGCGAGGGAAGGAAAGGATGGGAACAGCAGGGAGGGAGACCTACAACACACACAAAAAACCACAATTAGAAGATAGTACGAACTCCAATATCATATCACCTTGATATACACCATATACTAAATGCTATAACTACCTGTAAAGAAAAATAACTTGGCGTCTTGTGAACATTCTTGTTTGTAATACCTTCTCAGCTGAAGGCTCTCTAAACGTAAAAAGAAACACCATTCAATCAGTAGCGAAACCTATCCTGAGTAAGAACCCACACACTCCCATGCACCCTCATTACCCACCACAATGTTGAAGGAACTTGCGTCACAGGGGGGGTTGAGTACTTGACACACACACCACTATCCCCTGCTAAGAAAAGAAAACAAAGAACCACATAAAGCTTTGACGGAGGTAATTAAGCCACTGAATGTATACACTTTGATCGGCATTAATAGCTCATGCCTATCCCGATCCTGGCTGTTAATTCACAGCACAATATTCACAGTGTTAATTCCACGTAAAGTCACGTAACGTAATAGTTTGTCGGAACGGATACAACCACATACTAGAATCTTCTGAGAACGGTTGTTAAGTACTTTGGGCACCCCCACCTGGGTGTATGTTTCGTAATACCCCCACAGGACTCCGGATTTACTTGTACTTTGCAGAAGAGATTGACTCCCAAGAATGGTGACAACGTCACCCTTACCGCCCTCGTAGCGACGAACTCAAAATCAAGATTCCTCTTTGAAATACCACACTCCAGCTCCGGCGTCTGCTTTCACCTGAATACGAAGCATCGCACTAGCGCCACCGCCCTGATTATGAGGCTTCCGGGAATGCGCGTCATCACTGCACGCGCATGACCCGAGCCATGAAGGATCATGGGAAATGTAGTTACGGTGAGACACGGGTATAACTTCCACCGCATCGCCGTCTCTTGCCAACGAGCTTCTGCGCGCTGAGATCAGGGAAGTGTGACAAAGACAAACAATTGATGAACAAAATGCAAAACAAATCAAAACATTCAACCCCAGTCAAGAGATCTGGGTTAAATCCATCATTCTTTTGCTCACGATACCACCCCAGTTTAGACCTGACAATATGCAAATGAGTCTTGTCCCTGTGCCTCATGGGAACAGTCCAACCCGAACTGCCAAGCCAGGGCCTCCCTGAACCGGAAACAAGCATCCTAGGACCGGTGTCAGGGTTTCACACCTCATCAGCCAGGATAGCTTGAATCCAGTGGCACAGTGAGCCCGGGACCCATGTCTGGGCATACCCGGCGCACTTAGGGCGAGACAGCAAAAGACACACAATTGATGGGCGGAATGCAGAACAGATCAAAACATTCACCCCCGGTCAAGAGATCTGGGTTAAATCCATCATTCCTTTGCTCACCATGCCACCCCAGTTTAGACCTGGCCATATGCAAATCAGTCTTGACACTGTGCCTCATGGGATCAGTCCACTCTAAACTGCCAAGCCAGGTCCTCCCTGGACAAGAAATAAGCATCCTAGGACCGGTTTCGAGGTTTCACTCCTCATCAACTAGGATAGTTTAAATCCAGTGGCACAGTGAGCCCAGGACCCACGTCTGGGGATACCCGGCGCACTTAGGACGAGAAAGAAAAAGTCACACAATTGATGGACAGACTGCAGAACAAATCAAAACATTCACCCCCAGTCAAGAGATCTGGGTTTAATCCATCATTCGTTTGCTCACCATGCCACCCTATTTTAGACTTGGACATTTGCAAATCAGTCTAGAACCTGTGCCTCAAGGGAACAGTCCAGCCCGAACTGCCAAGCCTGGTCCTCCCTGGACCAGTAACAAGCATACGAGGACCGGTTTCGGGGTTTCACCCCCCATCAGCCAAGATAGCTTGAATCCAGTGGCACAGTGAGCCCGGGACCCACATCGGGGCATACCCGGGGCACACCCGGGGCACTTAAGGCGAGAAAGCAAAAGACACACAATTGATGGATGGAATGCAGGACAAATCAAAACAGTCAGCCCCAGCCAAGAGATCTGGGTTGAATCCATTATTCTTATGCTCACCATGTCACCCCAGTTTAGACCTAGCCATAAGCAAATCAGTCTTCACCCTGTGCCTCATGGAACAGTCCAGCCCGAACTGCCAAGCCAGGTCCTTCCTGGACCGGAAACAAACATCGTAGTACCGGTTTTGGAGTTTGTCACGGGGGGAATTAATCCACGCGACACGTAATACTGAGCTTAGTGGGTTTATTGTCATGTAAACCGGAAAAAACGAAATGAAACCAAAGTCTCTGCGTTCTCTTCAGGGGAATTAACTTCTTCTTCTTAACGTCTTCTCTCGTCATCCAAGGCCGTTACTTCCTTGTGGCTTGGCAACACGCGGCAGAACCAAGAAAATAAAGAAAAGAGAATATGTCAGTGCAGCGCACTGATACAATGACACGGGAGAGGGAGTGTTACACCCATTCAAAACAGAATACAGGGTGCACCGAATCGGGAGACCGCCACCGTGAGGATGAAAAAATGAGGCAGAAAAGAAAACAACACTCTCGGATTCTCCAAGGGCGGGGAGTCCTACGTGTTTCCTTCCTTCCCTCCCGGGGACGTTACTCCCACCCGGCTCCCAGGAACCTTGCATGTACCTGTGCAAGCCACGTTCCTCCAGGAACGTGGTGGGGCGCTTCGTGGTGTTGGTGGCCTCCTGGCTCTCCTCCGCAGGGCTTGTCACCGCCTCTCAGGGTTTCTGGCTCCTCGTCGGTCCGGCTCTGCCTTCAGACTCGCATCCGCGTCTCTTCCCGTGTGGCTTCACAAACTTCCTCCACCGGATACTCGCCGCCGCTATCCTCGCCTTCCGGTCCCTTTTCTCTCTCTGACGTGCTGTAACCCCACCTCTAGGGGGTGTGTCTTGTCTCTCCTTCTTCCTGGACTTTAAAGGGCCCGTGGTATTGCATCTCTGGATCGTTCCCAGTGGATTGGATATGCAGAGATCCGGGAGGCTGAAAGGGAAAAAGAGGTGCGGGCCATTGAGGCTGAGTCTCGGCCATGGGATCGGGGTCCAAGGGGGCCGGATCCTGACACAACCCACCCCTAGAGTCTTCCCAAATGGGGAGGAACGGGATGCGGGAGAGAAAGACTGCATTGGAATTAAGGGTGCCCTTCCTTAGTCTGACCTCGAAGGCGTCCGGCTGGAGAGACAGAAACCAATGCATTACTCTAGGGTTGTTGCCCTTGTTCCTGCTCATCCACATTAGAGGAGCGTGATCAGTGTAGAGTACAAACGGTCTCCACTCTAGATAATACCTGAGCTTTTCTATCGCCCACTTGACAGCCAAACACTCCTTTTCAATGACAGGGTAGTGCTGTTCCCTAGGGAAGAGTTTTCGGCTAACAAACAGGACAGGCCGTTCCACTCCTTCCTTTGATACCTGGGAAAGTACCGCCCCTATGCCTATCTCGGACGCTTCGGTCTGCAGGACAAAAGGCTGTGTATAATCAGGGGAGGCTAGGACCGGACTGCTGGTTATGGCTTCCTTCAGTTGTTGAAAAGCTTTAAGGACGGTTTTAGGATGATTCAGGAGATCCCTCTTGGTGGTACCCTTTTTCAATAGGTCCGTAAGGGGGGCGGCTATCTCAGAGTAGTGAGGAATAAACCTCCAATAATAACCTAGGAGGCCTAAAAAGGCTCTCACTTCCTTTTTTGTCATGGGGATAGGTGTTTTTATGATAGCTTTTATTTTTTCTTCCTGGGGTTCTATGCATCCGTTACCCAAAAGATATCCCAGATATCTCACCTTTTGAAACCCGACACGTGATTTTCTTGCGTTCACGTGCAGTCCTACGGTTTGCAGCTCCTGGAGTATCTGGCGTCAATGGTCAAGGTGTTTTTCCCATGTTGGACTATATATAACAATGTCGTCCAGATACGCTGAGGAGTATACCTGGTGGGACCGAAGGACTGTATTCATCAGCCTCTGAAATGTTGTGGGAGCCCCATGGAGACCAAAAGGGAGCACTGTGAATTCGAAAAGACCGTCAGGGGTAGAAAAGGCGGTCTTTTCTGATCGGTTCTACTCAAGGGAACTTGCCAATGCCCTTTTGTGAGGTCTAGCGTGGTGATGAATTGTGCGTCCCCTAGCCGTTCAATGAGTTCATCCACACGGGGTAGTGGGTATGCGTCTAGTTTGGAGATAGCATTAACCTGTCAGAAATCAATACAAAACCGGACGGATCCATCCGGTTTTGGAACCATAACGATGGGGGAGGACCATTCACTTCGGGAAGGACGTATAACGCCCATTTGCAACATTTTCTTGACCTCCTCCGACACGGCCTCCCTATGAGCGCTGGTATTCTGTAGGGTCGTAGCTTGACTACTCTCCCCGGAGTTGTTTCAATGCGGTGTTCTACCAAGGAGGTCCTTCCGGGTAGGTCGGAAAAGAGGGAAGAGAAGGACTCCAGAAGGTCTAACAGACCAGTCCGTTGCTCGTTCGTTAGGGACTCATTAACCACCAGGTGTTCCAAGGTACAAGGACCAACCATAGGGGCTAGGGCCAGCTGATTATTCTGCGGTAGGGGACCTAACCACTTCTTTAGCATATTGATGTGGTAAGTTTGTTGTTTCTTTGGGGTGAGTTGTACCCTATATGTAGTTTTACCGAGGTTATCCACCAGTTTGAACGGGCCCTTCCATTCTGCCTTGACCTTAGTAAGGGAGGTGGGTTGAAGAACAAGCACCCAGTCGTTCACTTGTAGGGTCCTCCATTTGTTTCCTTTGTCGTAAAAGGTCTTCTGGGCTTTTTGGCTTTTCTCTAGGTTTGTATGGGCCAAATCACGCAGCTTGCCAATCCTGGACCGGAGATGTCGGGCGTACTCAAGGAGGTCACTGGTATCTTCGTTCCCCTTCTCCCACGCTTCCCTCGTCATCTCCAACAGGGTCCTCGGCTGTCGGCCATATAATACCTCAAACGATGAGCAACCCAGACTGCTCTGGACCTGTCCCCGTATGACGAAGAGAGCGAGGGGGAGAAGCCGATCCCAGTTCTTCCCTTCACCCATAAGCATCTTCTTCAGGGTCAACTTAAGGGTCCCGTTGTATCTTTCGACCAGCCCGTCAGTCTGAGGATGATAGACGGAGGTTTTGAGGTGTTTCACGTCCAGCATCCTCCAGACCTGGGACATGAGCTTGGACACAAAGGGTGTACCCTGGTCAGTTAGGATTTGGTGGGGAAACCCCACCCGGGAGAAGTACTCTATTAGTTTGTCTGCAATGTTGGAGGTGTTACGGACTCGGAGAGGGAAGGCCTCGGGAAACCGAGTGGAGTAATCCACCAATACAAGGACGTATTGGAACCCCTTTGTGGATTTGGGTAGGGGGCCGATTAAGTCCATGCCTATCCGTTTGAATGGTTTGCCTACGATAGGCAGAGGCTGAAGTGGTACGGGAGGGGCTCTATAGGGATTTTTTCTTTGACAGACAGGACATTCCTGGCAATATTTTTTTATGTGGGCATAAATGACAGGCCAGTAAAAGTGTCGTAGGAGGTTTTGGGTAGTCTTTAAAGCCCCTGAGTGACCTGCTAACAAGTAGGAGTGGGCAAAGAATAATATTTGCTCACGGAAGTCTCTAGGTACCAACAACTGTGGGGATTCGTTGCGTCCACCCACCCGATAAAGAAGCCCATTGGTCACCTGAAAAAAGGGGTAGGTTGGGGCTGCCCTGCTTTGGGATACGCATGCTTCTTGCCAGGCATGGGACAAGGTTGCGTCATTGCTTTGGGCCCAACGGAAGTTCTTGTCCGAATGCCAGGGTTCTTGGGAGAGAAGGGCTCGAGAGACTCCGGTTAGAGGACTAGTGAAAGGGACCCCTTTTTCGTGTCACTTGCCAAGGAACAGTGAGAGAAAGCTTGGGTTGTCGGTCCCTAGTATCAACTCCTCAGGTAAGGTGGGAAGGACACCTACAGTCACCATGGTCTAGGGCCCACCCGGATATTGTAGGGGTATTCAGGCTACTGGGTAAGACCGGATATCACCATGGACACAGCAAATTTGTACCTGTCTGCTCGGGAGCATCTGACTAGTACTAACCAACTCCCTCCTCACTACAGACTAGCAGCACCCTGAGTCTAGGAGGGCTATAACCTGCGTTTGATTGACAGTTAGACTCACGTAAAAGCAGGTGCCCATTTCCTCGGTATACATGAGGCTCTTTGGTGCGTAGCTGACGTCCATGGGTTCCTCTGTACCTTTCTTGTGGGGACAGGTCCTGGCTATATGGCCCCACTTCCCACAGTCGAAGCATTGTGGACCGCGGTGCATAGGGATCTCTAGTTTGGTGTATCAGGGCTTTTCTGGCTCCCTGATAGGCCAAAGGGTCTTCTTGGGCATAGGAGTTCCTCGTGAGGCTTTTTCCGCTTCCCATGAGGAAATGCGGGGCTGCGCCCGTGAAAAAGAAGTTGCCATTTCCACTGCCTGCTCCACGGTAAGGTTGGAATGTTGGCGGAGCCATCGTTGCGTGGAAAACGGCAAGGCTTCTAAGTATTGCTCTAAATATATGAGGTTCATGATTTCCTCCTTAGTTCGTTCTGTGGGTTTCAACCATTTATCAGCCGCAAGTTTCAACTTGAAAAAAGCGTCTTTGGGTTGTCCTCTGGGGCCCCTTTTTCCTTTCTGAAGCGGACCCTATATGACTCTGAATCCATCCCTAGATGATCCAGTATAATGGCTTTCACCTCTTCATAAGGGGTGACGCCCCCTGCATTGGCGACCTGGTACGCCGCCTGGGCCTCCCCGGACAAAAGAGGAGCAAGGAAAAATGGCCACTTCCCAACCGGCCAGCCCGAGGCTCGGGCCGCCCCCTCAAAATTAAGCAGGAAGGCGTCTGGGTCTTCCCCGGGTATGTACTTTTGCAGGGAAACATTCGGGGGGTAGAGGTACTTCCTCGAGGGGGTTTATGTCCCCCTGCTATCTGCGGCTGGTCTTCCGCTACTCTCTGTAAGGCGTCCATCTGGGATTTCACAATGTCCTTAAAGGTGTCCCGGTCCGCCTGGGCGGAAGTCATTTGGTGTTCGATTGCCCATTCCAGCTTCTTCTGTCCTTCTACAATGTGATGGATGAGTGCTTCCATTTCAGGATACCAATGAAGGTCACGCTGCCGGCATTCTCCACCATATGTCATGTGGGGAATTAATCCATGCGACACGTAATACTGAGCTTAGTGGGTTTATTGTCATGTAAACCGGAAAAAACGAAACCAAACCAAAGTCTCTGCGTTCTCTTCAGGGGAATTAACTTCTTCTCCTTAACGTCTTCTCTCATCATCCAAGGCTGTTACTTCCTTGTGGCTTGGCAACACGTGGCAGAACCAAGAAAATAAAGAAAAGAGAATATGTCAGTGCAGCGCACTGATACAATGACACAGGAGAGGGAGTGAGGGAGGTAACACCCATTCAAAACAGAATACAGGGTGCACTGAATCGGGAGACCGCCACCGTGAGGAGGAGAAAATGAGGCAGAAAAGAAAACAACGCTCTCGGATTCTCCAAGGGCGGGGAGTCCTACGTGTTTCCTTCCTTCCCTCCTGGGGACGTTACTCCCACCCGGCTCCCGGCTCCCAGGTACTTTGCACGTACCTGTGCAAGCTATGTTCCTCCAGGAACGTGACGGGGCGCTTCGTGGTGTCAGTAGCCTCCTGGCTCTCCTCCGCAGGGCTTGTCACCGCCTCTCGGTGTTTCTGGCTTCTTGTCGGTCCCGCTCCGCCTTCGGACTCGCATCTGCTTCTCTTCTCGTGTGGCTCCACAAACTTCCTCCACCGGATACTCGCAACCGCTATCCTTGCCTTCCGGTCCCTTTTCTCTCTCTGACGTGCTGTAACCCCACCTCCAGGGGGCGTGTCTTGTCTCTCCTTCTTCCTGGACTTTAAAGGGCCCATGGTATTGCATCTCCGGATCGTTCCCAGTGGATTGGATATGCAGAGATCCGGGAGGCTGAAAGGGAAAAAGAGGTGCGCCCATTGAGGCTGAGTCTCTTCCATGGGATCAGGGTCCAAGGGGGCCGGATCCTGACAGAGTTTTACCCCTCATCAGCCAAGATAACTTGAATCCAGTGGCACAGTGAGCCCGGGACCCACGTCTGGGCATACCCGGCGCACTTAGGGCGAGAAAGCAAAAGACACACAATTGATGGACGGAATGCAGAACAAATCAAAACATTCACCCCCAGTCAAGAGATCTGGGTTAAATCCATCATTCTTTTGCTCACCATGCCACCCCAGTTTAGACCTGGCCATATGCAAATCAGTCTTGTCCCTGTGCCTGATGGGAACAGTCCAGCCCGAACTGCCAAGCCTGGTGTTCCCTGGACTGGAAACAAGCATCCTAGGACCAGTTTCAGGGTTTCACCCCTTGTCAGACAGAATAGTCTGAATCCAGTGGCACAGTGAGCCCAGGAGCCATGTCTGGGCACACCCGGTGCACATAGGGCGGTGAAATCAAAAGACACACAATTGATGGATGGAACGCAAAACAAAACCAAACATTCAGCCTCAGTCAAGAGATCTGGGTTAAATCTATCATTCTTTTGCTCACCATGTCACCCCAGTTTAGACCTGGCCATATGCAAATCATTCTTGACCCTGTGCCTCATGGGAACAGTCCAGCCTGAATTGCCAAACCAGGTCCTCCCTGGCCCGGAAACAAGCATCTTACGACCGGTTTCAGGGTTTCATTCTTCACCAGCCAGGAAAGCTTGAATCCAGTGGCACAGTGAGCCCGGGACCCACATCTGGGCATACCCGGAGCACTTAGGGCGAGGAAGCAAAAGACACACAATTGATGGACGGAATGCAGAACAAATCAAAACATTCACCCCCAGTCAAGAGATCTGGGTAAAATCTATCATTCTTTTGCAATCCATGCCACCCTAGTTTAGACCTGGCCATATGCAAATCATTCTTGACCCTGTGCCTCATGGGAACTGTCCAGCCCAACTGCCAAGCCAGGTCCTCCCATGAGGCACAGGGTCAACACTGATTTGCATATGGCTGGGTTTAAACTGGAGTGGCATGCTGAGCAAAAGAGCGATGGATTTAACCCAGATCTATTGACTGGGGGAGAATGTTTGATTTGCTCTGCATTCGGTCCATTATCTGTGTGTCTTTTCCTTTTAGAAAGTTGGCATTTTCTTGTTCTAACCATTTGGTGCCTGCAGCTTGTATACTGGATCAGATGATTATGTGTATATAGCAGGTGGCCTTTGTCTATTCCTCCCAGATAGTATCACAATAGAGGGTATGATTGTTGGCAGGATAGGCCATTGTGACTTGATGGGGGGCGGACCTGTCACCTACCACACTTTAGAGGCTCTGGCCCAGCACATTGATAAAGAACTTCACATTAGCCTATTGTGACCCCAGACAGACTGGGATCAGGGCAGTGAGGTAGGAAATCCCAGACATGTCTGTAAGTGGTAAAGTCCAGAAGTTTCTTCCACTTCAAAGCGGGCACCAGGCATAAAAACGGGACCCTCAGACCCAGTCTTCAGTACACTAATGGACCTGTGGATACTACAGAAGGACTGACCTGCTGCCAGAGAACTACCCTGCTGCCTGAGGCCTGCCCTGCTCTCTGAGAAAGAAGACTGGACCTGCACCCTTCATCCCGGACTAAAGTGACTGCAAGGGTCAGCTGACTGACCTCGTGCTCAGAGCTACAGGGAAACAACAAGGTCCAGAGGTCTTTCTGCAACTGCCCAGCTGACCTGTTGCACTGGACCTGCAACTGGACCTGCCTGAGCCCTGCTAGCTTCTGCTGGAGTGAGTTCCTGATCCCAAAGAGGTGCCTCTTAAGTCCTGGACCCTTGCTGTTGCATCGGTTGAGCCCCTTGAAGAAGAAAAGTAGAAATCCTGATGTTTTGTGCTCTTCGTGACAGTGGACGGGCAGGTTCACTCCAAGATCTTGCCGCCCACATAGATTGGCAACGCGAAAGCTTCGGTCAACCTAACTCTCCGCACTACAATAACCGCCTGCGACAACTGGCAATGCGAGATCTGCACTACGTGTCACAGCATCGACAACCCGTGGTGACATTCAACACAAAGCTTTAGGAACGACAATCCACGACGCCTGACAGGAACTTTGTGCTACAGCAATGATCTTCCGCGATGCCCGGCTTGCTCGTCAAGCTTCAGCGATGACCATCCACGACACTGCCCCTGCTCCACGCGGCCTCCTCCACCATGAACAGAACTCTTCATGCTGGACTTTAGAAGGAAACCTTTTCATTGAGGCAAACTTTGTCCCTGCACTCCATCGCAGTCGGCCTGAACTTGTGACTTTCACCCAGTCTTGCACGACCAGATAACCATGAGTGGCTCTTTGAGCTATTAGGCGATATACTTACCTCAATTTTTTTTAATTGCATATCTGTGTTTCTACTGATGGATTTTTATCATTTTGGTGTTAAATAATGTGTTAAATTGTACTCTATTTTTTTAAATTGGTGTGGGATTTTTCTTGTGCTATGCTTTCACTTTATTACTGTTTGAGTGCTGCATAAATACTTAACACATTGCCTCTAAGTTAAGCCTGACTGCTTTTGTGCTAGCTACCAGGGTTAAGCACAGGTTCTTCTACTGACTTTTTTGTTTCATCCTGACAAGGACTGTGGCTGTTGCTTGAGTAGGGTTTCACCACCTTCAACCAACAACACAATTTCTCATGGGGTGATCTCCAATGTCTTAGTTATTTACAGCTCCACCATGGCTGATGATATGGAAATCTATCTGCACAAGTGGGGTGCCATCCCTGGGATCTCTGAAGCGTTATGCAGAAGCGCTAAGTTAGCAGAAGATTGGAATGCATAACCACTGGTATCGCACATACTCGACCATACAGTGCACTAGAAAGAGTTGAGTGGTGTGCAGGTCCAAAGTATGTGTACAAAGTGGCATCTTTTGTTTTTACATTTCCAACAAGAAAAAGCTACCCACCCATGTAGTATTTTAAAGTTACAGAATTTCAGTCGCACTATGCTAAGGCCTTTATCATGAGTAAACAGGAGGCGAGACCAAGAGACTTTGTTTAGGTCGGTAAGACAGAGACGCCAGCCTGGGTAGTCTAGTTGATGTTTCAGTTTTCACTTCCAGGTTTTTAAGTATAAAAGGATTGGCAAGCCTGGGAGGGGTTAGGGAGCAGTACCTGGAACGTTTGTTAGCCAGTGTATTTCTGTGATGTTTTCAGATGGAACTCCGAATGTAGTTCGTCTTCCAGTCTGAGGCAAGACATTGAGCCATAATATTTACCCCAGTTCATTGATGCTTGAGGATTCTACTACCTCCGATGTCTGTTTTTCCATTATTTGAGTGAATCAGTCTGGACACTTTGAGTTTCTGATGTACAGTTGCCCACACAGACCACATTGGCTGTAATATTGGATTAAAAGAATTTGTGGACATCATGTCGATATTAGATAGCATATCTGCGATCTCAGAAATCCTTAGTAGTTTTTGCTGCAGACAGCGTCAGGTTGGAGGATTATTGGTACAAGATATGAACATCTCATCTACGTGATCAGGTTGGCTACGCCACATATTTCAAGGTCTGGAAATCTAACACCATCAGATGTGTTGGTGCAGCGCAACTTGGCAAAGTTAAGATATGGTTTCCATCTGCCCATATGAATGTTTCAATGAATGCAGTGATTTCCAGGAACACTCTGTTGGGATTGAAAGAGGTAGCATACCAAAATATGTGGTTAAAACACAGACCAATTGTCACCCTAACTACTTGCATATGCCCCCAAAGTGAGGTTTGCATATGCAAAATCTATTTTGGTTTTATTCAAGCATAGGGCGGGTGATATCTTCCAGTAGTCTATGCAATCTTAAGGAAATTGAAACATCTGTATACATGAGATTATGCAGGAGCAATCTGATATGGATGATTTTGGGGCTCCTCTTGATATTTGCAGTGTTTCCCTTTTAACCCACGTAGTTCTAAGTTCTGAAACACTAATAAAGTAATCTATGATAGCCATCAAACCTGGCATCAATGATTGAGGTTTTGGGAGTGTCAACAATACATCGCCTGCATCCAACTTGATTTTGACTTTTCCTTCAGGTGTCTCTAGGCCATGCATAGATTCAGATGACCTAATAGCAGCTGCCACTGGTTCTAATGCCAAATAAATTAACAGCCAGCAAGAACGGGCATCCCCGTCTTGTGCTTCTTGGATCTCAAATCATTCAGACACAAATCCACCACAGTTTGCCTGTGTTACTTGTGGGATATGGAGCGATTTCACCTTTAAGATAAAGTTGTCACCAATTACAAACCTTCCTAGTGTCCTGCACAAGTATCTCAACTCGATGTGATCAAATTATTTTTAAGCTTCTAGGCCTCTAGTGAGATGATACACTTTTCATATGGGTGGTTGTGCTCCCACCTGAGTAGGTGCATAAGTGTCTGCAAGTTGTGTCTGGCAAACCCTCCAGGTACACACCCAGCCTGCAAAGGATGGATGAGAGTTGGAATGACAATCATGATATAACTGGCTAACTGGTCAGTAATATACCAACTTTCTTAAAGTATCTTAATGTCTGTTTTGATGAGGGAGATAGGCCTGTAACTCACAAAATGTCACTTGTCTTTGCCGGATTTTGGTAAAATCATCACTCTCTTAAATTCTAAGTTTAAGGAGTCTGGGGATTTGACATCACTGATTTCAGTACACTCCGAACTAGATCTGTGGAGACCCCACCATGTCATGCACATGGTGTGTTGTATTTGTTAGTGTGGAGGAACATGCTCTTGTATTTATTAGGCGATGGAAGCCGCTGGATCCTCCACCTCTCATCACAGACTCATCCAGGGCCTTTGAGGGCATCAGGAGCCATGTCTTCACTGGATCCCATGGAGGTAACACTGAGAGGAGAGGGGGGAAGGATGGACGATCTGTAGGGGAGTGCTCTAAGGCATCTTATTTGACTAATATACTCTAGACTGGAGCTCTGGCACACCAAATGATAGTCAAGTCGTTTCCCCCAAACCTTTCTCTGATTCCAAAGAGTTAGAGAGCTTCAGGTAACTCCTGGCCATTGAAACTTTGTTTTCCAAAAACCGAAAGGTAGTGAGATGCCCAGAAAAGAGGCGAGGATCTTAAAATACGGAGGATAATCCTCTACCAGGAGGGCAGAGGCCTGGGTGCCTGCTAAACTGGCGAGCCGGTAGACTGCCCACTAACATCTAAATTAGTCTATAACACTTTTGAAAGGTATAGCACCTATTGATATTTCATTTATTTTGTGGGAATGCTGTCTCATACTGTATTTGAGTGAACTCCAATTCTATCACCACCCACTGAAATAGCTTTGACAGTATGCCATAGTTGTGTATCGAGAGTCAAGTGAACAAAGGGAGTAACTTGGTTATCTATTTGGAGAGTGGTAATATTTGAGTCCCTGGGATACTAGTGGTGAACCACTTTACTGTACTGACCAGGTATACTGCTCAGTATCCGTGACTGCCCAAGAACCTAGAGAAATGGCTTCACAGAATCTCCATTGTTCGCCTTGCTGAAAGTCATTCGCAGCACATACTCCCAAACGTTAGACTTCTGTTGCTACAACAAGCAAGTTCCTAGGTACCATAAATTCCTTAAGTATGTGCATAATATATAAATAAAGTTAAGATGACATCCAATGGACCCAATTAATGAGCTTTCAGTTCCTGGAATAGAATCATTCTGCACGATTCCTATATCTGACTGCTCATTCTCTCTAACAAGGGAATGCACTGATAAAACTACAAGCAAACATATTTTAACCCGTTGTTCTGAGGTTTAGTAAGTCACAGTTTAGAGAGCAAACTGAGAAATCTTTATTTGATGGCTTTAGGTGTTTATCAGTATCAATCAAGGGGGAGCAGTTATAATACAACTTGTGTTTCAGCAGATTCTGCTACAGCTCTAGTGACAGTATTGACATACATCACCAGACCTAGAAATTCATGTTTACTTGTTTTTTTTATTCCTCAGTTTACATGATAATGTTCAGTGTTTTATTGAATCATATATCACTCCGAGGAGGTGCCCAGGCTTTCTAGATCTTGGCAAATATACTTTATTGGTTAATAGACTTTAACAGTTTAAGACACCAGGGGCCATATTATGAGTTATGCGGTAAAAGTACCCGGTAGTTCGGGTCAGACATTAACAATACTATATGTTAGTTCCGGATGTTCCAACTGCAATTGCAATTTTTTTTCCTTATTGTAAATTCCACGCAGAAATACTGCTTAAACAGGAAATACATCATCATGAGTGACCAGGAAGTAATTCCTAACAGCAACTTCTCTCACATGGGGAGTTTGCCTTTTTGAGGCATTTTGATGCGTTTGAGCCAGAGAAGAATACTGAATACAATCCATTTCCATTTAGCCACTATGTTTGCAATCTATCAGAGACATATTTTTATTCCACTGCAATGGTCTGTGGAAGGTTAAGAGAACTTATTTTCAGAAATGGAACTTGAAGTTTTATCTGAGGAAGTAGTTAAAGAAGTACCACACTTAATTGGTCATTTAAGGGGAAAAAATGGTGCATAAATGTGTGCTTAGCTCCTGTAAGCCATTGCTAATAAAGTAAATTCAGTCGCCTCCATTCCTATATCAGTTCATGACTGTAAGAAAAAGTTTAGGGATCTTAAAAGACCATTGTTTGTGAAATATTAGCAAAATAATCAAAGAGAATCTTTGGCTACAGGTGGAGGACCACCTCCGAAGCTTTACCTTGAGCCATTGGAGGAAAAGGTGGCAACCTTGGAGAGATTGGTTGAAGGAGTGGAAGTCGGTGGAGAAACAGATCCTGGTAAGTGGAATGCTTTATTTTTACTTGTGAAATGAAACCTAAAGAAATACTGAGTGCAGGGGTGTGCCTGTCATTATTGACGGTGGGGCTCTGCTCCTTCAAATTCTAAAATATGATGAGCGTCTGTCAGGTTGAGCAAAGGTAAGCCAGACAGACACTCTACATGTCAGGTTCAGGCATCCAGGTGCGCTACATGCGCCATTTTTGAAGGCGCCTGACAGCCTGAGCAAAGCTTTGCCGGGCTGAAGATTTCACAGCCCTGAGGGAAGTGACCTTATCAGTCTGGCAAAACCCTGTGAGGTACTCCCTCTCTCCTGCTCCCTCATGATGAGAGGGAGCGTCACCAATAGTCACCCCTGTGCGCTTAAGGTTTAAACCCTAAAGTGCCCTGGGCTGACTGTCAGCCAATGATGACTTGTGATACAATGGTGTATGAGTTAGCAAGTCTCACTGACCCCCCCCCCCCCTCCTTTCCACTCTTTGAGGAGTTGGGGAAGGTCCTCCGCTCATCGGCTGACCCATGAGCGGATTTAGACTATGTGAGGCGGAAGAGGGATCTTTTTTTTTTCCCTTCCCCCACAAAGTCTTCAGTGCCCTCTATTGTCTTTGTGATTCTCCCTCGCACCACCCGCTGGTCCTGTGCTGTCATGAGCGCAGCCCAATACGTGCTTTTTAATGTTTGGGTGCATGCATGTATGAATGTATGTGTATTTGCATGCTTGTGGATAGGTGTAGGCAAGTATGTGCATGTATGTGCTTGTGAGTGGCGGGTGTGAGTATGTGCTGTTGTGAAGGGATGGGTGTGAGTGAGTGTGCTTGTGGATGGGTGGGTGCAAATAAGTGTGCACCTGTGTGCACACCGTGCCGGCCCCACTATACGTAAAAATTACGAGTTGCCATTGACAGAGTGTGGGTGCGTTATATGCTTCATGTAAGTGAAATATATTTGCGATAGGATCTAAAAAGAGTCTGCCGAACGCTATGACTTCGAGATTTATTGCTTTATGTTTCATTTAATTTGTATTTAATCTTAATAGTCGATAGGCATCACTACTAGTACTTTAGAAAAATGTGTGTCATGATCATTACTGATATATAAAAATGCATTATATCATGATATATTTTTGAAGAGTTAACGTATTTTTCTAGTATTGAGTACTAGCATATACTTTAGCTAAACCATGTCTAACCATCATCTTCACAAGGGGCATTTATACTAAATGAATGGCTGAACACATTTCATAAAGCTGTCTTTGTGTTGGAGAAATTCGCTAAATACAACCCATATACGTCTGGAGAAATTACAAAATCTTTCCTACCATGTACATTTTCTTAGTAAATGACGACGCAAACGTTACTCAGTTATTTATTGTATTTTTATTATACCTATTGATATATATATTTTGTATTTCCTGAGTTAGTATTGATAATGTAATGTTTTTAGAGTTTATTTTAAGTGTAGGCTTGTTTTATAAAATGTACCCCATGTGTCTGATAACAATAGACACAAATTAATCAAATAAAATATTGTTCTTAAATAGCATCCACCTAATGCATAAATAAATGTATAATTAATCACAGGTGAACATGCTGATGTAGATGAAGAAGAAGAAAACTCTACTAGCAGTACATTGCCTGAACATTGTCCAAAAAGGAGGAGAGAACCAAGAGAACTTCCCAAAAAGGAGAAAGTTCAAAAAGATTATTAACCACCTCCACAACTGAAGCTTCATATGTACCAACAGCCACTATAGAAGGTATAGCAATTACAACAACTACTTCACTTTCTAGATCCAGGGCCTCTAAGACCACATGTACTTCAATCGGGTACTACATCAGGGTTACAGTCCACAGTGACCGCAGTAGTGTCGGTCACTATACCCACTGTCAGTGAATTGTCTACATCTGCGACCTCCCTTCGACCTGTAAGAACCGGAAGTGCGGGTGAGATGGAATTCTCACAAGCTGACTCTGATGGCTCTGAGCAAATGTCATGTCTGGGATCCTCAGCAGATTCTGAAGGATATTTTCCTGATACTGAGTCCGAAGCTTTTAAAGAGCCAAGTCAAGAACCCGACCAGCTAGCACACTCACTGAGGAACTAGAAAGTAGTGTCACCAGACTAGAATCATTACAGGCAGGACATCATCAAACTTTAATAGAAAATTCGACAAGTAATGCTGCCTCACTAGCTTCATTACCAGAGACAAAGGACTCATTATGGGGCTTGGTTTAAGTGCAGCGAAGAATGCTCTGCTCTTAGACATCGACTACAGCAAGGGCGTGACACACAAGCAACACAGCATGTACTCACTTATCAAACTGAAGCTGACAGAGCTAATTAGCGTACTGAAAGATGCTTGGTGTCAGCAATCAGGGATGCTACACAAAATATAACCCGGGGTCATAGGGGTATATGTGAAATTCTGTGTCACTTGCAGAGCGACAAGGAACACTATCTTCTGCTATTCAGTCAGTTAGAACAGATGGAAAGTTCAGTACGTCCTACATTATGTGCTGAACATAGAAGTACAACAGCATTTCCTCTGCCATTAACATCAAGATCCTCTCAGGCTTCACAACCAGTGTCCCTAATTCGCCCACTTAGAAGGTCTGCGCGTTCTATGCAACTGTCAGAAGAGCATCAGCCACCTACCAGGTGAAGCATCCACTAAAAGACCTATGCATTATACTGCCAGCTTAAATCTAATCAATAGTGAAATGTATTTTCTATATTTAAAGACTCACCCAATAACCATGTTCTATGTGGATAGTACCTATCCATGGTATATGGTATTCTGCTGTTTCTTAAGATCATGGAATCATGTGTGGACAACGTACTGTACTATGTGTGATTATTAAAGTCTGCATCATATATTGCACAGGGATTGTGTTCTGCATTTTCCTGTTTCTGTACATGTGTCCAGTGGCACTTGGCGCCAATATTTCTAAACGTGTGCAGTCCAATGCACCATTGATGTTAGGGAATCCTACAACTGAGTAAAAGTTTCCTTTGGTTGCATTGACTGGGTTGGAAACACAATATACTGAGAGGATAATCTCAGTATTGCAGTTAGTCCCTACCTCAGATCTTTAGAGAAGGTTGGCTGCACCCTACTATGCAAAGTACCCAGTGGGGCCGCGGAGCAGCCGGTAACTAGAAAATGAAGTATAGCTAACAATTCGAATGGGGGTGGGATAGCAGTTCTAATGCCAATATTTGGAATGAAAGCATCACCAATACTAGTGAGTAGATGCTGTTCAGCAAATATACACTGGACATGTTTAATGGGTAGTTATGAGCGCTGGAGC
This sequence comes from Calotriton arnoldi, assembly GCA_963921515.1. Taxonomy (NCBI): domain Eukaryota; kingdom Metazoa; phylum Chordata; class Amphibia; order Caudata; family Salamandridae; genus Calotriton; species Calotriton arnoldi. Next base: position 171,854 of record CAWUFW010012380.1, on the reverse strand, counting down.
CTGGGTCTTCTTCTAGAGCGCTGCTGATCCAAAGCCATCCAACTCTGTGCTGCGCCCTGTTGCTATTCTTGCTGAAAAGGTTGCTGAACCTGTATTTGTATTCCATCCAAAATGAGGTAAATGTGAATGTGTCCTTCCACCATGGTGTCGAGAAAACAGTGAGTTGTGGAGTGTATCTCAGCCTTATATGTACACTGCAGATTGGTTCGTTGCTAATTGTTTACGCATGTGCTACCTGAAATACCATGTGCAACAAATTTGTATTTGATACATAAAACTAATCTTTAAGATTTTTAACAAGACATATTTGTTTACAATAAATTTCAAATAATAATACATATTATTATATTATTAGTTAAAATAACTAATTTACAAATTGAAAATCAATATTCCTAAAACTTTGCAACTTGTTTTCACTTTTACCCTCTGGTCAATGTATGTGTAATTTTTCTCTGCTATTACCACCCACGTTTGCACTTAAAATTAATCTTGTAATTGGTGAAATTTAAGAATTCCAGGTGCCCTTTTTATATTTCATTTTCAAAAACAACAATCAGTATTATCGGGTGCAAAATGTACACATTACCATTACACTCTACTTACAACTTGTAATAAGCAGAGTGCAATTAACAGTAAACAACATCCATTAATACTATTCCTCCAAACTTGTAATTTGGGCCCAAGGCCTCAATTACAAGTGCCTGGAAAATGTGCTAACAGCGGGCAAAAGCGCAGTAGATGAAGTTATGAGCTGTGCAGACTTTCTAACACCCTGCAACTACTGGGTGTGTTACACTCTGCATCCCGGTTTAAGTTTCAGTTTATCAAACCTGCAGGAATTTAACTGGGGAAAAGGCCGGGTAAATACTAAGGGGCAGATTTACAAGCCCCTTGCGACATATTTGCGCCGCCGTTGCGTCACTTCTGTGACGCAGCGGCGTCGTAAACAATGCGCCATGTTGCGACATATTTACAACGTGACGCATCTAGGGAGATGCGTCACGTTGTAAAGCCCTGCGCTACATTATACCTGCGTTAGGTATAATGTATGCAGGGTGGGCGTTCCGTCGCAAGAAAGCCTCGTAAAAGTGACGCAGTGAAATCTACAAGATTTCACTGAGTCACTTTTACGACGCCGCTGCATCAAAACCTTACGCCTGCTTGAAGCAGGCGTAAGGAGTGACGCAGCACAATAAGTATGGGCCGCCCCTGAGCATTGCTGGAGTTGCGTCGCGCTTGCGACATGACTCCAGCAATGTGCTGCCCTTACGACAAAAGATGCGACATGCATCTGTCTATCCTTGCGCCACGGTGCGCCGCATTGTAAATGCGACGCATCCGTGGTGGCCCAAGGGTATTTTTGCGTGTCGCATCTTTACTGGCACATCCCTGCTAATATGCAGAAATGCGGAAGTCCTTGTAAATCTGCCCCTAGGACATTCACATGTTGGTGTGGAAAGCACCAGAATCTGCATGTTATGCCATATTTTTGAGGACTCAATTGAGAAGAGGAAATAATTATGACACCCAATAATATAGCTGTGTCGGATTTTATCGGGTGCAAAACGTATCGCATTCAACACAGAGACACTGATAATCAAGTCATAAACCGATTTCATTACTATCAATCTACAATATTATCGCATCCACGAAATCACCTACACTACATCAAAATGTAAGTTTACAAATGTATATAATTAGTATTCTAATTTCCATCTATACTTACCTTGCAACCTAAAGGGTACATCAGATCAGTGGATGCAGTATTATTGTCATGTGACATAACGTATGCAATATAGTGGGTCTATATTCTGTTAACACCTTCTACTGAGGGTATTAACTGATGCGAAGGGGCCAGCATACAAATAAGGACCTTAGTCCATGGTGAGAGAACATAATGAAAGGAAATAACAATTAATTAATGTTAGCGTCCGACAGCATGCTGGCAGGAAGGGTAAAAGCAGCCTTACCCTATACTGCTAGCCCTAAACCTAGGCTGGACCCTGAGAGTTCCTCCTTTCGACCTGTTATCCCTCTGCCTCTGCTACTGAACCCAGGCAAACATGTTTGATAAGAAAATAAGAATACATGACCCAATTAATGCAGTAAACAAGTTGGGATTCCTTTTCTCACACTGGTGGATGAAAGATCGCGAACCTAGCCAGAAGATATGGACGTAGCTCTGTTCCATTTCCCTGTTCTCCACTCAGAGGGCCACACCCTAGCAGAGTGCTGGCTTAGCCATTTTTAGGTTGAAGCCTACCACACAGCACAGCGTTTTGGTTTGCTAAAGACACTTTGGGGACATTCAGAAAGCTTCCCTGGGAATGCATTCTTCCTGTTAATTACCATTAGCTTTGTGGTTTGTAACATACATTTTCTGGCTTTCTATTTGTTGGCTTTATTTGTCTTAGGCTGTGTAGGGTGAGTTTGCCCTTCCCATGGAGCAACGCCTTTTCACATCAACTCCCCTTGTATTCTTCCGCAAGTGATCCTTTCTGTAAACATGCCTGTAAATCTTGTTCTTATCTTGTTACATTTACAGTGCATTCAAAGACTGAGGTCAAATGTCAGGCTCTGTCTTCTGAGGGTGCTTGTTGTTTACTGTTCTTTCTCTGACTTCAAAGTGAGAGGATTTATATGACAATTTTGCTGGGTACTGGGGGTAGGAGCAATTTTTTTTTAGCAAAGAACAACATTTAAATGAATTTAGTTCAGAATATGTCAGAATCAAGAACACAAATTTAGCACACTTTTTGTTAATTCTGAAGTGTGTTGGAAACAAATTCTTTAACATGATCAAAACAAATCATTATACTAGGTGATACCATTTCCACACATTATCGTCTGTGCACTGTATAGTTGTATTAGTAAAACTGTATGTCTGTGCAAATGAAATAGTCATTTCAATTGAAAATTTGTTGTCTGTAATGTCAGTGTGCTACCACATCTTGCATACTCCACTCTACGCCACTTCACTTTACTCTGCACCACTCCACACCACTTCACTTTACTCTACACCACTCCACACAACTGCACTCTGGGCCACTGCATTCAACTCCACTCTGCACCACTCCATTATTTGCCACTTCACGCTACGCCTCTCTACTCTACTCTGTACCAATTTACTCTATGCCAATGCACTCTACGCCACTCTACTCTTCACCACTCCAGTCTAGGCCACTCCAATCCACTGTACGCCACTCTAATCTACTCTGCACCACTGCATTCTACACCACTCTACTCTACGCCAGTACACTAAATGCCACGCTGCTCTATGCCACTTCACTCTACCCTGCACCACTTCACTCTACAACACTTCACTCTACTCTGAAACAATCTACCCTATGCCATTGCACTCTATGGCACTCTATTCCATTCTGTGCCACTCCATTCTAGCCACTGTACTCTATGCTAATGCACTCTACGCCACTGCACTCTACACCCTGTAGTCTACTGCTCTCTACACCCCTCTACTCTACGATACGCTACTCTATGCCATGCTACTCTATGCCACTCTACTCCATGCCATTCTACTATATACCACTGCACTCTATGCCACTTCACTCTACTATGCACCACTCTAAACTAAGCCACCGCATTTTATGATACTGCGTTGTAAGTCGCTGAATTCCATGCTGCTGCACTCAACACCACTGCACTGTACATCACTATACTTTACAACACTCTACTCCAATGCACTCTACATCAGTCCACTCTACTCTATGCCACTTTACGCCACTGCACTCTACTTTACTCTGCAGCACTCTACTCTATGCCACTGCACTCTATGGCATTGCACTCTACTCTGCACCGCTGTACTCAGTGCCGCTGCACTCTATGCCACTCTACGCCACTGCACTATACACCACTTCACTCTACATCACTATACTCTGCATCACTACACTCTACACCACTGTACTATATGTCACTGCACTCTATGGCACTATATTCTGTTCTGCACCACTCTCCACCACTCTACGCCACTGCACTCTGTGCCACTATAGTCTACTCTGCACCACTGCACTCTATGCCACTGTACTCTGCACCACTCTACGCCACTGCACTCTGTGCCACTTTACTCTACTCTGCACCACTGCACTCTGCGCCACTGTACTCTACACCACTGTATTCTACTCTGCACCACTTCACTTTGCACTACTGCACTCTATGCCACTGCTGTCTACTATAGGACACTCTAATCTACGTCACTGCATTCTACAATGCTGCATTGAATGCTGTTGAATCCTTTGCCATTGCACTCTACGCCTCTATACTCTGCAACACTCTACGCCAATGCACTCTACACAAGTTTACTCTACTCTATGCCATTCCACTGTACGCCATTCTACACAACTCAACTCTATGCAGGCCAATAACCGACACTCTCTGCCACTCTACTCTACAACACTCTACTCCACTTGCAGCCATTCCACCCTACGACACTCCACGTCACTCTTCTCTACGCCACTAACTTTTAGCCATGCTGAACAACAGCCACACTGGTGTACAACATATTTAAAACATATTGGCAAAGCCAAGAACTCTTGCATAGCTGAGACCTATTGCCTTTGCCATTGCTTGTTTATGACACACTTGCTTTGCCCGCCTTTACTGGGGCTGTGGCGCTTGTGCTACAAACACACTAAATCAATAAAACCTTGAACCTTGAGAGCGTGACTCAGTGGCATGCTGTTAACAGGATATAAATCTAGCATAACGTTTCCTGAGAAGCAACGTCTTTGAAAGGTTAGCTGTTGACAATATCCGGATATGCTCAGAACATGGGGAAAGGACAGAACACTGTATGACTAGAGATGCGCAAATGGCTGCTTTTATTCTGGAGGCAATCCGAGTTCCCTACACCTTTGGGCACATGCTGCATATCCTAAATGCCCTTTCTTTGTACTAACATTCAACAACGTAATTCCCTTCCAATCTCTAAACACTCAACTCACTTACTTGGCCTTTGGTTCTAAAATGTATTTCCCTTCTCCATTTTCTAAAACTGCCCCATGATGCTGATTATTCCTAACAATTCCTTGGCCAAGGCCAATGCTGCCCACAATCTTCATCTGTAACTTCAATCTTTTGCCACCCCTTTATCTGGCTTTAATCATTCCCTACTATGCCCATTTTCCTTTATCAGAGCTTTTCCTCTGCCAACTTCTTGCGTCAACATACAAACTATATGCCTGCGCAGACGTGCTCCTGGGCAAACTGCGCTCCAATCAAGCACATGTACATTTATGCTTCCTGTTCTCACGCTTCCTCTTCCTCTCCCCGCCCATCCCGACACTAGACCGCGCTATCTGCCTTAACCACGCATATACGTGGAGCGTGGCTCTGCCCACTTTATTCCGGCTGTTTCCCGTACTAGGGTAGAGGCAGGCATTGTTGTGTTGAAAAGAATTCCCTTTGCGCATACTTGGAACATAACGTGATGCCAGCTGTGCCCGTGTGGTGGTCACATTGCTGCAGTGCGTCACTCATTTCCCTGCCCATATCCCAAACCTCCCAAGTGAAGAATGGGGTCGGCCCACCTCTGCCCAGGGTCCACCTGGGATTCTGAAAATACTCAAAGTATTTTAGACCCGTGTTCTTGATAACAGTATACTCCGAACATATCCTGATCATGATATAAAGCTCATAAAAAAGCAAGGGAACCTGAAACAATAATTGAACAACGCAGTTGTGCCTTTAGTATGAGTTTGCACAGGTACAAATGCAAAGGAATTCCATACTATTCACTTGCCAATATTTTACTTGAACATTCACCACAACTGAAGTTACCAGCCCCATTGCATTTACGAGATCCATGGCAACTCCACTGACATGATTAGCTCCACCCAGAGATTTCAGCTGTCAACGCTGCAGGCAGTGCTTTAAATGGAAAAAAATAAGTGCAGGTACTCACCAAGTTGGGCTAGGGGGCGGGCCAGGGGGTGTGGCTTGGGGTGGAGCTAAAGGCAAACATTTGATGGGGTCCAGATTTTCTTGGTGCGCATAATAGAGACATTTGTTATCTTTAAAGTATGCTTGTTGCTCTCGCATGTACCAAAGGATACCTTTACTATTTAACATTTGGGCAGATTGCCTCTGCACAAATGGTACAAGGAGAATGTAGAATTTTGATAATATATACAATTATGACTAATGTGGTCAGTTTGTTTTTTTATGAATAATTAAAATTGAAAATATTTCAATTCTGAAATTGTGAGACTGAAATAGACATTAGTAAGGTCTGGAAGGGGTAGTGGTCCTTGGAATGTCAATCATTCCCATCCTGCCCTTTTTACGGGTACACACTTGCACCCTATTTTAGGTCTCGCCTGGCGTTGGGGCGCGCATGCGCTCCTCGCCTGCGAGAGCTATAGTCATCCAGCAAGTTTCAAGAAGGGGACTCGAAGCCCCGCCCCTCATTTTCATTGGGTAGCCTGGCTTCCCATTGAAAAGGAGGGTTTTCGGTTGCCGCCCTTTCGCCTTTTTGGACGGCCCACAAGGACTCGGTCGCCTGCATTATGGCTGTCGTGACGAAGTTTCTTATCAGAAGCTTCGTCACGCTGCCTTGCACGCTCCAGACCGGCTCTCTCATTGGGCGCTCTGAGAACGCTCGTCCTGTCTTAACAGGCTTCTTTTGGTAGGACTCCCGCATGTTTGGGCGTCTTCCCAAGGTGTGCATGGCTTGCGTAGCGGCTTGTTTGTGAGTTGTGGCCTCATGTAGACACCAACAGTACAGGCGAGGGGGCAGTCCCACAAACTCCTTTAAGTGGAGGGGCGAGAAAGGTGCTTGCGGTCAGCCGAGACTCTGGGATTCCGTGAATCCCAGGTAAGAGGCAGATAAGAGGGACTACTGCCAGCTCCGACCGACTCCCCGTGATGTGACAAGCCAGGGCGGCGTGACAAGACGCGGCATGCTGGGAGAATGACCTCCGTGGGGCTTGAAGAGTTTAGGTCAGTGAGTCACCTGCAACACGCGCCTGTAATGTTGAATAGCTTCGGAGGCCTTCGCTATTGCCGCACAATCGCATGCCTGTAATTCCAAGAACAATGCACGCCAGGCTCTCAGCTCCTGCAAACGCCACATTCACTCTCGCTCTGTGATTCTCTGAAAAGCGCATGGCAGCCTCATGGCCTATTCAGATGCTGCAGTGAATACTCGCGCTACAACGGTATGCCAAAGAAAACAAGCATTTGCAATGCACTATACACTATACAATTGAACAATGTTGCATTATATCCTTCTGGTAAATTATAGTTTTATTTTAATTCGACGTTCTGCACTCAGGTTCCTTGGGTCCGACTCCCATCTCGCCAGCTAATTAGTCAATAAGCATGACAATACATTTAAATAGTGCTTTAATCAACATTGCCTCCGTGAAACACCCTCTTTGTTAGCGGAACAATGCAGAAAGCAGCTGCAAAACCCGCCAAAACTACAGAGATGCGCTTCACAAGTCAACACGTCTTTGCTAATGTCCCAACATTTGATAAAACTTAATTTAAAATTTTTCTATTTTTCACTACAAAAAAACAGATAATAAGTCTGGTTATTAACCCCTTGATAAGTATTATTGTTCCATAACACCGAATAGTGCACACCCTCCCTCCAAATATACTGTCCAGTTATCCAAACGTGTAATAGAACTGATGGCAGGACAGGAAGTTTTATGGAATATGCTTTTACAATTTTAAATTCATGAAACGAAGTAACTGTCCTGTTCCGAGTTATTCGGCAGCCCTCTTTTTGTTTTCAATATCATTGTACAATTTGCATAAAATAAAATAGTTCGTGTACAACGCTTGTAAATTTATTGTGCTGCGCAGTGGTGGCCCAGGCAGTAAACACCTAATATAAAGCAGCAGTTTTATTAGCCAGAGTAGACGCTTACAACTCCGACTAGAGCTTTGCTTTAGCTGGTTCTAATTCCGTTTCTCATACAGCGCTCGCTTTCGCTGATTTTTGGAATTTCGGCGCTATAAATAAAAGAGTGAGGATGTAAATCGACCTGAGAAGGGCGAACGACTAAGTGGACGCCACAGGTCTTGATGGATAAGTTCATCTGTTGTGAATATTATTTTACTTCTCGGAGGAAAATGCAGAAAAAGTCCAAATAAAAAGTCTCCTGTTGCTGAACACTTTAATACAATATTGTTTATAGATAGCGCCTTTTTAGTCACCGGCTGGAGTGACGGTGAGTGAAGGCAAAACCAATATAAAATACCAGACTTATACACCGAGCTGCTCTGGGTGCGAGAATAGAAAGTAAAGCTTGTGCATTGGGTATCTCATTAAACTGACGGCGCCGCATCCACACTGTACCGCGCGCGCAGCCAGGAGCCCAGGGTCACAGGCCTTCCACACTACTCCTTCTTTGTGCTTGTGTCGATGGTCAGAAAGTTGGATATTTATTGCATTTTTTATATAGCGCGGACTGTAACCAAAGGTGTCGGAGCGCTTTACAATAGAACCAAGTACGTTACATACAGAGATTGACGTAATTACACGTCACAAATACAATCGGGATAGTTAAAAAAGTAAAATAAAATAAAAGGTTCTCGCTGCCTCCATTTATTTAGAAGCGATCTAAAGACTGGGATGTCGGAGTGTTCCAAACCTCCACGCAGCATCAAATAGCTCAAGCGCTCCGAGGCCCCCACGAGTGATCTGCCGCACTTTAAACATGTTTGGATTGATTGGCGCCTGTTAACTCCTGGACTGCAGGTAACTGTCGGAAAAGGTTATTTTATCGTTCGCGGGTGTTACTTGCTATTGTACAAAAGTGCCTTGTTGTGTCTTGATGGACGTGTGTCGATGGTCAGAAAGTTGGTTATTTATTGCATTTTTTATATAGCGCGGACTGTACCCAAAGGTGTCGGAGCGCTTTACAATAGAACCAAGTACGTTACATACGGAGAAAGTTGATTATTTATTGCATTTTTTATATAGCGCGGACTGTACCCAAAGGTGTCGGAGCGCTTTACAATAGAACCAAGTACGTTACATACGGAGATTGACGTAATTACACGTCACAAATACAATCGGGATAGTTAAAAAAGTAAAATAAAATAAAAGGTTCTCGCTGCCTCCATTTCATTAGTGGCAGTCTGTTGAGCGACCCGCCTTGTGAGGGAGGGAGTGGCATGTGATTTGACATTACTACGATGCACACATGTTTAATGAACACGTGTCCTTCTATGTGTTGTGCCGTTTCTATCCCAGGTGCCGAGCGCAGTCAAGCAGTGTGTGGGTTTACTGCGTGCTGTTGTGTCAGTCATTACAGCTCGAAAGTGTCTGTCCAGTCTAGGTAAAAATGTGAAAAGACCTGTTACTACTTTTTATTTTATTTTTTTAAAGTGAAGTTTTTGGGTTGAAACATAGTTCCGGGAAAGCGGGTTAAGCTGAGACAGGCAGAAGCTGCTAGACCGGGCTCTTGCATGTAGCCACCTCCTGGCCTCCACCTGAAGCAGGCAGTTTACTTCTTCCACCCATAGTCCAGTTACTCCACCGCCGCTCTGGGCATGTGACAGGAGGCGCCCGGCATTGCTGTCAGACTTCTTGTAACTACTGAAATGCGGCAGTGAATGTTTAGTGGCTGGTCTTCAAAGCTTCCTGAAATGGGGTGCTAGCTCAAAAATTTCAAATGTATGCTTCTTTGTGTTATGTTTTTTATGACCATGTCGCTCACAGTGTATGTTTAGATGAAAGTAAACCTGTACAGGTAACTGTTCCAAGTTTCAGACATTCCCCACCTTGAGTATATTACTGATGAGTAACTGAGTTAAAGGTACAATTTTGGCGAGTGTTAGGAAATCCTGGTGTATTAGCGTAACTTCAGTCAGTCAAATAGCTTTATTTCGATAACAAGTATCATAAAAGCATCAACATTCTTACAATCCATCAATAAAAATACGAGTTATCTTTAAAACAGTAATAATAAAAATATGCAAATCTGTCAAAATATAATAGGTTGTCACAATATCATATCAATAACATTAACAAACTATATCAGACAGGTCCTTAGTCAAAAGTAAAATTGGTTTGGTTCCTTCCTTAAATGCTAAAAAAAAAGGACATTTACATTTAAAATAGTTGTTTAAAGTGACAGTGCATTTTAATTTGGCCAAGCTATTTATGCTCCAATAAAAGATGGAATAAAACCATGATATTTCATCAAACCGCCCTGCGTAGGGATTTATACCTGATTATCCAGACGCAACTTAGATACTTAGCCACGCCACAAGCAAAGAGAGTTCTTGGATCTGATTTCAAGAAACGCAAAGCAGCACAATGGTCAGAAGTGCCCAGTGGTCTACAGATGGGTTTTAGCCATCTGGATCTTGGTGATTTGTATGCTGGGCATACGAACATGAGATGGGCTACACTCTCTTTCGGTGCCTCACAACAGGGACAGCCCGCGATTGTCTGGTAGGGGGGGCTCCACTTTGCAGTTAATTCGCGAACCAAAAGTGAGCCTACCCTGAACTGTATGTAAAGTGCCCTATCTCGTGGTGTCCGGATGAAATCCAGATATGGTTCCAAGCATATGTGCTGTTTATGTAAATACAAATCTTCTGTGAGCCTTCCTGCTTTGGGATTGCTAAGCTCCTCCATGTCAACCCAGGCCCAATAAAAAATTTTGAGCTCAACCTTGCTGGAAGGGTTTTGACTTTCCCACGATTCCCTAAGGCCAAGGGCGATAAGTGATTTCTTAACATTATTTATCCAGCTGACTCTTTGACTACCATCTAGGTTCATTACCTCTGTGAGCTCAGCGGCATAGTTAGAGAGTTCAGCAGTCCGCCGTATGCGGGTCCAAAAAAGCAGTGGTCGCAGCCTAGCAATATCTATAAATGAGCGTCTGCCCATGTCACACATCAGGGGTTTCAATGGTACATTGCGGGGAAGCATCACTAGGTCTCTTAAAAACTTGTGTTCAGATCTGCAGATTTCTTTTACATTGTCGAAACCCCATAGTTCGGCACCATAAAGGGCCGAGCTAACTGCCTTTGCAGCATAAATCGTGAGAGCCGGGGCCACTGGTCTGCTCTGCGAAGAGCGGTGTTCTCTACCTAGTGCCCCAGCCGCACGTTTATGGTTCAGAAGCATTTTATCAATGTGAGGTCTCCACTGCATTTTTTCAGACAATCGAATGCCAAGGTAGTCGAACGTAGTAACTCTCTCCAGGTGGGTTCCATCTAAAGTGAGGTTATCTCTAGATGATCTATAGGGGTTAAATATCATAAGTAAGGGTGGGCGTAGTTCGCGAAGTAGCGCTACGCGAAGCTACGCAAAGTGCAGTTCGCACTACGCGAGCTACGCGTAGCACTACGCGAACTGCGTAGTGCGCTGTTCGCAATGATTGCACAGTGCCGGATGCTTGTCCGCACTGTGCAATCATTGAAAACGGCATCTTGCACAGTGCGAGCTGTCTTTTACTGCCGCTCGAGTAGATTTTTACTCGAGCGGCAGCTTTCTCAACGCGGACTGGTAGTTTCTCATCGCGAGCGGTCGCGAGCATACGCGACCACTCGCAATGAGAAACCTGACCTCCCGCGTTGAGAATCTCGCCGGGAGGTTTATTTTCCACGCTTGCGATCGGCAACTTGATGTTGCTGATCGCGAACGAGAAAAAGTCTCGCCGGGATGTCATTTTGCTTGCTCGCGGTCGCCAACTTGGCGTTGAGGACCGCGAGCAAGCAAACAATGATTCCGCTGCACTACGCTACGCTACGCGTGTTTGCACTGTGCTACGTGCAATTCGCGTTGTGAGAAGTAGCGCAAACTTCGCAAACTACGCGAGCGTAGCGTAGTGCTTTGCCCAGGGTTAATCATAAGCTATATCATGGGCTCCGTACATCAGGAATAAAATTCTGCCCTACAAACCGTCCAGAACACTGCGGTCATCTACCAAGCTATTGACAACTGTGCCTAAGTTTCGCCGATCTCGCAAAGGCGGATGCTCCTTTCAAGTAGTAGCTGCAAAACTATGGAACAGTCTCCCATTCTCTCTTAGGCAAGAATGTGATCTCCTGAGCTTTAGGCAAAACTTAAAGACCTGGCTTTTCCAACAATAGAGTAGACTTTCTGCTCTAGCTGTCTGGTCTTTTAATTGCTCTGTTCTGGGGTCAGGACAGCGCCGGGACACTCCTCGGAGTAGCCGTGCGCTTAACAAATACCCCATAACATAACATAACATAACATAACATTAGTCTTGGAGGTATTAATTACCAGCCCCCTAGATTTACAGAAAAGCTGAAATCTATCCAGGAGTCTTTGTAACCCTACCGGGGTCTTAGAGATCAGCAGGGTATCATCTGCAAACAGGAGAGCGACCCTTGACCTTGCCAGGTAGGTCGCTCCCCCACCACACAGCTCCGCCTGTGCTGTCTGCCCGCTGCTCCTGTAGGTAAGATCGCCCTCCGCTTGTGGCCCCGGTGCCCGTTTTTGTCTGCTCCCCCTGTTTTTCCTTTCTGTGCCCCTCGCTGCCCCACTGTTGTTGTGCCCGTGATTTGCCTGCTCTCCCCCCGTTTTTCCTTTCTGTGCCCCTCGCTGCCCCACTGTTGTTGTGCCCGTGATTTGCCTGCTCTCCCCCCGTTTTTCCTTTCTGTGCCCTCGCTGCCCCACTGTTGTTGTGCCCGTGATTTGCCTGCTCTCCCCCGCTTTTTCCTTTCTGTGCCCCTCGCTGCCCCACTGTTGTTGTGCCCGTGATTTGCCTGCTCTCCCCCGTTTTTCCTTTCTGTGCCCCTCGCTGCCCCACTGTTGTTGTGCCCGTGATTTGCCTGCTCTCCCCCGTTTTTCCTTTCTGTGCCCCTCGCTGCCCCACTGTTGTTGTGCCCGTGATTTGCCTGCTCTCCCCCCGCTTTTTCCTTTCTGTGCCCCTCGCTGCCCCACTGTTGTTGTGCCCGTGATTTGCCTGCTCTCCCCCCGTTTTCCTTTCTGTGCCCTCGCTGCCCCACTGTTGTTGTGCCCGTGATTTGCCTGCTCTCCCCGCGTTTTTCCTTTCTGTGCCCCTCGCTGCCCCACTGTTGTTGTGCCCGTGATTTGCCTGCTCTCCCCCGTTTTTCCTTTCTGTGCCCCTCGCTGCCCCACTGTTGTTGTGCCCGTGATTTGCCTGCTCTCCCCCGTTTTTCCTTTCTGTGCCCCTCGCTGCCCCACTGTTGTTGTGCCCGTGATTTGCCTGCTCTCCCCCCGTTTTTCCTTTCTGTGCCCCTCGCTGCCCCACTGTTGTTGTGCCCGTGATTTGCCTGCTCTCCCCCGTTTTTCCTTTCTGTGCCCCTCGCTGCCCCACTGTTGTTGTGCCCGTGATTTGCCTGCTCTCCCCCCGTTTTTCCTTTCTGTGCCCCTCGCTGCCCCACTGTTGTTGTGCCCGTGATTTGCCTGCTCTCCCCCGTTTTTCCTTTCTGTGCCCCTCGCTGCCCCACTGTTGTTGTGCCCGTGATTTGCCTGCTCTCCCCCGTTTTTCCTTTCTGTGCCCCTCGCTGCCCCACTGTTGTTGTGCCCGTGATTTGCCTGCTCTCCCCCGTTTTTCCTTTCTGTGCCCCTCGCTGCCCCACTGTTGTTGTGCCCGTGATTTGCCTGCTCTCTCCCCGTTTTTCCTTTCTGTGCCCCTCGCTGCCCCACTGTTGCTGTGCCCGTGATTTGCCTGCTCTCCCCCGTTTTTCCTTTCTGTGCCCCTCGCTGCCCCACTGTTGTTGTGCCCGTGATTTGCCTGCTCTCCCCCGCTTTTCCTTTCTGTGCCCCTCGCTGCCCCACTGTTGTTGTGCCCATGATTTGCCTGCTCTCCCCCGTTTTTCCTTCTGTGCCCCTCGCTGCCTCTCGCCATTCCCGCCGCTGCGTCCCTGCGGCCCCGCCCCTGACTGCCCATTCGCTGCCCCTGCCTCCCGCCTCCCAGCTGCTCCTCCCTCCCACCTCCCCATAAATGGCGGCCGCTGCACGCGCCGCAGCAGCGGACGTGCGCAGCGGGCGCGCGCTGGCGCGCGCAGCGCGCCTAAGGCAAGCCCGTCTGCGCCCGTCCGCGACTGGACCGCGCCCAGCGCCAGAACCCCTGGAACCCACCAACGCAACACTACTCGACGGACCTACGACGCCGCCACACTCACCGCACTCAATGCCGGCCGGAACCCTGCCTGCTACCGAGCCTCACCGAGACGCACCCACGGACCCTTCACCTGCCAAACCTGCCGATTCACCTGCCCCCTGACGTGCACCACCTCCGCCAAGTCGAGCAACAGCAGCAACCACCTGAAATGCATCCTGCTGAACACCCGCTCCGTCCACAGGCACGCCGTGGAACTCTGGGACCTGCTCGACGCAACAGCACCGGACATCGCCTTCCTCACCGAAACCTGGATGAACGCCTCCTCAGCGCCTGACATCGCCATAGCCATCCCGGATGGATACAAGATCACCCGGAAGGACCGCGTCAACCAGACGGGAGGAGGCATCGCCATCGTACACAAGAACACCATCCACATCTCGACTAACTCCGACGAGACCTTCACCGCCGCCGAACACCTACACTTCCAGATACACACGGACCCCAAGACCACCCTCCGAGGCACCCTCATCTACAGACCCCCGGGACCACGTACACTATTCAGCGAAGACATCGCAGACTTCATCAGCCCGCACGCCATGCCCTCCGCCGACTACATCCTCCTAGGGGACCTCAACTTCCACCTGGAGAACAACAACGACAGAAACACCACCGCCCTGCTGGACAACCTCGCCAACCTCGGACTCAAGCAACTGGTGAACACGCCCACCCACTACGCCGGCCACACGCTTGACCCCGTCTTCTCGTCCAGCAAGCACATCTCCTTCAGCCACGCCACTGGACTCCACTGGACCGACCACAGCTGCGTCCACTTCAGCTTCAGAAAGACTGCGACCCACCACCACCCGCAACAGGCTCCCCGCCGGAGCTGGAGCAAGATCACCGCCGAGCAGCTCACCGCCTCCCTCAGCCAGAACACACCCACCGACACAACGGACCCAAACGAAGCAGCCAGCAACCTCGCCAAGTGGCTGACCGCCTGCGCCCGACGACCTCGCACCACTAAAAACCCTCCCAGCAGACCCGGAAGCAAAGAAAACCCCTTGGTTCACCAACGAACTCAAGGAATCCAAGAAGAACTGCCGCACTCTCGAGAAAACCTGGCGACTCGACCAGACCACAGACAACAGGACCGCCCTCAAGCACGCCACCCGCAAACACCACCAGCTGATCCGTGCCACCAAGAAGTCGGCACTCAAAGAACGACTGGACAACAACGCCCATGACAGCAAGGAACTTTTCAGCATCGTCAAAGAGTTCTCCAACCCCAGCGCCGGAAACAACGACATCACCCCCTCGCAAGACCTCTGCAACTCACTCTCCGCGTTCTTCCACCGCAAGATCACCGACATACACAACAGCTTCGACGCACAAACAACGCACCCTACCGCCCGAACCAATGCCCGCCACCACCACCCTCTGCAACTGGACCCCGATCAGCACCGAAGACACCACCCGCACGATGAACTCCATCCACTCCGGATCACCAACCGACCCCTGCCCACACCACGTCTTCAACAAAGCCGACGCCACCATCGCACCCCATCTCCGGGACATCATCAACTCCTCCTTCCACACCGCCACCTTCCCGGAGAGCTGGAAGCACGCCGAGCTTACCGCCCTCCTGAAGAAACCAACAGCGGACCCCACCGACCTCAAGAACTACCGCCCCATCTCGCTCCTTCCGTTTCCGGCCAAAGTCATCGAGAAGACCGTCCAACAGACAGCTTGCCGCCTTCCTCGAGACGAATGGATCCTCGACCCCTCGCAGTCCGGGTTTCGGGCCAACCACAGCACCGAGACCGCCCTTATCGCAGCCACCGACGACATCAGAACCCTAACCGACAACGGGGAAACAGCTGCCCTCATCCTCCTGGACCTCTCCGCGGCGTTCGACACCGTCTGCCACCGCACCCTAGTGAAGCGCCTCAGCAACATCGGAATCCGAGAGAAAGCACTGGAATGGATCATCTCGTTCCTCGCCGGAAGAACCCAGAGAGTCCGCCTCTCCCGTTCAGATCCGAAGCCACCGAAGTCATCTGCGGCGTTCCACAAGGATCCTCACTCAGCCCGACCCTCTTCAACGTCTACATGAGCCCCCTCGCAGCCATCGCACGCCGACACAACCTCAACATCATCTCCTACGCCGACGACACCCAGCTGATCCTCTCCCTCACCAACGACCCCACCACCGCCAGAGCCAACCTACACGACGGGATGAGAGACGTCGCCGACTGGATGAGGAACAGCCGCCTTAAACTGAACTCAGACAAGACGGAAGTCCTCATCCTGGGCTCATCACCCTCCGCCTGGGACGACTCCTGGTGGCCCCCGGCCCTGGGCACCGCACCCAAGCCAACGGACCACGCACGCAACCTGGGCTTCATCCTGGACTCCTCCCTGTCGATGACCAGACAAGTCAACGCCGTCTCATCTTCATGCTTCAACACCCTGCGCATGCTCCGCAAGATCTTCAGATGGATCCCCACTGAAACCAGGAAGACCGTCACCCAGGCACTCGTCACCAGCCGACTGGACTATGGGAACACCCTCTACGCCGGAACCACAGCCAAACTTCAAAAGAGACTCCAGCGCATCCAGAACGCCTCCGCACGACTCATCCTGGACATCCCCCGACACAGCCACATCACCGTACACCTGAAAGACCTGCACTGGCTCCCCGTCAGCAAGAGAATCACGTTCAGACTCCTCACCCACGCACACAAGGCCCTCCACGACCTGGGCCCAAAGTACCTCAACGACCGCATGTCCTTCTACACGCCCACACGCCAGCTACGATCAACCAGCCACGCCCTCGCCACCGTACCACGCATCCGCAGAACCACCGCCGGAGGAAGATCCTTCTCCTACCTGGCGGCCAAGACCTGGAACTCCCTCCCCACTCACCTTCGGCGAACCCAGGACCATCTCGCCTTCAGGAAGCAGCTCAAGACCTGGCTGTTCGAGCAGTAACTTACCCCCTCCCCCAGCGCCTTGAGACCCTCCCGGGTGAGTAGCGCGCTCTATAAATGCCGTGATTGATTGATTGATTGACCCTGTCTCCTGCCAGGGCCGGGGCATCAGCTGAAACCTCCTGGAGGAAGCTGACCACCCCGTTCACGTATAAAGAGAACAGGGTGGGTGCCATAACACAGCCCTGGCGTACTCCCCTGCTTACTGGTATCCTGTCTGTTTTCTGTTCTTGGGACCCCCACCTTACTTGTGCTAGCGGAACTTCATAATGGATGGTTGACGTATCCAGTCCCAGGCTGAACTCATGGCTGTCAGCAGAGGGCGATTTGCATTATGTAGCAGAACATGAGAGAGGGACTAACCAATCAGAAAAGCATACATAATCAGTCCCGTCACATCCATGCTCATTATTGTTACCGATGCAGTACAGGTGGCATTCTTGTAACTGGTTCTAGAGCATCCTTAGATGCCTGTGGGTGGAGCTAAAGCACCCCTTAATATCCGTGGTTAGAGATGTAACCCAATTCATGTATGTCCTGGGAGATAAAGTCCAACTTCTTTGTGGTATCTTTATAAATGAGAAACCATTCACATTAAAACCAGCACTAGCAAACCCAATATGTCTGGCTCTGCTACCACCTTTTTAGCTGTCAGTGCTTGGTTTGTGTAGAACTTCTGTTTTGGGGGAGCTGTCAAGCATTCACTAATATAACAAGCATTAAAAATGCAATAGGTCTCGCCTTTCATTAAGTTAAAGCCATTTGCTTTGCTATACAATACCATTAGCAAAGCAAAAGTTTTGCCGCTTGTTGTGGAGGGAGCTGCGGACTCTTTAATCTCCGAGTAGGAGGCGGGGGAGGCGGTGATTTTGCCGTCAGCTGATTAGCTGCTGAACAGTATTTAAATCGATGCCTTATACTTCGCGCAGCGGACGCGCGATTGAAAGTTGACACTGCGCCTCGCTGCTGCTGTTCGTTTCTACACTTTTAAACTGTTTTAAAATTGATTATATCTAATTGTTGGGCACTGCTCTTACTTGTCTGTCCTGATTTTACTTCTCTCCGCATTGCTCCCCGGTCCACCACGGGTTTTCCCGCTTGTTGTGGAGGGAGCTGCGGACCCTTTAATCTCCGAGTAGAAGGCGGGGGTAGGCAGTGATTTTTCCGTCAGCTGATTAGCTGCTGAACAGGATTTAAATCAATGCCTTATACTTCGCGCAGCGGACGCGCCGGCGGCGCGCCAAAGGCAAGTACGTCTGCGCCCGTCCGCGCCCGACCGCGCCCGACCGGGGCTAGGGGCCACAACCCCTACACCTTTATTAAAGGATACAAGGAACTACTCTTCTAATGTGCTACATGGATTACGGCCAAACCCCCAAGAAAATTGTATTTCTTTTAAACGAGGTAATCCCCTTTCGCCCTGTCCCTGTTGTGGTTTTACTTGTACCACCTTGCTCAATAGGATACACACTTTCAACACCACTACCTCTACGAGCTTTATCAAGCTGTTGCCCGCCCCTGCTAAGATTAAAGAAGCTTCTCTGAAGGAATTTACCTTCTTTAATATAAACTGTAGATCGCTTCCCAAGCATAAGGAGGACATCTATGACCTCTTACAGAATAGACAGCCTGCCGCAATCTTCCTTACGGAAACATGGCTACAGGAAAACTCCGGACCTGATGTGGCAGCCACCCTACCTCCCAATTACACGATCATTAGAAAGGATCGCGGGGATAAAATTGGTGGTGGCATTGCGATAATTTTTAAAAAGGCTTTTACCTGTAAATGAGAAAATTTACCCTTTGAGGGATGCGAAGCTAGTTCTTTTAAACTCCTTCTTTCACCCCACTTTACGCTTTCTGGGATCTTGGTGTACCGTCTGCCGGGACCAGCAAGGCCATGGGTGGCGATGTTTCCAGAACTCATTGCCCCTTTTCTGCTAGACGCTGCCAATTTTACTATCTTGGGAGATTTAAATATTCATTTTAACGACTCTGCATGGACTAGTAGCACTACCTTGATAGCCGATTTGGCAGCTATGAATGTTTTACTCTGCAACTCAGGCCCCACACATAGGGCAGGATATTTGTTAGACCCTATTTTTTCGAATTTACCTAACATCTCATGTCAGACAGCCATTCCCATACTCTGGTCGGACCATTTTTTGGTCAGTTTTAAGGTAGGGCTTGATCCGCGGTGGAATAATACAGTTATTTCAACTGCTAGACCAAAGTTTAGAAATTGGAAGAATCTAGATTTAGATCCCCTCAATCAACATCTTGCGAAAAATATTCCTGCCATTTCTTCCATTAAGATATCGGACTCGGACATCATCCATACTTGGCTCATGACATCCGTCAATACTTGCCTTCCAATGTCCATAAAGAAACGAATAATCATCGTCCCCCTGCCCCTTGGTTCTCGGAAAAGTTAAAAGTGGAAAAACCAAGTGCAAAGCTCTGGAAAGACGTTGGAGGAAGGACTATGCACCAGAATCTAGACACTTTTACAAACTCGCCAAAAGGGACTACCATTCCCTGTGCAAGGCGGCCCGTGCGGAATATGTCAATAACACTATTACATCAGCACACAACAATCCCAAAGTTCTGTTTAAAATAGTAAAGGAGCTTTCAGGAGCAACTTGCCAACCGGCGCCACCCGTGCTTGATGGAGTTCAATGTGAGGACTTGGCAATGTTCTTCATTGACAAAGTAGAGAACATCTACTCAGATTTAAATGCTGTAACATCTAACGTGGAGCAGCAAACGAAGAGCGCGCTCTCCACATCAGGTTGTGTCACTCCACTAGGGACCCATAGCACGGTGCCAACTAACACGCTAAATAATTGGCTGCCGATGGACATTTCATCCTTCAGCCGTATTTTAAATAGTCTTAAATCGGGTTCACCTCAGGATCGTCTTCCGATTTCCATCCTCCAAAAACTAGAACCAGTTTCACTTAAACTCATCACGGAGTTGCTCAATGCGTCTTTGAAGGAAGCAACCTTACCATCTGCATGGAAACATGCCATGGTCCTTCCCCTTCTGAAAAAGCCTAATGCTGATCCGGCTGAACCCTCTAACTTCCGCCCGATTTCATTACTTCCTGCCTTTTCTAAAATTTTAGAAAAGCACGTTAATCAACAACTCACGCAGTTTGTGGAATCCCAAAAGATCTTACATGCTTCTCAATCAGGCTTTAGAGCAGCGTATTCCACAGAAACCACGCTCCTAGGAGTTACTGAAACATTACGCCAACATCTTGACAGGGGTGAAACAGTGGCACTCATATTGCTTGATTTGAGTGCCGCTTTTGACACTGTGTCACACACGGCCTTATTAAAAGTTCTACAATCGCTGGGCATAGCCGGTTCAGCTTTCAAATGGATTGAGGACTTTCTGACTGGCCGGACCTTTCAGGTTTTTTCCCCGTCTTCTAGCTCTAAGTCCCATGCTTCTCCTTATGGAGTACCGCAGGGCTCGATTCTCAGCCCTCTGCTATTTAATATCTATGTTAGCCCTCTTGCCACAATAGCGGAAGAGGCTGGGTTGTCTATCTTCTCGTATGCTGATGACACCCAGCTAATCTTCTCATTATCCACCAAGGAGGCATCCATGGTGTCATCTCTCCAGGTAGGGCTGCAAAAGATAGCTAGTTGGATGCACACTAATCGGTTAAAATTAAACGGCGGAAAGACTGAGATTCTGATCCTGGGGAAAAACAAAGATCTCTGGGGCCCCCGTCATTGGCCTCCTCAAATGGGTGATATGCCTCAACCGGTGCAAACAGCACGCAATCTAGGCGTAGTCATAGATGACCAGCTATCTATGAGGCAGCAAGCAGTCAAGGTCGCCTCAACCTGCTTCACCATCCTTAAATGGCTCCGAAAAATACTTTGGATGTTGCCTAGTACCACACAAAGAACAGTGATCCAGACCTTGATTATGTCAAGGTTGGACTATGGCAACGTCCTGTATTTGGGTGCCAATAAGGAGGTGGTTCGAAAACTGCAAGTAATACTGAACTCTGCGGCTAGACTGCTCTGCCATGTGCCTAAAAAGTCCTCTATTTCAGGTTCCATCCGAGACCTCCACTGGCTTAGGATAGAGAATCGCACTAAATTCAAGGCCCTATGCTATATGCATAAGATCAAGTTGGGCACAGTGCCTCAATATTTGAGTCCCTTAGCCCATCCCTATCTTCCAACACGCCTGCTTCGATCCTCTTCTCAGGCCAAATTTCTTGTCCCCAGGTTCAAACGGACACGTATGGGTGGCCGTTCTTTCTCTTATCTGGCCCCTTCATTGTGGAATTCACTCCCCGCGCCGCTTCGGCACGAAACCAGTTACAGAAACTTTCGTAAGGGCCTTAAAACTTGGCTATTTAACCAGTAGATGTTACTTCTTTCTTTCGCATGTGTCCGATGGCGCCGGGAAACCTTCGGGTAGCTGCGCGCCCTATAAATTTAATTAATAATAAATAATAATAATAAATGGCTTTAACTTAATCAAAGGCGAGACCTATTGCATTTTCAATGCTTGTTCTTTCTGAAATCTTCACAGTATCTCTGTCTTTTCAAATGTCTTTACTCTGTACTTCTGCATCCTTTCTTCACCTCCCCTTCACTGTGCTCATTCACACTCACAAACGTGCTCAGTCTCTCTCTCCTCACCTGTAAACACACCATTATATTTTGTCAATATTTCATCAGGTGCCTACCTCCTTTGCACACTTACCTTTATGATCAAAATAAAATTACCAAATATGGAACTATTACTTTGTGCACTCTGCTGAGAGGCCAATGATTGGATGTGCGCCTTTGTGTCCCACTGGCAGACACAATGAGAAGCTCACACAGCCTTCATCCTTAAGTCCAAAGCTATTAAATCTTACCCCACTATGAACACTAATGCACACCCTCAACCCACCCAGATCACAAAACCTAATTTGTAAGGCTGGATATATTACACCACCTACTGATGCAGACAGACCCGGGGCCAAGAAGTATTTAGAGGCAACTCAGAGATATCTCAAGAGACCAAAAACGGAAGTGGTGGAAATGGGTGGGGACAGTCCCATAGGAATTCACATAAATAGGGCGTTTACAACTTAATAAACAATGCTTCAAAAAATGTGCATGTTACAGAGGCAGTATTTGTCAAAGACAGAAAGCTTCCCAGGCTACTTTTTATTATAAGGCCTAGAGATACCATGAATGCACACCATACAGGCGATGCAGCAGATATTACTATGTTGTGGGGTTAAATGGGTTATTGGGAGTGGGCACTTTATCATATGTGCCCCTTCTTGGCATCCCTCAGACACCTTAGGTCTGCTGTTCTAAAGAGAGTGGTACCACAGATTACCCACACTTTATCCAAAGTATCCCAACCTCCCCACTGCACCACATGGCACACTACTGCTCAAGAATCCGTTGCCAATCAAGTTGGTAAGACTGACAGTTCTCATTTAAGAGTCCACAAGTATATTTTAATGCCCAGTAATAACAAATGATTCACCGTTTTTAAGCAGTTTGGAATCTTCTCCGAAAGGAAATAACACAAATAAAATCACACACAAACGTGGGTCTACAGAACAGGGCTGACTTAAGGCATGGGGAACTGGTGCCAGGCCCAGAGAGGCTTACTTCAGATGGGTGCACTGGGCTTCCCTATCAAATTGATTTTTGAACCATTTTTGGAGATGCCCAAGTCCTGTGCCACACATGGATTCCACAAACACACAGAACATGCTCGCCGCTGTGAGAATGCAAATCTGAGATCAGAGTCCCCAGTCCCTTTCACTTTTTCTGGCTGGTTTCGACCCAAAGGCAGTGCTCTTTACTATTCTTAATGTATGTTTCAGATTTACACCCACCTGGATGAGATACCTTTAAATCTCTTTGTGGAACGTGGAGGTCCAGCAAGTATTGCAGGTTCCGTAGATTCTAGCCATGTGGGTGCTGTGCCATGTTAAGCAGATAACTGAGGGGTTAACCTAAACCTTAGCAGAGTCCACACTCCCTGAGTTTTTCACAAGATTCAGCGCCCTCGCTCTGCTTAAACCACACCTGTTTTTGTGTTACTCCGTGGACTAGTGACAAAGGAATGAGCTTTCCATTCGCTAAATCAAAAATCTGTTATTTTATACTGCTTTCACTAAACTCTTTACATAAAACAGTATTATATCAAATCTTTTCACCGATTCAAAATGTATATCTAGTCTATCGACCTTGGAAGGATTAACTGCTGAAACATCTTCCCCAGGATTAAAATGTGAGACCTGCACATCCCACACCGATCTCGGCAGAAACTGATGACCCTCCTAAGGTGAGTGTCCTATTGCACCAGGTAGCATAGCAGCCAGTCTCTTCATTTCACTATACCAGGAAGAGAAAAAAACAGTCACCTGATCTCACTGTACCAGAGAGAATCTTTGCCAGTCTCCTGATCTCACCAGGAGGATTGGAGCCATCCCCCTAATTTCATTCCACAAGAAAGACAGGCGCCAGCCTCAAGCGCCTGCGCCAAGGTTGCCACCTGGCCGTTTTTTGATGCATTATTAGATGCAGGATGGTAAAAATATTGGGAGAGGTAGAGAAACCCGATTTTTTCCCCTGCTGAGACATAAACCTAAACCTGCAAATAGATGGAGAAATCAGTTAAAACGTCTTTGAGGACTGTCTAAAATGTTTCAGAATGATTAACAAAACAAACTGAGAGAAAATTGTCATGTAATAAAATAGTTTTGACAATTTTACAAGAATTGTTTGTCACCTCCAAGCTCCTGGCTGTTTCAGAATAAGAAAGAGGTAAAGACAAAAATGGCCAGTGTTTCCTGTCTAACAAAGGTGGCGGCTGTAGTCCGCTCCTGTTCCCTTTCTTACGTTTCTTACATTACCCCTTTTTCCCTTTGTACACCCGCACCTAACTGCCCTGCTACCGAGTGGCGATCACCTGCAGGGGACATGATGCTCCTCGACAGTTCTATTCAATATCCTTCCCTGGGTCCTGACTGGAAATTTCCGGTTCTCTCTTTTCTGGGAACATGGGCGCTAAGGTGCAGTTAGCTAAGAAGGAAGGGAAAGCCAAAGAGAACAACTCCCTTTACAGTGATTCCATTCGTTCCTGCCACACTGCAGCGTCGAGGGTGACGCCAGCACACGTTTAAAGCAGTGGCTGCTCACTGGAAAATGGTCATGATAGAGTTCCGGGTGCGCGCTCATGTGACAGTTCTGCCCAAAACCGGACAGGCCCAAGTGAGTACCGGTACTCTCCTCAGGCCTGGAGAAGTTCCGGTACTCACAAGGGAAAAAAATAAAAGTGCCAGTACTCAGTACCTGTGAGTACCGGCCCATTTAAAGCACTGGCTGTAGGGGAAAATGAGGAATTACCTGGGAAATGTTTCTTGTCTACCGACTTACTTTTGGGAGGGGAGTCAGAGGATCAGTATCTGTCATTCGTGTTTGCTTAATGGCAGCTGGGTTGCAGTAAGTTATCGGTTTTAGTTACTCACCTTTGTTAAAGGATTGGCGAGGGCCAGCCTATGGCATGCAAGCCTACGATAAGGCACTTCTGGTTTGCTAGCTGATATTTATAAGGTTCACTACGGAGGAGGCCTTCCTGGGACGGCATTCATCTTCTCACACCTCTTTTCAACAGCTGCTAGCAGGACACAGGTTAAAGTGGAGGGATGGTCTTATTACCCCTGCCCTTTCTTTGGTATGCTTCGGGACCCTGTCCCTTGGCTTTTTGTCTTCTTGACCTGCCTTGTCTCTGGCCCACATTGACCAGCTTGAAAGACGCTGGCTAGTTCGATGGATGCGACTTTCATGTCCTTCGGTCCTGGCTCTTGGGTTTCTTGGTGCCAAGTGTTTGCCCCCACCCCCTTCCATGCGCGACCTCCCAACTAATCAGAGCTCATGATACTGTCAGTGCTCTTATTCCAGTTGTATGACAGAGGAACACATGGATAAACCACGCTTGCCTCTACTACGCTGCCTAAACGACGAATGCATCTGAACAACACATTCCTTTACCATGCATGCCTTTATCACGCAATTTCATGGTAAAGGCATGACTGGTATAGGGATGTGTGGTAAAGATCACACCCTATGCCACCTGCCCTTAGCCCTAACAACTACCCTGACCCCCCGAGCCCTAAAAAGTACCCGAACCCCACTCTGAGCCTGTAAACTATCCCAACCCCCGAGCCTAAAAACTTCTCCGACCCCGCTGAACCCTAAAAACTACCCCAAACCCCCCCAAGCCCTAACAACTACCCGACCCCCCAGCCCTAAAAAGTACCCCGACCCTACCCTGAGCCCTAAAAACTACCCTGACCCCCTTGAGCCCTAAAAACTACCCCCCTAAGCCCTAAAAACTACCCCAAGCCCTAAAAACTACCGACCCCCTCATGAGCCCTAAAAGCAACCCAACTCCCAGCCCTAAAAACAACCCGCCTCCCCAGCCCTAGCCCTGAGCCTTAAAAACTACCCCAACCCTTAAAAACTACCCTCCACTCCCCAAAACACAGCCCCACTTACCTCACTGTGTCCTCTCCCAAACTTTCCTGTTCCTGAGCTCACCCACCTCAGCATCTAGACCGCACATTGCCTTAATCACACATTTGCGTGGTTAAGGCATATGCTGGCTAAGGCAAGCGTGGTTGCGCTTGAGTTGGAAAGGCCCTCGTGGCTCTGCCCGCATTGTTCAGGACGTTTCCCCTTATTCCCTTCAAAAGTACCAGAGATTTAACACCATTAGAGAGACTTACCTCTTTTAAACCAATGCACATAGATAAAAAACTATCACACTGTGCCACAGCACAAGCACTCTTTAACTCTTTCACAGTTGCAGATGTCTTAAACTCTCCAATAGAACCACCACAGTCTAACCCCAAATGAGAATTATCTTCTCAACATCATTCTACAGACCCAGGACCCTCATGCCCTTCCAAAGAGCCAATTTCTTTTAAAACATCCCCATACCAGACACTACCCACACCACCTCTCACAATATACAATCATCCAATAGACACAGCGCTTTACTCACATCCTATCAAATGTTTGTTGTTCCAACATCCAACGCAACCATTAGAGTATATCAGCATACAAAAACATCCACATTGGAGTAAAGTGCATTGCAAACGGTCAGCTGTGACATCTTGCCTCATTTCCATGGATTCTGGACTTGTATTTTCACCCTAGCCAGCAGCCTTGCATCCTGAGGCCACTGGAAAATGTTCCATGTGAGTTTATATAGCTCAGGCAACAGAATGCAAGGCTCCGCTGGGCAGGGTGTACACCCACTGTGTCCCTCCAACCACAGAGTAATGCATCTATTTCCTCCTCACCAGGCTATGTAGAGAGCGATGGTGAGTAGCATCTGATTTCCTCTGTACGAGCACTGGGCGTTTGACCCATGGCCATAGGAGAGGAGTTTATAGACCTCATTCCTTATGTTCATTCCTTTTAAACTGAGTTCTTTCACTTCCTGGAGTACATGCCATTGTCGTGTAGTTTCCATCAGTAGGAACTGCGCATTTGCTGACAACATAAACTTAGGATGGTGCCAGACTGATTCCATGCACCACCGTAGGATATGTTGTTCCTTGACCCAGCTAGCTTGCAGTGCCACCGTTAGGCCCCATAAACCTGAAAAGGGAACGAACAGTTCTGGCAACCACTGAACATGACAACTTTGTTCCCTCAAGAACCGTGGTGACAGACTTCAAACTTTCACTCAGTCACTCATGCTTTTGTAGGGCTCAAAGAAGTATACAAAGAATACACAGGGGAGAGTTTTCAATATTTATTGAAACAGAGTTATTCTTGTATAGAATATATGGGCTGCGAAGATTAATAGACAGAAGCAGATACAAGTTATAAAGAGTGTCAACACAGTGAATAAAACAAAGAGTTTCACCATCTTGTTGAGACAGGTTAAATATGCATACATATAAAAGATTAGAACAATCGAGTGTAGCCCTATGATGCTAACCATAACCTATGTGACTAGGGTGTGAATGTATGGTTTGCCAAGAAAAACCCCTGTCTGGGTGATCTAACCCCTTTACCTGGTGGGTAAGAGTGTACGACCCTGTCTTGGTCACGAAGTGGACAACCCTCACTGAGATGTCAGTCAGCTGCAAGGCAAAAGCTTCAGCATGCAGGGACCCCGCGAGATCAGCAGAAGTGTCTCCTCTGATTATGTTTGGAAAGGCTATATATAGAAAATGGCATCCTTGTTACGGGTCAAGAGTGTAATCAGCGTTTGTGTTCTACAGATAGCTGTGTTGCCATATGGATGTGATAATAAAACACATTTGCATTACGCACGTGAAAGGCCTTGCACCAAATGCCAAGGCAGTGTGATAGGATTCTCATGAAGTGTTCTGTGTCAGCAAGGTTGCTGTTTCTGCGAAACCAATCCAAGCGTCACAAATGCAAAATGTGTGTCAAACGTTAATGTGGCAAAGAGAAGGCAACTTTAGGATAACCGATTTGTGTGCATGCAAAATTATACTAATTCCTACCGGGCCTAACTCGGCACATGACACCATGTGACTTTATTACATGGGAAAAGCATGAACACTGGCACTAAATGCTGTCCCCTTTAAGACACATTTCCTGCAATCCCATGTGGAATTTCCTACATTAGCGTTAGGGCCTTCCTGGTTTCTCTGTCTGTGATCAGCTATTTTTCCTGCATTTCAGAGACCCCACTAGAGCTACAGCACAATCTGGTTTCTGGGCTACAATCAACATTCAGGCAAGAGGTCTGCCTTGCAGGAGCACCTGAATAAGGCTAGGCTGAGTCCTTGTGCAGTCCAGCACCTCACCTCCCTTGAGAAGTCTGGCTTGGGACATCCCAATACACGTACCCTTTAACTTTTGTTACTTCTCTCTCTCTACAATATAGCGCGGCTGGGAATATACCTGGGAAGATATTCCCTGCTGTGGTTTGGTGTAATGAAATTTGAGGTAACCTGCCTTTTCATTGGGCCCAGAGTTCTAACCAGGGATTGCAGTTTTTTTTAATAAGTACTGGCCCTTTAGACCTAGTGTCTTTATTTACTATGATTTTGTTCTAAAGCTCTGTAGCGCCAGCTGAGATCAGAACAATGCACAAAGACCAAGACCCTCCTATTGTGCTTCCTGCTGATGCTGCGAAAAACCTAGGAAAATGTGGTAGCCCTGGTGGTGTGCCTCAAGAAGAGAAGCTGTCAGATTTCAAGCATGGAGAGCTTCACTGAAGGAGAGGGCATGCCCGAGTCATGAAGGTTTCCATCCTAGCTTTGTTAATCTGAGAAGCAATATTGACATCTATGTCAGGTTTGTGTTGAGGATGCGATACCCCTAGGGGTGACAGTGCAGCGCTTTACAAATGCGGTGTGATTGATTGATTGATTGATGTTCTAGAACCACTGAGGGACCAGGACATTTCTAATAAATGTCTTGCCTCCTGGATCTGCCATCCGTACTCATGCGATACAGCCCATTGGTGAATCACTCCGTCTGTGACTCGCTGATGCACAGTGGGTATAGTTTGAAGCAGTTCACCGAAGTCCCTTTTGACTTTATGGAAGCATCTGTCTCTATTTCTGATTCTGACAATCTGTCTGATTTCCTCTACCTTAGGTCACTGTTTTTGTAATTAATTATTTGAGTGGTATTACTTTGTTTCATACTTAGGGTTTCCTGTTCTCGGTGTTTTCTGAATTATATTGAGTATTTTCCAGTGTTTTTGAAATTCTGAATATCAGTGGTTAACTTGCCACTGCTTGCACATTTCGGCACTATGAAACAATGCTGTAGACCAGTGGTTCTTAATCTGTGGTCCAGGGACCCCTGGGTTCCGTAAAGCCTACTTAGGGGATCTGCAACTGCTTAGAAAGTTAAATAATATTAACAGATTTATAAAGTGTATGTAAATAAAGAAGCAAATGTAAACATGACCTTTTTAAATTGTTTTGTAAATGTGAAGCAAATTGAAATTAAAGAATAAAAATAAGTTAGTATGCCCAGATTGTTTCGTGGAAACAGTGCAAATGCATCACCCAGAATATAGTACGGACAATGAGTGGCTTCAAATGAATTTCAAAAAGCTCCAACCTTCCCATTAAAATGATAATATAGATCTTTTTATCATTTTTTTATTTATTGGATGAATGCCTGTTTCTGCATATTTTGTGTGTTGTTTTGCCGTTCAAATAATTCAAAATGCTTAGGCCTGGCTTCCAGTAATGACTCAGTGGGGTTCCCTGGATTCCAATAATGATTCAATGGTGGTCCCCGGGTTTCCGTAGTGACAAAGGTAATGTTGTTTTTTTAAACACCCAGAATGGAGGCACCACAACTAATCAACTTGATTGTCACATGATCCTGCACCTACTGAACGCCTAATCAGAGAAGTGCCGCAATGTACTTAAAATACCCCCAAACCTATATTTATTTAATACACCTATATTTCTCTGCTTAAGGCCCTGATCGTTTCTTGGGTGTGGAAGTTGAATACTGTTGCAAACTCTTGTGCAATCAGAAGGCCCCCATTCTCTCACGTGTGCCGCACGGCTGAAGTCTGCCTCCTGTACACACTGAGCACCCTTAGTGACCATGGTTGTGGAATGGAATTGATTGGGGTATTTAGGCTTATGACACAGCAAATACACAAGGGCAATGCAGGCAGGCACACTGATCATATGTCTTCTCTCAGACAGAGACGTTTTAAGGCATTGGTAAAGTGGTCTCTGGCCCAGGGCTCCAACCTTTCAGGGGGCCCCCTGATAGAGCCAGCTCTGTTCTGCAGAGAATATTTCCCTGGTGACCTTGAATAATTTTTAAACAGATTTTTTTAAATGCTGTTCTCCTTTAATTTGTTTTTTAATGTGGGTGATATGTGAGAATCTATTACAGACATTTTAAAGAGAAATTTTATGTTTCATGCAACATCCATAAAAAGTTTCTTTTAGATCAAAACAGGACCTCACATATGAAAAATAGGAGGTGGTCAAAGATATTTAGTAGTGTTAGTGAGCTGCTGCTGTGTTACAATATTGAAAACACATGTCACTGTCCCCAAATATTAGATGTAAACACATTTAGAAGTTGCATGTGGGTGCCTGTGCACTGTCAGTGGCCTGACCAAAGAGGGCATGAAAGAGCTGAAACTGGATCATGAATTCAAAGCTGTTCCGAACAGGGGCCCCCAAAATACGTTTAATGCAGGGCCCCAAAATCCTTAAGATGTCCCTGCTCTCAGAACGGCCACAGTTCACATGCGTGATGCACTGGACACTTCAGCCGTCTTAGTGTGCCAGTGTTGTGTTTATCAGGGAGGATTCCCGGCACTCTCTGACTGTAGCAGGAGGACTCCAGGATTGGACCCAGGTCACACTAATAGAGCGGTGTAAAATGGGGCTCCAGGCACTGCTGCAGATGAGGTGCTAGAGCAGTGGACTGCTTGGGAACATGTGCCCTCACACATTCCCTTTCTGGAGTGTCTTCGGTGCATCTGTCTCAGGACTAAATACATTTTAAAAATGCTCAGGACAATATAGAAAGAGAGGCAACAATCTTTTCTCCACCTCAGTATAACTGAACTCAGAGGTGCCCTAAACCTCAGTGCAATCTGGTTCAAAGAAAAACACGGCTGTACCTGCAGATATGTAGTCCAGACAAGACAAAGCTTACCCCCGGTGATGCTGCCTTATTGTACATTTGGTGGCATAATATATTCCTAGATCACTGCTTCTTAATGTTTCTCAGTACTGAGCCTGACCTGACTGTCTTTCCCACCCTTATCACAAGAGCCACTCCAGTGAGCACTAACTGCTGTCTTTAATTTTTTGGGGATAAGCAGCACCAGAATTTGGAAGCAAGGGTAAACAAGTATTTGCAATGCAATAAGTCTCGCATTCATGCAAGTTTGAGCTAATGGCATTGTAAATGACAATGCCTTTTATTTATGTTTTGGGTTTTAAAACATAAATAAAAGGCATTGTCATTTACAATACTAATAGCTTAAACTCTCGCAAAT
Organism: Calotriton arnoldi; assembly: GCA_963921515.1. NCBI lineage: Eukaryota > Metazoa > Chordata > Amphibia > Caudata > Salamandridae > Calotriton > Calotriton arnoldi. The sequence goes on along the minus strand of CAWUFW010012380.1, from coordinate 140,782 downwards.
GCGAGACCTATTGCATTGCAATAAAGGGCCTTCTCGACCGCTTGTTAGATTGTAAATATCAGAGGAAGGGACCGGCCTGCAACGCCTTCAAAGTAGTGATAAATAGTGCAGTGAAGAAGATGTGTAAGTGTTGTAAATTACACAGACACAAAGTGTGAAGTGAGAGTTACATATGATCCGAGCTATAAGCACTAACAAAGCGCTCCAACACCTTTCGCTCTGTGATTACACTGTCGAGGCTCAGGAGGAAGAGCGGGAGGGGGGCTATTTCCTGCCCTCTCCGTGATTTGCATGTGCAGTGTGGCATTGCGTAATGTCATTGCTATCTTTGGCCTAATAAAAAAAACACTCCAGCTGTAGTAGGGTCCTGGCTTCACCTCCTGGTGCCGGGTGGGCTGTGCTTTATGGCAGGCATGGAGGGAAGGAAGGATAGTCTCAGCTGCAGCTCTGGCCTCGTACAGTGCCCTTGCTATTACTAGTGAGTGAGAGGCGCTGAGGTAGTGGTATTGGTATTGGTGGTGGTGGTATTGGTGGTGGTATTGGTATTGGTGGTGGTGGTATTGGTGGTGGTGGTGCTGGTATTGGTGGTGGTATTGGTGGTGGTATTGGTGGTGGTGGTACTGGTATTGGTGGTGGTGGTGGTATTGGTGATGGTATTGGTATTGGTGGTGGTGGTATTGGTGGTGGTATTGGTGGTGGTATTGGTACTGGGGTATTGGTGGTGGTATTGGTGGTGGTGGTATTGGTGGTGGTATTGGTGGTGGTATTGGCGTGGTGGTATTGGTGGTGGTGGTATTGGTGGTGGTGGTATTGGTGGTATTGGTGGTGGTGGTATTGGTGGTGATATTGGTGGTGGTGGTGGCATTGCTATTTGTGGTGGTATTGGTGGTGGTATTGGTACTGGTGGTGGTGGTATTGGTATTGGTGGTGGTGGTATTGGTGGTGGTGGTATTTGTGGTGGTGGTAATGGTGGTGGTATTGGTGGTGGTGGTATTGGTGGTAGTGGTATTGGTGGTGGTGGTGGTATTGGTGGTGGTGGCGGGTTTAGGGTCTTTCTTACCAGTCTTGAGGCATTGGGACGGTTCCCGGCTTCGGTTCTTGTAACTCCTGGTTTGTCCGAGATAGGGGCGACCCTTTCTGGTAGCCACGGTGCTGCCGACAATGAAAGCCTAAGCAGCCAGTGCCCTCCAGAAGGTGTCCCAAGAGGAAAACCCCGGAGGAAAAAAAACTCTGATGATGATGAGACTCCAGGAATGAAGTAGAAGAAAAGGAGCCAGAAAACACTGGAAGACCAGGAGCCCAAAAGGAACCAGGAGAAAACTGGAAGTCAAGCTGGAGCAGAAGTTGCAAGGGGACCAAGAGTGCCAACGGAAGGAAGGGATCACCAAAATAAGAGTCAAGGAACCAACAGGAGCGAGGACACACCAGCAGGAACAAGGAGTGTTGCAACGTAAGGAAGGAAAGGGTCTGATCCCTTATATACAGAAAAAACAGGAAGTGACATACAGGAAGTGACATACAGGAACAGTAAGTGACATACAGGAACAGGAAGTGACAAAACAGGAAGGAGAGGTATCGCCATCTTGGATAGGGAAAGGAGTGTAGTGCAGTATAGGAAGATCGCCATGTAAGGAAGGAAGGTAACCCTCCCCCACTGCCTTCTGGGAGCAAGACTGAGAAGAGGAGAGCAACAATATGGCCCCCAAGGAAGGGGGATCACCAGATGCCAACACCAGGTAAGTGTAGTGCCCCAAGGTGCCTCATGACATGGATGGGCCGCCGGGCAAGTACGTGGCATGCCCAAAAGAACAAACCAACAAGCGTCGCGGGTGCTTTCCACGACACCGCCAAAACGGCAACAGCGGGCTGCTGTGCCGCACTGCAGCGCCCCCGAAGAGGAGGGAGGGGCGCCACGGGCTGCACCGCGGCTCGCGAGGAGAAAACGGGCAGCGCCATGGGTCGCGATGCGGCCCGCGGCGTAACAGTAGGTCCCCCTCCCGAAGCCCCGGGCTTGTCAGGAAAAAGCCGAAAAAACCGGCAGACAAGAACAGGAGCGTGGACAGAGTCAGCATCCTCCCAAGAGTTATCACTGAGGGGATAGACTTTCCAATGGACAAGGAACTGCAAACGGCCCCATAAGAACCGAGAGTCACAGCCTGAACCTCGTACTCAGGTACCTCATTGACCAAAACAGGAGGTGGACGAGAAAAAACCCTCCTATAGGGATCCGAGACATAGGGTTTCAACTGAGAGGCATGAAAAACAGGATGTATCCTTCAAGAACGTGGCAGTTGAAGTCGAAAAGACACAGGATCCATCACTTGGGTAGCTTTGAATGGTACTGCATAATGTTATCCATTCTAAAAAAATCAGTTTACAAGAACCTCTTGTTTTCAACACAATATACAACAACAATGTTAAACCAGAAAAGCATTCATGAAAGAAAAATATTTGATTCAAAGTAACATTTTTTATTCTGTTAATATCACAGAAAATTCTTGAAATCCAGATGATATTGAAAATATTCCAATTTCTATTTTCATGCCCAATGCATTTCGGGCCACTTGGCCCTTCTTCAGGGGATTAAATCTAAAAATAATGAAAACATAGTCTATTAACAAACACGAACAATGTGCAGAGAACTGTTAGCATCTTCAAAAGAGTGTATTTGTTATCGAATAAATCATGCTTGTGTGCCAAACTTCTATCTTAAAATACCGTCCAAAAGGCAGAAAAAGTAAAGGAAAAGGAAAATTAACAGACAACTGAATAAAAGGAAAGAAAAGTAACAACACCTCAGTTCCAGATGCACCCTGTATAGAAATCAATGTGTCCCAAATGGTATCACGTGACTCTCACTAGGATAAAAAAGTGATCATGCCACTAGTACTAAACACCGGCGTACCAACTTGTTGGAAAGGTCTTCGAAATCTGTCAGCTGAAAGTGACAATGTAAAAAATGAAGGTTACAGGAACACGCTCATAAAACCACTATTGGTAATCGGTTTATCATGAAGCTTACTAACCTTATATGAGTGGCGAAGTACTCCCTCTCATTAGCCAAACCATTGTGGAGAAACTCTAAGCTTGTCCCAAACTGGTCTCTGAAACATGTAAAAGACGCTATTTAGTTGCCTGGCTGTCCGATTCCACACCAGCTGTGCTCTAACCTCCTTAATCGAACCATACTCCAACCCAATCTCCTCACCGTTTACTGGAGCGGGAAAGACGCTAAGCCTTCTCTTTCTCTCACCGCGATCAAAAAGCGAGATTCTACCAGCTGATACTGCGCTACGTAATGTAGACGCGACCGCAATAGACAACGGACCAGACCGTGTCCTGGACACTCCTGGATTCTGATATTCGGCGCCATGTTTGAACAATGTAAACACTTCCGGGGATAGTAACCATCGGACCAGACCGAGTCCTGGGCGCTCCTGAATTCCAATACTTGGCGCCATGTATAAACGGTGTAAATACTTACGAGGATAATGACCAAGAGCTAGAAAATGAGCTACTCATGGAAACAACATTTACCAACCAATAAAAAAGGGGGGAAACTGTAAATACTGTCACAATAAAGCTGAAAATGAAAGAGAAACAATAAAAGAAAAACAAGGAGTGAACAGAGAGAGTCTGTCATGTCAGTAGCTGGCAACCAAGTGATCTCAAGTTGCACAGTAAACATTCTTACAATATAATACATATGTTGTAATGAATGGTTATAAAAAACAGCCCAAATCTATTTTTTCATTGAGACCCTTGGGATCTTGTGTCTCCAATTTTCTAATCCAGAATATCTCTCTGTAATAAAGATCTTGTAAGATCTTTTCCTGGAAAAGGTGTTACTGTTTCAATCACCTGAAATTTTATTTGCGCAATTGAATGTCGAGCTTCTGACCAATGTAGAGCTAGACTGCTGGTTTTACTCTGTGTTCTAATAGTACTTTTATGTTCGGAAATGCGTGTTTTGATCTTTCTCTCTGGTTTACCGACATAAAGTAGTCCACATGGACACTTGATGCCGTAAATTAGATTTTTGGAATTACAGTCTGAGTTGTGCTTCAACTTGATAGTTTCACCTGTCAATGGATGATGAATCTTATTGCCAGTGATTACGTTATTGCAGTGCACGCAATTGTAGCATTTCTTAGTACCATGGTATTCAATCGTTTTTCTTTGTGATGTAGTCATCAACAATTCTTTAAGATTCTTAGATCGACTGTAAGCGTACAATGGTTTATCTTTGAAAAGGTCCTTGAAATCCATTTCGTTCTGCAATAACTCCCATCTGTTGTTGATGATGCTCTTGATTTTTTTTAGAACTTGTCGAGTATTTCGACACAAACACCTGTCGTTGTAAAACTTTTTTGGGTTGATTACTCAAAAGCGTGATACAATCTTTTTTATCCACACGTTCGATAGCTTCATCTAGAATGTTTTAAGGGTATCCCCTTGCAATATATTTCTGTTTTTGAATTTGTATGTTTTCTTTGAGGGTGGTGGTTTTGGAACAAATCCTTTTAACTCGTAGAAACTGCGAATAAGGTAAATTGTGAATTAAATTCTGGGGATGAAAACTGTTGAACAACAGTGCATTATTTTTTCAGTCTCTTTGCGATAAACTTCTGTGTGGATCCCATGGTCATCTATGGTAATGAGAACATCAAGAAATGCTATAGATATTTCACTGATGTTATGTGTGAATTGTATGTGGTCGTCATATGTATTCAGTTGGGTGATTTTCCGTTCTAGAATCTCTTGACTATTGGTCCACATTATGAAAATATCATCAATATATCTGCAATACAACAGGAGATTTTCTGTCCATTCAAGATCCTTATATACAAAATCCTCCTCAAATTTGGCCCTGTAGGTGTTGGCATACGCAGGTGCCCCTGCAAAGACCATGGATGTTCCTGTTAGCTGTAGGTAAAACTGATCTTCCCATTGGAAATAACTGTGGTTTAGACAGAAATGTAAGAGTTCAAGCAAAAACACTTTATCAGCCTTCACACCTGTTTGTTGCAGGAGAGCCCATTCCACAGCTTCCATACCTCCTGAGTGAGGAATTGAAGTATAAAGAGATTTAACATCTATGGTACATAGTATGATCTTTTTATTAGATGTAACCGAATGTAATTTTAGAAGGAAATCCGTGGTCTCCTTAACATAGGAAGTCCATTCTGGCACGAATGTTTGTAAAAAATGGTCAATGTATTGACCCAATGGTTCAAATATAGTACCGCATCCAGTGACGATGGGTCTGAAAGGTGGATTCTTGAGGTCCTTATGGATTTTCGGAAGCATGTACAACCGAGGTCTTCTGGGGTTAGTCACTGTAAGATAGGATTTTGTGGTGGATGTAATCCAACCCATCTCCATTGCATTCTTGAGAATAACTTCCAGTGTATCAATCAGTTTAGGTGTGGGATCTTGATTCATGGGAAGGTAAGTGGCTGCATCAGCAACATGTTCGTTGACTTTCTGTATATAGAACAGTTTATCCATGACTACAATTGCTCCACCCTTATCAGCTTTTTGAATAAAGATTTCAGAATTGTTGTAAAGAGACCTTAATATGTTTCTATCTTGCAAAGTGAAATTGCCCCTTCTTTGGCTCTTGATGTTCATTTTTTGTAGATCTTTTTTGACTAGATTTTCAAATGAGTCTAAAACCTTATGCGAAACTGGAGCTTGGAACTTAGATTTAGGTTTGAATTCCAGTAATTCGGCGTCCGGACTATCAATTCTGAGTGGAAGTATATCCGTAAAAAAATGCCTCAACCGTAAAATCTGCATGAATTTGAAGAGTGCAATCTCGCATTCCAGGATATTAGTGTTGTATGTAGGGACAAATCCAAGTCCTTTGTTCAAAACTCTCAATTTCTGAGATGTTAACTCAGTGGAAGAAATATTCACAATTAAGTTGTTTATTGGCTCCGTCAGTTTGTGCGTGCCTTTTCTTTGGCTTCTCCTTGTTTTTCTCCGGTTTTTGCTGTTTGTGACCCTGGTGGTTGACTGGTATCCACTGCCTGTAATAAAAAAGACTTAGATGTTGAAGAGTGTGCACTGGCATCGCTAACTTGTTCCACTTGAATCTGTCCACTGCTCATTGCAATATGTGCTGATGCACGATTAATATTGGTGTCTCCTTCTGTGGCTATGCTTTCCTCCGATGATGTGGTGGTGTTTTTCTTAAAGTACACCCGTCGTTGGGCATACACTTCCGCCCAGGTATAGACCTCATTTAGTTTATAGTTCAATGTGCCGCGTGAGCAGTGGACAGATTCAAGTGGAACAAGTTATCGATGCCAGTGCACACTCTTCAACATCTAAGTCTTTTTTATTACAGGCAGTGGATACCAGTCAACCACCAGGGTCACAAACAGCAAAAACTGGAGGAAAACAAGGAGAAGCCAAAGAAAAGGCACACACAAACATACGGAGCCAGAAAACAACTTAATTGTGAATATTTCTTCCACTGAGTTAACATCTCAGCAATTGAAAGTTTTGAACAAAGGACTTGGATTTGTCCCTACATACAACAATAATATCCTAGAATGCGAGATTGCACTCTTCAAATTCATGTGGATTTTACGGTTGAGGCATTATTTTACGAATATACTTCCACCTAGAATTGATAGTCCGGACGCCGAATTACTGGAATTCAAACCTAAGTCTAAGTTCCAAGCTCCAGTTTCGCATAAGGTTTTAGACTCATTTGAAAATCTAGTCAAAAAGATCTACAAAGAATGAACATCAAGAGCCAAAGAAGGGGCAATTTCACTTTGCAAGATAGATTGAGGTCTCTTTACAACAATTCTGAAATCTTTATTAAAAAAACTGATAAGGGTGGATCAATTGTAGTCATGGATAAACTGTTCTATAAACAGAAAGTCAACGAACATGTTGCTGATGCAGCCACTTACCTTCCCATAAATCAAGATCCCACACCTAAACTGATTGATACATTGGAAGTTATTCTCAAGAATGCAATGGAGATGGGTTGGATTACATCCACCACAAAATCCTATCTTACAGTGACTAACCCCAGAAGACCTTGGTTGTACATGCTTCCGAAAATCCATAAGGACCTCAAGAATCCACCTTTCAGACCCATCGTCACTGGATGCGGTACTATATTTGGACCATTGGGTCAATACATTGACCATTTTTTACAAACATTCGTGCAAAAATGGACTTCCTATGTTAAGGAGACCACGGATTTCCTTCTAAAATTACGTTCGGTTACAACTAATAAAAAGATCATACTATGTACAATAGATGTTAAATCTCTTTATACTTCAATTCCTCACTCGGGAGGTATGGAAGCTGTGGAATGGGCTCTCCTGCAACAAACAGGTGTGAAGGCTGATAAAGTGTTTTTGCTTGAACTCTTACATTTCTGTCTAAACCACAGTTATTTCCAATGGGAAGATCAGTTTTACCTACAGCTAACAGGAACATCCATGGGCTTTGCAGGGGCGCCTGCGTATGCCAATACCTACATGGCCAAATTTGAGGAGGATTTTGTATATAAGGATCTTGAATGGACAGAAAATCTCCTATTGTATTGCAGATATATTGATGATATTTTCATAATGTGGACCAATAGTCAAGAGATTCTAGTACAGAAAATCACCCAACTGAATACATATGACGACCACATACAATTCACACATAACATCAGTGAAACATCTATAGCATTTCTTGATGTTCTCATTACCATAGATGACCATGGGATCCACACAGAAGTTTATCGCAAAGAGACTGACAAAAATAATGCCCTGTTGTTCAACAGTTTTCATCCCCAGAATTTAATTCACAATTTACCTTATTCGCAGTTTCTACGAGTTAAAAGGATTTGTTCCAAAATCACCACCCTCAAAGAAAACATACAAATTCAAAAACAGAAATATATTGCAAGGGGATACCCTCAAAACATTGTAGATGAAGCCATCGAACGTGTGGATAAAAAAGATCGTATCACGCTTTTGAGTAATCAACCCAAAAACTTTACAACGACAGGTGTTTGTGTCGAAATACTCCACAAGTTCTAAAAAATCAAGAGCATCATCAACAACAGATGGGAGTTATTGCAGAACGAAATGGATTTCAAGGACCTTTTCAAAGATAAACCATTGTACACTTACAGTCGATCTAAGAATCTTAAAGAATTGTTGATGACTACATCACAAAGAAAAACGATTGAATACCATGGTACTAAGAAATGCTACAATTGCGTGCACTGCAATAACGTAATCACTGGCAATAAGATTCATCATCCATTGACAGGTGAAACTATCAAGTTGAAGCACAACTCAGACTGTAATTCCAAAAATCTAATTTACGGCATCAAGTGTCCATGTGGACTACTTTATGTCGGTAAAACAGAGAGAAAGATCAAAACACGCATTTCTGAACATAAAAGTACTATTAGAACACAGAGTAAAACCAGCAGTCTAGCTCTACATTGGTCAGAAGCTCGACATTCAATTGTTCACATAAAATTTCAGGTGATTGAAACAGTAACACTTATTTCAGGAAAAGATCTTACAAGATCTTTATTACAGAGACAGATATTCTGGATTAAAAAATTGGAGACAAAAGATCCCAAGCGTCTCAATGAAAAAATAGATTTGGGATGTTTTTTATAACCATTCACTACATCATATGTATTATATTGTAAGAATGTTTACTATGCAACTTGAGATCACTTGGTTGCCAGCTACTGACATGACAGACTCTCTCTGTTCACTCCTTGTTTTTCTTTTATTGTTTCTCTTTCATTTTCCGCTTTATTGTGACAGTATTTACAATTTCCCCCCTTTTTTATTGGTTGGTAAATGTTGTTTCCATGAGTAGCTTATTTTCTAGCTCTTGGTCATTATCCTCGTAAGTATTTACACCGTTTAAACATGGCGCCAAGTATTGGAATTCAGGAGCGCCCAGGACTCGGTCTGGTCCGATGGTTACTATCCCCAGAAGTGTTTACATCGTTCAAACATGGCGCCGAATATCGGAATCCAGGAGTGTCCAGGACACAGTCTGGTCCGTTGTCTATTGCGGTTGCGTCTACATTACGTAGCGCAGTTTCAGCTGGTAGAATCTCGCTTTTTGATCGCGGTGAGAGAAAGAGAAGGCTTAGCGTTTTTCCCGCTCCAGTAAAAGGTGAGGAGATTGGGTTGGAGTATGGTTCGATTAAGGAGGTTAGAGCACAGCTGGTGTGGAATCGGGCAGCCAGGCAGCTAAATAGCATCTTTTACATGTTTCAGAGACCAGTTTGGGACAAGCTTAGAGTTTCTCCACAACGGTTTGGCTAATGAGAGGGAGTACTTCGCCACTCATATAAGGTTAGTAAGCTTTGTGGTAAACCGATTACCAATAGTGGTTTTATGAGCGTGTTCCAGTAACCTTCATTTTCTACATTGTCACTTTCAGCTGACAGATTTCGAAGACCTTTCCAGTAAGTTGGTACTCCGGTGTTTAGTATAAGTGGCATGATCACTTTTTATCCTAGTGAGATGCACGTGATACCATTTGGGACACATTAATTTCTATACACGGTGCATCTGGAACTGAGGTGTTGTTACTTTTCTTTCCTTTCATTCAGTTGTCTGTTAATTTTCCTCTTCCTTTACTTTTTCTACCTTTTGAACGGTATTTTAAGATAGAAGTTTGGCACACAAGCATGAGTTATTCGATAACAAATACAGGGGCATATTATCTAAAAGTGCGCTAAACATCGCAAAGCGTGTTTAGCGAGCACTTTTATCGCCGGCTATCGTCGGAATAATTTGCCATGCTAACGCTGTATTAGCGACATTTAGCGCTATGGCGATAATTATTCCAGCCATAGCGGTGTTTCCCATGAAACATTGCTGGTTTTCCAGCGATGTTTCATGGAAAACGGCCATAACCTTGCTGATACGACCCTGTGGTCGTATCAGCATAATCCACCCCCCCATGTTAGATATGGCTAACACCTGCTAATTGCAGGTGTTAAATAAATGGCGATGACCCCGGTTAGCGCGACTTTTCACGTCGCTAACTGGGGCCATGGCCACCTTGATAATAGGCGATAGGCCTGTTAGCGGATGTTTCCCAGGTTTGTTCGTTGGGAACGCCCACTTTGCATGTCATTAGCGATAAATATCGCTGACATGCAAAGCGGTAAAAACACGGGCGCTAATGCCCAAAACTGTCTCTAACTGCTGTTAGAGACAGTTTGCTGATAGGGCGATAAGAATATCGCCGCTTTAGCGGCAAAAAGTGCCGCTAAAGCGGCGATAGTGCCCTTGCTAATATGCCCCACACTCTTTTGAAGATGCTAACAGTTCTCTGCACATTGTTCGTGTTTGTTAATAGACTATGTTTTCATTATTTTTAGATTTAAGCCCCTGAAGAAGGGCCAAGTGGCCCGAAATGCATTGGGCATGAAAATAGAATTGGAATATTTTTAATATCATCTGGATTTCAAGAATTTTCTGTGATATTAACAGAATAAAAAATGTTACTTTGAATCAAATATTTTTCTTTCATGAATGCTGCTTCTGTTTTAACATTGTTGTTATATATTGTGTTGAAAACAAGAGGTTATTGTAAACTGATTTTTTTAGAATGGATAACATTATGCAGTAGTATTTAGCCACAGTGCACAGTGGTCAAGTTTGATAACTTGAATTAAGTTGATATTTACGATAGGCATGTCAAGGCAGCATGTCCACCACTGTAGCACACTCAATTAATTAGAGAAATCAATCAATACATTGAAGAATAAGATAATAGATTGGAGTGCTCCACTCCCCACACACAGTTTGTAACTTTGAATGGACCATAAAAATGTGGCTTAAATTTACTCTGTGATAACTGAAAGGGTAGAAATTTTGAGGACAGCCAGAATTTGTCATTGACTTGGTATGATGGAGATTGGCGGCGATGGACGTCAGCAGTGTCCTTCATTTTCTTCTTGGCTTCTTGGAGATGGACATTAACTCTAGATCTTATGGCTCGGAGGTGGTGAATAAAAGAGGCTGCTGCTGGAACAGAGGGGTTGTCTTGCAGAACTGAAATAAAGGTCCTGGGATGGAAACCGTATAAACAAAAGAATGGGGTAGTCTTGGATGCACTATGTATTGAGTTGTTGTAGGAGTATTCTGCCAACGGTAGATAGGAGGACCAGTCACTCTGAATCGCATTACAATAACAGCGGAGGTATTGCTCTAGCCCTTGATTTACGCGTTAAGGTTGGACCATTGGTCTGGGGATGAAACCCGGAGGACAAGGCCACCTCAATATGAAGAGCTTTACAAAAATGTTTCCAGAAACGTGATACATACTGAGGGCCTCAATCCGATACAATCACCCGTGGCAGGCCATGGAGGCAGTATATCTCCTGTATGAAGATGCTTCCGAGCTTTCTTGCAGTAGGTAGTTTTTTAAGAGCGGTGAAGTGAGCCATCTTGGTGAAAGAATCTATTGTCACCATTATAACCCGGTTACCTGCAGATGGAGGCAGAGAGGAAATTAAGTCGGTGGATATGGTATGCCATGGAGCTGGTGGAACAGGTAGAGGTTGAAGCAATCCCATGGGTTAGTATACAATGTTTTGGCTTGGGCACAGACAGGACAAGATGATACATAGACTTCAGTATCTTTTCTTATCGACGGCCACCAGAAAGAGTGAAGTATTAGTTCTAGGGTAGTCTTGAAACTACGATGTCCGGCCGCGGGAGAATCGTGACACATTTGTAGGGCTTCTAGCTGCCCCTTTTTTGTGGGAAGGAATAAGGCCCTACCGTGGTAGTAGTGTGTGTCACGTTGCTTTATCAGATCGACTAGCTTCCTCCATTCTTCTTGGTTCATGGATTTATATTCTGAATGAACCCTGTCTAGGAAGGATTGAACCATGCCAATAATTCTTTGTGGCTCGATTATGTTCTGTTGCGGGGCGTAGATCTTTTTGGATAATGACAAGACAAGGCATCTGCCAAAGTGTTCTGAGATCCTGGTATGTAGGAAATGACAAAGTCATACTGGCTAAAAAAGTAAGCCCACCGGGCTTGGCGACTTTTTTGGCATTGAATGTTACGGAGACATTGGAGGTTTCTATGGTCTGTTCTGATTTCGAAAGGTTCCTTGGTTCCCATTAAGAACTGTCTCCATTCACGGCAGGCGAACTTCATGTTCAGTAGTTCTCCTTCTAGGACAGAGTAGTTCCTTTCAGAGTCTGACAGGACATGTGACAGGTAAAACACAGGATGTTCCAGTCCGTCGTCTTCTTGTTGTTGGAGGAGGACGGCACCAACAGCTCTGTCCGACGCGTCTGTTTCCACAAAAAATGTCTTTGTTGTGTCATGATGTCGTAATATGGGTGCTTGCGTGAAATCCTTTTTTAGCGACTGGAAGGCTGTTCGGCGGCTTCGGTCCCCTTGAACCCTTGCCGGAGATACTCTTTCTTTAGAGTTTGGGATATGTAGCTGGTTTGGTGAGCAAAGTTGTCAATGAATTGACGATAAAAGTTTGCCAGAACTAGGAAACACTGTGTTTCTTTAATGGTCGAAGGTGATGGCCAATCCAAAATAGCTTGTACCTTTTGAGGATCCATGGCTATTCCCGTCTTGTTAATTTGGTAGCCCAAATATTCTACCTCGGACGTGTCAAACTCACATTTTTCAGGTTTACAGAGGAGACTACTTTGGCGTAGTCTTTCCAGGACTTGCGTGACGTGCGTGCAATGTAACTCAGGACCTGCTGAGTAGATCAACATGTCGTCTAGGTAGATTACCACTATTTGGTTTAGGAGATCCAAGAACACATTGTCCATGAACCTTTGAAAGATGGAAGGGGCGTTGGTCAGCCCAAAAGGCATAACTCGTGATTCGAAATGCCCTAATAGAGTTTGAAATGCGGTTTTCCACTCATCCCCTTCCTTGATTCAAAGGAGATGATAGGCACCCCTGAGATCCAGCTTGGTGAATATTTGTGCCCCTCTAACCGACTCCAGGATATCCTTAATCAAGGGCAACGGATAGCGGTCTGTGATGGTGACTGTATTTAAGCTTCTGAAGTCAATACATGGTTGGAGATCTTTGGTCTTCTTGGGGACGAAGAAGAGGGGTGCCCCGGCAGGTGACGAGGATTGAACGATGAGACCACTATGGAGATTTTCCTTGAGGTACTGTCTGAGAGTCTCTTTCTCAGGTTCAGCGAGAGAATATACTCTTCCGAAGGGTACTGTTGCTCCAGGTTCCAATGGAATTGCACAGTCAAACTCCCTATGAGGAGGTAACGTCACCTCGTAGGCTTCTGAAAGATGTCAGCGTATGTATGGTAGTGACTCGGTACGCCTTGGACGGAGTTAACGGAGGTACAGGCTTCTTTTCTTATCATAGGTATTACCTTAGGAGACCAGTACTCTTCAGTGGGATAACAGAACTGCTGACAGAAGTGTGATGACAGGGAAATGGGCTTGTCTCCCAGTTGATATACAGGTTATGTCTGATCAGCCAAGGGATACCTAAGATCATGACATGGCTGGGTGTGGCGATCAGGTCAAAAGACAAGTGTTCTTGGTGTTTTCCAAATGTAAGCTGTAATAACGGTGTCATGTCTTTGACTGGATCGGAAATGAGGGGGTTCCGTCCAGGGTATGTACTTGTTCCGGGATTTCTTTAGGGACAAGACTAATTCACCTCTCACTAGCCCATGTTTCATCCAAGTACATCTTGCTGGCACCACAATCCAACAATGCTAGTATCTTCTCTTATACTCTGGTGGTATTGGTGGTGGTATTGGTGGTGGGGTATTGGTGGTGGTGGTGGTGGTATTGGTGGTGGTGGCATTGGTGGTGGTATTGGTGGTGGTATTGTTGGTGGTGGTATAGGTGGTATTCGTGGTGGTGGTGGTATTGGTGGTGGTATTGGTATTGGTGGTGGCATTGGTATCGGTATTGGTGGTTGTTTTGGTATTGGTGGTGTTATCGGTATTGGTACTGGTGGTGGTGGTATTGGTGATGGTATTGGTGGTGGTGGTATTGGTATTGGTGGTCATGGTATTAGTGGTATTGGTTGTGGTATTGGTGGTGGTGGTGGTGGTATTGGTGGTGGTGGTATTGGTGGTGGTATTGGTGGTGGTGGTATTGGTGGTGGTAGTGATGGTGGTATTGGTGGTGGTGGTATTGGTGGTGGTATTGGTGGTGGTGATATTGGTAATGGTACTGGTGGTGGTGGTATTGGTGGTGGTATTAGTGGTGGTATGGGTGGTGGTATTGGTGGTGATGGTGGTATTGGTGGTGGTTTTGGTGGTGGTGGTATTGGTGGTGATGGTATTGGTGGTGGTATTGGTGGTTGTATTGGTGGTATTGCTGGTGGTGGTACTGGTGGTATTGGTGGTGGTATTGGCGGTGGTATTGGTATTGATGGTGGTGGTGTTGGATTGGTGGTGGTGGTATTGGTGGTGGTGGTGGCATTGGTGGTGGTGGTATTGGTGGTGGTATTGTTGGTGGTATTGGTGGTGTTGGTATTGGTTGTAGTATTGGTGGTGGTGGTATTGGTGGTGGTGGTATTGGTGGTGGTACTGGTGGTGGTATTGGTGGTGGTGGTGGTATTGGTGGTGGTGGTATTGGTGGTAGTGGTATTGGTGGTGTTGGTGGTGGTGGGGGTGTTGGTGGTGGTATTGTTGGTGGTGGTATTGGTGGTGGTGGTGATAGTGGTGGTGGTGGTATTGGTGGTGGTGGCATTGGTGATATTGGTGGTGGTATTGGTGGGTGTGATATTGGTGGTGGCATTAGTGGTGGTGGTGGTATTGGTCGTGGTGGTGGTATTAGTGGTGATATTGGTGGTGGTATTGGTGGTGGTGGTATTGGTGGTGGTGGTATTGGTAGTGGTGGTGGTATTGGTGGTGGTGGTATTGGTGGTATTAGTGGTGGTAATGGTGGTGGTGGTATTGGTGGTGGTGATATTGGTGGTGGTGATATTGGTACTGGTGGTGGTGGTGGTATTGGTGGTGGTAGTGGTATTAGTGGTGGTATTGGTGGTGATGGTGGTATTGGTGGTGGTGGTGGTATTAGTGGTGGTATTGGTGGTGATGGTGGTATTGGTGGTGGTATTGGTGGTGGTGGTGGTATTGGTGGTGGTTGTATTGGTGGTGGTATTGGTGGTTGTATTGGTGGTATTGCTGGTGGTGGTATTGGTGGTATTGGTGGTGGTATTGGCGGTGGTATTGGATTGGTGGCGGTGGTATTGGATTTGTGGTGGTGGTATTGTTGGTGGTATTGGTATTGGTGGTGGTATTGGTGGTGGTGGTATTGGTGGTGGTACTCGTGGTGGTGGTATTGCTGGTGGTGGTATTGGTGAAGCTGGTTGTGGTGGAGGTGGTGGTATTGATGGTGATGGTGGTATTGATGATGGTGGTGGTATTGGTGATGGTGGTATTGGTGGTGGTATTGGTGGTAGTGGTGGTGGTATTGGTGGTGGTATTGGTGGTTGTTTTGTTGGTATTGGTGGTGGTGGTATTGGTGGTGGTATTGGTGGTGGTATTGGTGGTGGTATTGGTATTGATGATGGTGGTATTGGATTGGTGGTGGTGGTATTGGATTGGTGGTGGTGGGATTAGTGGTGGTGGTGGCATTGGTGGTGGTGGTATTGGTGGTGGTATTGGTGGTGTTGGTATTGGTGGTAGTATTGGTGGTGGTGGTATTGGTGGTGGTGGTACTGGTGGTGGTGGTATTGCTATTGGTGGTGCTGGTGGTGGTGGTAGTATTGGTGGTGGTGGTAGTATTGGTGGTGGTGGTATTGGTGGTGGTATTGGTGGTGGGGTATTGGTGGTGGTGGTGGTATTGGTTGTGGTGGTATTGGTGGTGGTATTGGTGATATTGGTGGTGGTGGTGGTGGTGGTATTGGTATTGGTGGGGGTGGTATTGTTGGTGGTGGTATTAGTGGTGCTGGTATTGGTGGTGGTATTGGTGGTGGCATTGATGGTATTGGTGGTGGTGGTATTGGTGGTGGCGGTATTGGTATTGGTGGTGGTGGTATTGGTATTGGTGGTGGTATTGGTATTGGTGGTGGTGGTACTGGTATTGGTGGTGGTGGTATTGGTGGTGGTGGTATTGGTGGTGGTCATATTGGTATTTGTGGTGGTATTGGTATTGGTGGTTGTGGCACTGGTATTGGTGGTGGTGGTATTGGTGGTGGTATTGTTGGTGGTGGCATTGGTATCAGTATTGGTGTATTGGTAGTGGTATTTGTATTGGTACTGGTGGTGGTGGTATTGGTGGTGGTATTGGTGGTGGTGGTAGTATTGGTATTGGTGGTCATGGTATTGGTGGTGGTGGTGGTATTGGTGGTGGGGGTGGTGGTGGTATTGGTGGTAGTGGTATTGGTGGTGGTATTGGTGGTGGTGATTTTGGTGGTGGTAGTGGTATTGGTGGTATTGGTGGTGGTGGTGGTATTGGTGGTGGTATTGGTGGTGGTGGTATTGGTGGTGGTGGTGATATTGGTAATGGTACTGGTGGTGGTGGTGGTATTGTTGGTGGCGGTGGTATTAGTGGTGGTATGGGTGGTGGTATTGCTGGTGGTATTGCTGGTGATGGTGGTATTGGTGGTGATGGTATTGGTGGTGGTGGTATTGGTGGTGATATTGGTGGTTGTATTGGTGGTATTGGTGGTGGTGGTATTGGTGGTATTGGTGGTGGTATTGGTGGTGGTAGTGGTATTGATGGTGGTGGTATTAGATTGGTGGTGGTGGTATTGGATTGGTGGTGGTGGTATTGGTGGTGATTGTGGCATTGGTGGTGGTGGTATTGTTGGTGGTGTTGGTATTGATGGTAGTATTGGTGGTGGTGGTATTGCTGGTGGTGGTACTGGTGGGGGTATTGGTGTTGATGGTGGTAGTATTGGTGGCGGTGGTGGTATTGGTGGTGGTGGTATTGGTGGTGTTGGTTGTGGTGGTGGTGGTATTGGTGATGGTGGTGGTATTGGTGGTGGTATTGGTGGTATTGGTGGTATTGGTGGTGGTGGTGGTGGTATTGGTGGTGGTGGTAGTGGTGTTGGTGGTGTTGGTGGTGGTGGTGTTGGTGGTGGTATTGGTGGTGGTTAATGTTCCCTCTAATTTTTTCCCTCTGTGTGCGGCACTGTAAGGTCTCTGTGTGCTGCAGCCAAGGCTATGTATGCCAGTAACCCGACCGCATGTGTGTTTGCAGTGACAAATATCAGTGCAGATTGTGTGAGTATTCATGTTAATCGCAGTGCCAGTCATGTGCTGCAATTACCATGAATACTTTCTCAGAGGCACACAATATGCCCCGCACACGGCCGGCCTTAGCGCTGGTGGCGCCCTGTGTGACAACGTTTGTTGGCGCACCCCAATGACCACCCCCGCCAGTGATTCTCTCACTATTACCCTTTAACAGTGCCCCTCAAGGTCTCCATTACCACTCTCTCTGAGATGTATTTAATTCATTTTATAACGTCTCTCATACCAGTGTAGGGTGTACTCTACATTGCACACATATTAAACAGAGACAATCAATCATAGGTATGTAAATCAGTGTATAGGAAATGTTACATATGACAGAGGACTGAAGGTATAGGAGTGACATGTCATTCATACTGATAGGCAGTATAGTTTAAGAGCGCTTTGTCTGGAGAAGCACAAACTCAGAATTTAAAATGTAACACCATGGTTAGGATTTCTCTTTAATAAGAATCACTTTGTACCCAAATGAACCCTATTTGCAACATTAGGATAATGAATGGCTGGAGAAATAAATCGTAACGCTCCAATCTATACCTTGCAGTATGCATGAAGTTCTTTGATGATAGTTAATAGTTTACTGTTCTATATTAGGATTTAACTTATAAACTGCAAGTAACAAAATGACCTCTCTGACATAAGTAGTAACCCGCTAACCAATTTTCATTCTATGCACTTTGTGATCTGCATGGTACACCTCTCTTTGCGGCAGGCATATTAACCCTCTTCGCTACCTTAAAACTTCCACTAGAGAAAATTCCAATCTCTCTAATACAAGTAACATTGCACCTACAACAAGCAAGGACTGTTGGCTTTGTCATTGGTTCTTATTTGCATATGATAAATAAGCACCAACTACGCCTTTGTTGTGTATAATATTGCAAATGCTTCAGTTCTGACATGATGACATTGAAAGAACTATAACGAGTCTCTTTGTAGTTACATAAAAGGCAGTGAAGGGTGGTACTGCCGCAGAGTTAAGATTTTTGTTTTTTCACCCTGAGGGTGAGGGCAAAAATGGAGAGCCCGATAGGGACCCGTCTCGGCAGGCGCGCAACGCCCATAGGGCTAAAGGGGCTTCAGCCCCCCACACGTCCTGTGTCTCAGCCCAGGCTGCTGCAGCTCGAGCTGCTGTAGGTTCGGCTGGGCAGTGTCTGGAGTCTTATCTCCGGCACGCCAGAGTTTTTCACAGGTCTTTAAAGACCATTTGCATATTTACATACCTTTGCAAACTGGTTACCGACACTTCATTTTTTTTTCTGATTCCAGTACCCCCTGGACCCCCACTCCGCCTATTCCTTTCATTTGTATTTTACATTTACTGCCGTAGTGTGAGAATGCATTTTATGAAAAGGAATATAAAGTAGGGTTGCCAAAAGACAAATGCCAACCATGTGTTGTTTAAAGAGCTTGCAAAGACCTCGTCTTGACACTTAGGGGTCGATTCCGATTCGGGCCGGAAAACGTACCGACCGACTCGGAGCCGGAATTAATTCCGACCGACATGTACCGGCGCAGCCCGACCCGCAAAGTACGATGAGAAGCGTGCAAAACCCGACCGACTCGTACGGAACACAAGCCGAACGACCGAGCCGCGCAGAAAACAGCAATCCGGCCGGAAAAACACGCGAATCGAACCGACCGACACGCACCCGGAACAATCCCGAACGAAACGTACCCGCGAACTCCTACCCGCCAAGTACGATGCAACGCGTGGAAAACACGACCGAGTCGCACGGAGGACAAGCCGTACGACCGACACGCATAGAAAACTGCGAGCCGAAGCAACCCAAAACACCGCGACCGACGCGTACGCAGCATAGAAAACAGCACAAACACAGCGTGAACGAATCGGAGAAGCCCGTACGAGACAACTGCAGGGTCCGTCTCGGTCACAAGAACGTCTCCTACATGCACAAAAAGTACAAAGGGAAAATACACAAAAAAAGTCCAAACAAGCAATTACAAAGCCAATAAATACTGGGGGGAGGGGCAGGGAACAAAGACACACCCACAACTCCACCCATATAAAGGACACAAATCCCTACCATGATCCTTTGCAAATTCAAATTACCTGACAGCAGCAACACACCCACAGCAACAGACAGCAACTACACACCCACAGCTCATCCATCACACAAGCCACACACCATCAGCACCCCAACAAATAGCAACCTCACATACACCCAGCAAAACACACACTCACACAACTTCACCTGCACACCAACACACACAACACTCACCATCACCACCCATCACCATGCCCCCAAAGAAGAAGAATCATAAGTTCCTAGATAGTGAATTGGAAGTCCTGGTAGATGAGATCCTCAGGGTAGAGCCACAGCTGTTTGGTACACTGGTCCAACAGACACCCATGTCGCAGAAAACCAAGATGTGGGAGAGGATCGTCGACAGGGTGAACGCACAATCACCATGTTTGCGCACAAAGATAGACATCCAGAACAGGTGGTATGACATGCGCAGGAGGGTCAGGGAGCTGTTGAAGAAGGACTACCTCGTGAGCCAACACACCGGCAGTGGCCCTCCTGCCAAGCCAGTATACCTCAGGCCCTGGGAGGAGAAGGTGCGGGCCATCCTACCACCAGTGAGCGTATATGGACTAGAAAACATCCCAGAGCCTGGTGAGTACACAACAAATGTACACAATATTGTGCGACAATACACACACATCACTGTCAAGGGGAGAGTCAAACCATGCACCCTTAGCAAATACACAGCAACCAGAACAGAACCATCCCAAAATGTGTATGTCAGTCAGATAAACACAACACATGCCATCTCATAGTGACATGTAACTGTGTCATCACATGTACAAACACAACTACAACTACAGCTGGGCAGTGGCACAAATATAACCAACAAACACATCCAGACATGTAGCCACCACTACAACACCACCACACAGTGAAGGCCACTGAAAGGAAGGAATACTGTGTATGCTGGGCAAGTCAGTGTAGCCAATAGCATCATGGGAGTCGTAGTCACAGATATTGCCCACCCTCACAATGCGCACATCAACACCACCATGAACCATGCTCACATCACAGGGAGTGGAAAACAACTGACAAGATGGCTGACACTGGCTACTGCTGTGGGGAGCACAAGGCCCTGCTGGCAACTGTGCACCAACCAACAGCAGGACACCACTGACTGACATCCTGAAAGACAACTTGCACTCCCTGCAATGGAAGCACGTTCCATGGTGGGATATCTGGCTGGGTGGGAAGGAGGACTCACAGCCCTGACCATAGTTACCAGCAGCGTTTCTCACACACACCCCTAACACAAACTCCACATAACTCACCTGGGAGAATGCATTGCCTCACACTCCAATCAAATATCCCACAAAGAACCACAACCCTGGGTCATGCTGAGTGAAGCACAGGGACACACATGGGACTTGTAGCAAAACTAACCCCAGGATAACACTGTCAGCCATCTTGTCAGCACAGGCACACAACCCCACAGGAAAGCAGAGTCAAAGGGAAGGAAGCATGGGCATGCTGGGAAGGGGGGCTGGAGGCAATAGCATGATGGGAGTGGTAGTCACAGCTCAACATCCCCCACCCACATGGCCCAGCAAGCTCACACTCAAGCATGCACACCCCACAGAGAGTGGAAAGCCCCATCAAAGATGTCTGACACTGGTGCCCTGTTGTGGGGAGCACAAGGCCATGCTGGGAACTGGCCACCAACTAACAGCAGGACACCACTGTCAGCCATCTTGCCATTGCTCTCACACTCACACACAGTGAAGTCCACCCAAAAGCAAGTAAGTATGGGCATGCTGGGAAGTGGGGTGGAGGCAATAGCATGATGGGAGTGGTAGTCACAGCTCAACATCCCCCACCCACATGGCACAGCAAGCTCACACTCAAGCATGCACACCCCACAGAGAGTGGAAAGCCCCATCAAAGATGTCTGACACTGGTGCCCTGTTGTGGGGAGCACAAGGCCATGCTGGGAACTGGCCACCAACCAACAGCAGGACACCACAGTCAGCCATCTTGCCATTGCTCTCACACTCACACACAGTGAAGTCCACCCAAAAGCAAGTAAGTATGGGCATGCTGGGAAGTGGGGTGGAGGCAATAGCATGATGGGAGTGGTAGTCACAGCTCAACATCCCCTACCCACATGGCCCAGCAAGCACACACTCAAGCATGCACACCCCACAGACAGTGAAAAGCCCCATCAAAGATGTCTGACACTGGTGCTCTGTTGTGGGGAGCACAAGGCCATGCTGGGAACTGGCCACCAACCAACAGCAGGACACCACAGTCAGCCATCTTGCCATTGCTCTCACACTCACACACAGTGAAGTCCACCCAAAAGCAAGTAAGTATGGGCATGCTGGGAAGTGGGGTGGAGGCAATAGCATGATGGGAGTGGTAGTCACAGCTCAACATCCCCCACCCACATGGCCCAGCAAGCTCACACTCAAGCATGCACACCCCACAGAGAGTGGAAAGCCCCATCAAAGATGTCTGACACTGGTGCTCTGTTGTGGGGAGCACAAGGCCATGCTGGGAACTGGCCACCAACCAACAGCAGGACACCACAGTCAGCCATCTTGCTATTGCTCTCACACTCACACACAATGAAGTCCACCCAAAAGCAAGTAAGTATGGGCATGCTGGGAAGTGGGGTGGAGGCAATAGCATGATGGGAGTGGTAGTCACAGATATTGGTCACCCCCACAACTGTCCCATCAACACCACCCTGAACCATGCGTACATCACAGGGAGTGGAAAACAACTGACAAGATGGCTGACACTGGCTACTGCTGTGGGGAGCACAAGGCCCTGCTGGCAACTGTGCACCAACCAACAGCAGGACACCACTGACTGACATCCTGAAAGACAACTTGCACTCCCTGCAATGGAAGCACATTCCATGGTGGAATATCTGGCTGGGTGGGAAGGAGGGCCGGATGTCAACCAAATACAACCAATGCAGACCATGTACACACCCCAACATTCACATAGAAATGCCCAAATAATGCAGGACAATGTGCTACACCAATATCAACCCCTGACTGTGACAACTTAGGACAATGCAATGTACAGGCCCGCATCCAGAGGCACAGTCACAACTGTCAGGTGTGTCAACCATTGATGCCTGCAGAAACATAACATACATTGTGTGTGTCTCCCAAAAACAGGTGATGATGGGGACACAGCAGCAGACGCTGAGGAGTCCCCGTCCCAGGCTCAAGAGGATACGGAGCTCACTGGTGTGGAACAGCCTCTGCCCTCCTCGGATGAAGAAGACCCACCTGGCACCTCCGGAGCAAGTCATCATGCAGCACCAGCAGGACCACCAGCTGCACCCCCTGCACCCACCCCTCCAACGACTGTCAACACACATACCACCCCTGCCGACATGGACAGACCAAGGAGCACCACCACCACCAGCACAGGGACCCTGGACCAACGTGGGGCCATGGACACCAACACCACCAACAACCCCCAAGGGGGCCCAGGGTCACCTGTGCGTGCCACCTCAGGTTCTGCACGTGTCGCCAGGGGTGGTGGGAGGGGTGGGAGACATAGGTCGCTGCTCGCAGAGGGGTCTGGACTGCATGATGACCCACAACTGGCACGCATAGCCAATGCGTACCAGTCCAGCACCGGAGAGTTCAGCCAGGTAGTGGGGCTCCTCAGGGACATTAAACAGCAGCAGGCTGCCCATCATGCCCGCTTGGACTCACACATGTCCCGCGTGGAGTCCAAGTGGGACACACTGCAAGAGATGACGGCGGTGCATAGGGACATATTACAATGCCTCCGCCAGATGAGCAGCAACCAGTCAACACCTCCCTGTGTGCCCACAACATCTGGTGCTGAAACAACTGCAACTGCCACAGGGAGGCAGGATGACTCTGGCGGAGAGTCCCCTGCACCGCAGCAGCCTGCACTTGAGGGTCCCCCCAAAGAAGAGGGGTCGTCCGAGGAAGGACAACTGAGAGGCTGATGGCCATGCACAACCCCCAGGAAGCCAACACCTGTTCTGGAAAATCACCTTTGTGCCCAAACTGTTCACCCTGTCGAATGCAACACAACTCTCCCACATGACATGGGGAGCTCAAGTTGGACCAATGTATCAGATGACTGTGGACTTTACACTGGACATTTCTGCTACCAGGACTTCCAAATCATCTAGAAACTTTGGATTACAATCACAATGTACAGCACCCACCATCCTGTGCACTATACTCACACGTGTATGTCAATAAACTCACTAATACACCATACTTGCCTCTGTTGTGATTCCAACGTTGTTTCTGAAGTGGCGATGATGATCTGTGAAATGACACTGTGCATGCTAACTGCTACAGCAAGTACAACACCGGCATGTGAGTCATGGCGACGTGACACATATGAGGGAGACACACCACCAGGGCTACACAACACATACACACCAGGGCCATCTGACTCATCGCCTACACTGATGTTGCCAGGAAATACGTTGCATTGCACAGACCCAACACCTATTCACAGTCTGTGTTAACTAGCCCACTGGTGCAGTAAGCAAATGTCAGTCAGATGTGTGACCACAGACAACGCACATCACAAAGTGAAGCACAGGTTTATTACACATTTGCAACATGTTGTAACCACCACAGATGCAAGGTAATCCCACCTGGCAGCGGGCACACAGTCAACAAGTGTAGAAGGAAGGAAGTCCATGGGTGTGGCGCACATCACCTGTAGGGACACGACAGCTACCACCCTGGAAGTCGAATCACGGTGTCGGGGATCACAGTTGACCAAACGACTCTGAAAGTACCCTGTGAAGGACAGAAATGACACACAGTCAAAAGCACTGAAGAACAGGACAGAACTGCAATACTCATGCCCAATACATGTCACAAGATACCCACCCAGAACCAAGTTAGCATGTCAACACTGTTGGGGAGTACAGACTACCTGTAAGGACACATCGCTACACGCATACAGTCATGTAGCCCATGGACACACTCAAACAGCACCAGAGCACCACCAACACATATCATGCAAACTCACATCATTGACATGACATCTCTGGATACTCACATTCAGCTGAAGAAGTTGGTGATGAGCTGTGTGCGGACATCACCATCATCATCATCATCATCATCCACTGGCATCGTGGTCCAGGCCAGGATCCTCCACAGGTGGCGGACGTTGGTCATCGTCATCCAGGATGAGAGGCAACTCCTTCCGCACTGCCAGGTTGTGTAGCATGCAGCAGACGATGACAATCTTGCACACCTTTGCTGGGGCATATGGGAGGGACCCTCCTGTCTTGTCCAGGCAGCGGAAGCGGCTCTTCAGGAGACCAAATGTCCGCTCAATCACTCTCCTGGTCCGACCATGTGCTTCATTGTAGCGCATCTGGGCTGGTGTCACAGGGTTCCTGAGGGGCGTTGGGGTATCCGGAGTCACCTACATACAGACAATTGCACATTAGCTGAGTTGGAAAAGAGGGTGGAACACTACATTGCAGAACACACACAATGGTACAAAGTCAGTACACACCAACAAGCCAGGCACGCTGGTTCCGCATCTGTGACATCATCCTCGGGATGCGACTACTCCTCATCACGTAGGCATCGTGTGCAGAACCGGGGAAACGGGCACACACGTGTGAGATGCTCATATCTGCAAGACAGACCACCAGTGCATTGACCGAGTGGTAGTGTTTGCGGTTCCTGTATGCCTGCTCTTGGGCCTGTGGTGGTACCAAAGCCACATGTGTCCCATCAATGGAGCCAATGACATGCGGCATCCTCCCCAGGGCATAGAAGTCACTCTTCACGTCAGTGAGTTGTTGGAGTCTAGGGAAATAGATGTACTGGTTCAGGTATATCAACATAGCCTCCAAAACATCGCGGAGCACACGGCTGAACATGGTCTGTGACATCCCACCAGCAGTCGCCACAGTGTGTTGAAAGGTACCGGTGGCAAAGAAGTGTAGGGCTGCCATCACCTTCACCTTGGGGGTCAGCGCTGTAGGGTACGGCCGGCCAGGTTGCAAATGTGGTGCCAAGCGCACTGCCAAATCCTCAATCAGCTGCCTGGTGAAGCGGTACCGTCGGATGCTGTCACGTTCCACCATCGTTGCCAGGTCAGGGAATGGTCTATGGACAGCTGGTGCCCTGCAGTGCATAGGTGAAGAAAGAAAGATTGTCAGTCACCCCACATATGTGGCATTGAACACACTCAATATCACATGATACATCATTATGAGGCACAAGTACATGATGTGTGCAGTTCCGTAAGGACATGTATGGCACATACATGGCCAACATCTAACATCACAGTTCAACAAGTGGCATCAATAAGTCCCAGGTTGTGCCATTGGATATCATGAGGCTGTGTCACAGTTCCCATCTCCTGCTGCCACGTTACAAACACACCCCACAGTGACATGTGAGGACAGATGTGCCCCAGGCATCACAGCTCAATGACAGGTAGATTCCCAGGGACCCTGTATTGCCACATGGACACTGGCATGACATGGTGTATCATGTATACACCACAGCAAAACAACCATGACCCCCACAGGTAGTGGTCCCTGTTGCCTCGGCAGGACAGACATGGACGTCTGTGACACACACACGCACAACATCAAAGTCCATGCACAAACAACGTGGATGTGGAGACTGTCTCCCATTGTGCACATGAAATCAGAGACATTGTAAACACAACATGCACACAGACAGTGGAGGACCATCACTATTGTGCCAATGGGTCACCCTGGGTGAAACATACCGACCCACATGGGACTCAGGGGGTATGTGACATGACATACACATACACCACCGTGAAATGTGACCATGCCACATGCTCAGATATGAACAGTTGCACATCACAGTGGTCATGTACACGAAACACCAAGGATTCTGTCCCCATGAACACGTGCACAGCCTGGGGGTGGCTGCCCCCAAGTGACACCCACAGAACAACATGTTCACCCCCATACACGGAATAGGTAATGCAGCCTTACATGCCTTAGGATACAGTTTGGACAGGCTGTGGTGTTGTAGGTGTGCCCCTCACTCCCTGGGAAGTATATGTGGCTGGCATATGTTCACCTGTGACAGGCATGGTGACATATGCCAGTGACTTGTACAGGGACGCGTTGGACAGCAATGGACCGATCGGTGCGCACACATTGGCCATTGCATTCAATGTGTGCTGGTACGCGTTGTATTCGCAATACGCGTTGGACAGCAATGGACCGATCGGTGCGCACACATTGGCCATTGCATTCAATGTGTGCTGGTACGCGTTGTATTCGCAATACGCGTTGGACAGCAATGGACCGATCGGTGCGCACACATTGGCCATTGCATTCAATGTGTGCTGGTACGCGTTGTATTCGCAATACGCGTTGGACAGCAATGGACCGATCGGTGCGCACACATTGGCCATTGCATTCAATGTGTGCTGGTACGCGTTGTATTCTGCAATACGCGTTGGACAGCAATGGACCGATCGGTGCGCACGACACTGGCCCATTGCATTCAATGTGTGCTGGTACGCGTTGTATTCTGCAATACGCGTTGGACAGCAATGGACCGATCGGTGCGCACGACTGGCCATTGCATTCAATGTGTGCGGGTACGCGTTGTATCCTGGGTACGCGTTGAACAGCAATGGACCGATCGGTGTGCCCGGCCGGCCCATTGCATTCAATGTGTGCGGGTACGCGTTGTATCCTGGGTACGCGTTGAACAGCAATGGACCGATCGGTGTGCCCGGCCGGCCCATTGCATTCAATGTGTGCGGGTACGCGTTGTATCCTGGGTACGCCTTGAACAGCAATGGACCGATCGGTGTGCCCGGCCGGCCCATTGCATTCAATGTGTGCGGGTACGCGTTGTATCCTGGGTACGCCTTGAACAGCAATGGACCGATCGGTGTGCCCGGCCGGCCCATTGCATTCAATGTGTGCGGGTACGCGTTGTATCCTGGGTACGCCTTGAACAGCAATGGACCGATCGGTGTGCCCGGCCGGCCCATTGCATTCAATGTGTGCGGGTACGCGTTGTATCCTGGCTACGCCTTGAACAGCAATGGACCGATCGGTGTGCCCGGCCGGCCCATTGCATTCAATGTGTGCGGGTACGCGTTGTATCCTGGGTACGCGTCGAACAGCAATGGACCGATCGGTGCGCACCCATTGGCTATGGCCTGGCCTGGCAACGGACGCGTTTTCAAATTTTGAACGAGTCTGATGCTGTAAATTCAGTTGGTCACCCACAACAATGTTGCAAATTCATGGGTGTCATGAAGTTGAACTTTTGAAGGATGCTGTGGGCGTGTGTAAGTGGTGCAATTCCATGGATTGGCCAGATTCAGAAGATGCAAACGACTTGGACCTATCACTTTGGACACATGGGACAGTATCTGCCTCTGCAGCACACATATAATGCTGGCTGTTCCCCTGAGAGCTCACTTGCCTGCACTACATGCTCCAGGACGACATCTGCCACCACCACTGCTGCTGTATCTGCACCCTCTGGACCCTGCAATGGCACGTACTGTGGAGAGAGCCCCAGCCTTCAGCACTGAGGAGAACCAGGCCCTGCTGGACAGCCTCCTTCCACAGTACAGCAAGCTGTATGGGAAAGCAGGGGAGCAGGTGAGTGTTCTGTCCACTGCCTTCCTAAATGTGCATGTTGTCTGACTAGCAAGGCTAACAGTCTGCACGCCACTGGCTAGCAGGCTCACTGAGTAGTTGTCACCCCCCATAGTGTGTAGTTACATGCACTGGACAGGTATAGTGCAGTGACAGTGCATTTAAACAAGTTTTTACTTCCCAGGCAATGATACCATGTAGTAACTGCTGGCATACTGTCCATGGCCATCGTTGCACTGCCTGTGTACATCATGTGCCCCTGTGATTGAGACATGTATATCCAACTGTGTAATGCACGGATATGTTGCATGTGTAGTAATGGCATTCTCACTTTGTCATCCTCACAGGTTGATGCCCACCAGAAGCAGCAGATATGGCTGACCATCGTCCGTCCGGGCAGTGAGATCCGTGGGGGTCTACAAGCGCAGGATCCGCAACTGCCAGAAGAGGTGGCAGGACCTTAGGGGCTGGACCCGGAGGATCGCACGGGTCCAGCTGAAGCTGTCGCCTCCTCGCAGGAAGGGCGGACACCGGACTCTGACCCCCACATGCTCAGGATCCTGGCGGTGGTCTTCCCTGATCTGGATGGGCAGCTGAAGGCCAGAGAGCAGCAAGGAGGGGGTGAGTCCATGACTGCATTGTGAACTATGTCTGCCATGCTATGTGCCCTCCTCTGGCCTGGTTAAACTTCCACAGTACATCAGTCATGTGGTCCAGGACCCATGTCCCTCTATTGTGCACTGCCCACTCCTCATCTGATACCCAGGTGTGGCCCTTACAGTCAGGGAATTGTGTCACTTGGGTACTGTGTCCTTGCAGTTTGCTTGACTCAAGGTGGGGGACAGCATCTGTTTCCCTGACTCTGTGGTGGGCATCATGGGTGGGTCCATTGCTTACACAATGCCTGTGTTCTGACATGTAATCTGCGTGTTACTTTGATATGTGGTCCAATTGCTGGGCTGATCCACCACATGTGCCTGGGGTATCTGGCACACACCCATGCTGCGGGTGGGAACAATGTTTGGGCCCCAGGAGTGTGTATATTACGTGTGTCACACATACTTAGCCAGCTGCCTACTGTCCAGGGCTCATCCCTCATTCATGTGGGGCAGGACAGTCATGCCTACTCCAGGCCATACAATACACTCTGTACTCCCACTCCCGTGTATCAGCTGACACGTTGTGCTCAGTGAATTGTCCCCTCAGGTGTCTGCCTCTGTGTCAGTGTGCTGTGGCTTCGTTGTCAGGACTGCTGGGGTGTTTCTCGGTTGGGGCTCAGCATGCCACCGGAGATGTGACCATAGGAGACGATACTTGTGTGACACATAGGTGTTTGATCACCTGACCGTGCAGACTGGGGTATGCGAATGTGAAGTTCAGGCAGCTGTTTCCCATTCACAGCAGATTGTGAGGTGCTCAGGTTCAGAGGGTTGTGTTACAGGTCTCCCATATGTCCAATCGGTATGACCTGGACAGATAAGGGTTCAGATGATGTGGTGTGTGGGGGATGTACATGTGCACTTGTTCAGCTCCAGGACTTGCATTCCCCATGACCTACTATTGTGACACAGTGCAGAGTGTTGTTGTCTGGCTGCCCTGCCCATGTGACTGGAGACAGTGATGTATGACTTAGCAGGCATGCCTGTGCCATGGCATGTGACTTCCTATTAGTGATCCTGCAGGGGAGTGACATGTGCTACATGCACACCATTGTGGCAATGGCAATCAGGACATGGGTGCATCATGGTGTCTGTCGCTGGTATGCATCACATGCATTTCCTATTTGACTCTGGGCATCCCTTTCATCCGGACACCTGTACTGACTCAGTGGCAAGAGTTGTGATGTGTTCATGTTCACATGCTTAACCGGGTTCTCTGCACTGTCCAACTACTGTGTAGGTGGTGCATGTGTCCACACTGGGGTATTGCCATCCAACAGACACCAGACAGATGGGTGCAAGGCCAGGTGGGATGTGAGTGCCATGGTTGACCATCAGACTGACAATTGGCTTCTCCTGTTCTGTTTGGGCACTTTTAGCAATGTTCAACTAAGGATGCCAGGGCTTGCTCTGTAATGTGCTGTACTAACTGTGGTGTGTGCGTACGGTACAGGTGACTGATGTCTGTCTGTCTCCCTATTGATTGCAGATACATCCACGGCCACAGGAGGGGACAGCTCCACAGACCAGGAGGAGCCGCAGAGCCAGACTGGGTCAGCAGCCGAGGAGTGGTCGGAGGGACCCAGTGGCACGGAGGGCGAGGGGAGCCACACCGAGGAGTCCTCAGCATCATCCACCTCAGCTGAGGACCACAGCAGCTCGGAGGATGACTCCCTTATGGAGGCGGGTGTCAGCAGCCACCACACCCCAGCTAGTGTTGCTGTCCCCGCCACCACCACCACCAACACCGCCCTCCCATCGGCTCCCATTTCCGAGGTCCGTGGAGGCTCCCATGTTCGGGAGCGTGTCTCCTTCGGGCCAGGCACCGCACCCCCTGCCCCTGTGTCCCCTGCTGCCCTGAGTGAGGAGTCTGTGTACCTCCTTCGCCAGCTCCATGTAGGGCAGACAGCGATGCTGAGTGTCCTCCATGCCCACACCACTCTGTTGACTCAGCTGGTGTCGTTCATGGAGGGCATCTCATCGGGCATGTCTGCCCTACAGAGGGGCAATAGGTCCATGGACTCCTCCCAGACGGCAGCAGTGTCCCTCCTCCGACAGTCCCTCACCCCTCCTGCCTCTGCCCCATCCACACTCCCCAGCACCTTACCTGTCCCAAGCACACACACACCGGCACAGGCACACACCAGCACAGACACGAGCAGCACACAGACACACACGCCACAAACAAGACGCACACGCACGCACAGTCAGGGGACTGAAACCACACTCACAGGGGATGGGGCCCAGGCACACACACACGCATCCATGAGCACTGCGCAGTCCTCAGTTGCATCTCCCTCCAAAGCCCCCTCCCGCCCCCTCCCTTGCCTCACCAGCAACCCCAAAGACACAGCGGCTCTTCCTCAGTGACCTCGGCCTCTTCCCCTCCGATCCAGCTGATACAGCATTCAGGGGGAAGAGGAAGCCCACCCACACGGAGCGGAGTGCCCCTCGCCCCCGGACACCCTCCCCCCGGCGCAGACCGACTGACGCCCCCACCCGCAAGTCCCCCCGGACCCGGAAGAGCAAGACCCCGCCGCCGCCCTGCAGCTCAGGCACCAAGTCTCCGTCCGCCATCCCTCAGGCCCCCCCTCCACAGGTGCCCCCACCACACCCTGCCCCAGGTTCCCCCACCCACAGATACACCATCCCCAAAAGGATCAGGCCTTCTCCCCCTGCCACTTGCTCTTCCGGCCCCACACCCCTGCTGCGCTTGTCTGTGCCACTGGTGTGGTGAGGGTGTCCTCCCCCTCTGTCCTGCCCACCTTACCTGATCCCCATTCTCCTCCCCTGGAGGTAGGCACTGCAGTGGAGGCCACTACCACCCTGTCTGACTTGGGCACTGCAGTGGCGAACCTGTCCACTCCATCTGCACGGTCCACTGCAGTCGTGCCAGCGCCCACACCATCTGAGTCATGCCCCCCAGTTGTGCCGGCACACACCATGTCAGACACCTCAACTGCAGTTGTCAGTGGCTCTCCAGCACCCACCACCCCTTCCCTGCCTCCTTCTGGTGAGCCCTGATACTGTCCCTGCAGTGCCTGGCCTGCCCCCCCGTATGCCCCTCCGAGGGGATTGTCCCTGGTTTTCATCAGTGCAGGCATGCGTAGGGTGACATCTGCCACTGTCACCCTGTTTTGACTTTCATGATGGACTGGCCATTGGCCTTTGTTTATTTTTTACATGACTTCAACTTTTGAACCCACATATGCTGAATAAAGCAACTTTCAGTTCTCTAGTGCTTTTGCTTCTGATGTACATGATGTTGATGATGCTAACCATGCCCTTGCTGCAGTGATGGGGATATTTGGTCTCATGAATATGTAGTGTTACTGTGCAGGAACCCATGTGGTCCAGGGGGACTGTGTCCTATCCTGTGGTGTATCCATGTCATCCTTAGCAGCATCTGAGGGTGTCATGTTTTCAATATTTGGCAATGGGATTTCCTACTTACATTAGCAATGTCACATCTGTGGCTTCCACCCCTGCACATCTGTTGTGCTTGCCATTGTTCAATTAGTCTACTTCCCTGACCGTGTGGCCATCTCCACTGGACATGCAGGTTTGGGCATCAATGGGGAAGGACTCATCTGTGTTGTCAGTGCAACTTGCTATACATGTGTGTTGGATCTGTGCTGATGATTTCGTTGACACTCCCATGACCAGGCTGATGTGACAGGAGCCTTCATTTGGTGATAATTGTTGACTGTGTGACCAAGTGTTCTGCTGACATGATGGAGCCCTACTGAGGCGACATATGGCACAGCTTTCCTCACACAGGAGTGGAGTCCCCTCATGGCAGTGTGTGCTCCTGTGACATCGCCTGCGCCCAAGGTGTGTGTTGTATGAGCATGTCTGTGTGTTCACTTCCATTTTGCTGTGCATGCTGGGATCCCTAGTGATGTTCCTGTTTGTGATGCTTGCTGAGTTGACCTATGTTCCCCCAAAGTCTTCTCCCTGGGTTCTCTGTGATGTGGGTGCATGGCACATTACTGGTCATCAGGGTGTCACCCATAGTTGTGTTTGCTGTCAGGGCTGAGTTTGTGGGCAGATGCTGATGGGTCACAGTCAGGATTCCCCTTGGCACTTGTTGTTTACACCTGTCATGTGATTTCCGGTTTGTGTTAGCTTTAATTGGTTGTGACACGTTGTGTGTGTGACTGCTGGCACTCCTCAGGGTCAGGGCTGCAATGTTGGTAGTTGTCTATGTGTGTTCTTTGTGGGTGACCTTGGCTTCTTCATTGGTGTGTGACTGTGGCTGGGATCCCATTGGTTGGTGTGGTATTGCCGTCATGTCCATGTACAGCGTAGTGTGCAGTGTGTCAGACATTCAGGAGTCTTGTTGAGTGGCCATGTGTGATGTGTTTCTGCACCTTGGTTCCCACCACCACCCCTGGGATTGTCATGGGTGCATGTGCAATGTCACCAGTGCATGTGAGCTTCACTGCTGCACATTGTTGGAGGTCGAGGTGTGTGGTGTTGAGTGTGTGCAGATGAGAGTTGTTGCCCGGCTAGACCCCTGCCTCCATGTTGGCCTTGGCTTACTGGCCGTGCTGAGTGATTTGTGCTTGTGTAGGTGTGATGGTAGTTTGTTGCTCAGGACACATGACTGTGGTTCACAGTGTGAACGACATCTAGCTTTGTCATCACAGTGGGATTGTAATGCAGCCCAGGGTCACCACATTGTGGGGGCCCTGGGGGTAGTGCTGTGGTGTCTCTGTGTCTTGCTGTGTCAGTTGCTGTTCCTACATGCTTGTGTGACATGTGTGATTTGTGCTCCCTCTCATCTGACAATGCCTGATTGCCCACATAGGGGATTTGGATCCATGTTATGTTATGTTATGTTAACTGATTTTATAATGCGCATAGCTACCCAAAAAGGGTTTCCCAGCGCAGACCTAGAGGAACCACAACAGAATAGAAAAAAAGTAAAAACTATTGATTAAACAGCCAAGCTTTCACTAATTTACGAAATTTTAAATGAAGTGTTTCTTTACGGATCGCTATGGGAAGAGAGTTCCACAAGAGAGGACCAAGATATGAAAAGGAGCGGCCACCCATTCTTGTGAGTTTGATCCTGGGAACCATAAATTTTTCCTGTGTCATAGAGCGTAACAGGCGAGAAGGCTGATAGAGATGGACAAGTTTTTGCAGGTATTGAGGGGCAGTACCAGTCTTAATCTTAAACATATAGTCCAGGGCTTTAAACTTAGTCCGATTTTCCACTCTAAGCCAGTGTAGATCTCTCAAAGCATTGGAGATAGAAGACATTCTTGGGATTTTATAAAGCAGCCTAGCGGCAGAGTTCTGCACCACCTGGAGCTTACGTAACACATCCTTGTTTGCTTTCAAAAGAAGAATATTCCCATAGTCCAGTCTGGATGTAACAAGTGCCTGGACTACAGTCCTTTGGGTAGCATTGGGGAGCATCCAGATGATTTTCTTCAACCATTTTAAAATGGTGAAGCAGGTGGCTGCAGTTTTTAGCACATGTTGTTTCATGGATAATTTATTATCCATAATAAATCCCAGATTGTGGGCTTGAGAGGTGGGCAAGGGTAAAGGTCCCATTTCACTGGGCCAATGATGGGGGCCCCAGAGGTCTCCATTTTTCCCAAAAATAAGGACCTCCGTTTTTTCACCATTGAGCTTGAGTAGATTGGTTTGCATCCAAGATGCAATGTTACTCAAGCCCATTTGAAGAGTTGAAGGACCTTGCAGATTTCCCGCAGACAGGGAAAAAATTATTTGGGTGTCATCGGCGTAAGAAAAAAGAGACAACCCAGCCTCCTCTGCAATCACAGCCAAAGGTTGTAGATAGACATTGAACAGAAGGGGACTTAAAATTGACCCTTGAGGTACCCCATAAGGAGAAAAAAGAATTTTAGAGGTAGCCCTAGACGAAAAAACTTGAAAGGTCCGTTTAGATAAAAAAGAAGTCAACCAGCCAAGTGCTGTCCCGGAAATGCCAAGTGACTGCAGGGATTTAATTAGCACGGTATGAGAAACCGTGTCAAATGCGGCACTCAAATCTAACAATATGAGGGCCACTGTGTCACCTGTATCTAAACGTTGTCGCAGCATTTCGGTAACACCAAGGAGAGTCGTCTCTGTCGAAAAACCCGCTCTGAAACCAGACTGAGAGGGGTGTAAAAAGTTTGAAGATTCAATAAACTTGGATAATTGTAAGTTTACATGTTTTTCCAAAATTTTGGAAAAAATAGGAAGCAGAGAAATGGGCCTGAAATTAGATGACTGATCAGGATCAGCATTAGCCTTTTTCAACAGTGGAAGGACCATAGCATGTTTCCAATCGGACGAAACCAAAGCCTCTTGAAGTGAGGCATTAAGTAGATCCATAACAATTTCAAGTGAAGGCTGCTCAAGTTGTAAAAGTACAGGAGCAGGAAGAAGATCACAGGGAGATCCTGATTTGATGCTGCCTTTGTGTGGCACTGTATGCACATCTGTGTAATTGGTATTCAGGCCTCCTCATGTGTTGGGTGGTTGCCTGGGGACACTGGTACCCCCCCTCACCTGTTGTGTTTGATGTGCAGTGTGGGTCTGCCTGTTTGTGTTTGTGCATCTGCACCACTGCATTGGCATATCTTTAGTGTGCCATTGGCTGTATGTTGTTTGGTGTGTTTCCCCTGCTGTCCCTGGGACTCCTAGGTCATCAGTCAGCACAATGATCATTGTTTGTGTGTCCCATTGCTGCCATGGTATGGTATCTGTTCACCTCACATCTACAGTCTCCAGAGGGTATCTGCATTTGTGTGCCCATTGGTGCAAATATGTGGGTCTGCATTCTGATGGTCACTTCTGTCATTGTGTCATTGATGAATATTGACAGTGTCAGCCCCTATGGGTGATGTTTGTCTGCACATGGCCAAAGGTATGTCTTATTTGCACTGCACTGTTTGCCTCCCCCAATCTATGTTGCTATGGGACACAAGCACTACTTTGCCACTGATGTGTTTGTTGTTCTGTGACCAGGAATCATCCATGCAGTTTGGCAGTTGCAGCTTTTTCTTTGTCAACACTTACATTTTGGTCACTGTGATGATGGGGGTTTGGACTCCATTGCCACAGTGTTCAAAATGTGCTTCAGCTATGGACCCCACACTTACATTTTGGTCACTGTGATGATGGGGGTTTGGACCCCATTGCCACAATGTTCAAAATGTGCTTCAGCTATGGACCCCACACTTACCTTTTGGTCACTGTGATGATGGGGGTTTGGACCCCATTGCCACAATGTTCAAAATGTGCTTCAGCTATGGACCCCACATTTACATTTTGGTCACTGTGATGATGGGGGTTTGGACCCCATTGCCACAATGTTCAAAATGTGCTTCAGCTATGGACCCCACACTTACATTGTGGTCACTGTGATGATGGGGGTATGGACCCCATTGCCACAATGTTCAAAATGTGCTTCAGCTATGGACCCCACACTTACATTTTGGTCACTGTGATGATGGGGGTTTGGACCCCATTGCCACAATGGTCATGGCCTGCTTGCATTGTGGGGGCCACACACATTTATGTGTGGCACATGTGATAGGGGGTCACATTGTATGTTCAAAGTCATGTTCAGTGTTGTAGGCATTTGACACAGTCTACACACGCTTGTCATGGTGTTGGGGTGGATGTCTTTATGTTGCATTCTTTATGTTGGTGTGTGCTTGTTGTGTCATGTATTAGCCATCCTGTGAGTGGGGGTGTTGTTGGTGGTAGGCATCCAGCCCCCCATGGGTAGAGGTGGTAGTAGTGGTAGGCATCTGGCACCCCCTGGGTATAGGTGGTAGTAGTGGTAGTCATCTGGCACCCCCTGGGTAGAGGTGGTAGTAGTGGTAGGCATCTGGCACCCCCTGGGTAGGGGTGGTAGTAGTGACAGGCATCTGGCACCCCCTGGGTAAGGGTGGTAGTAGTGGTAGGCATCTGGCACCCCTGGGTAAGGGTGGTAGTAGTGACAGGCATCCAGCCCCCCATGGGTAGAGGTGGTAGTAGTGGTAGGCATCTGGCACCCCTGGGTAAGGGTGGTAGTAGTGGTAGGCATCTGGCCCCCTGGGTAGGGGTGGTAGTAGTGGTAGGCTTGTGGCACCCCCTGGGTAAGGGTGGTAGTAGTGGTAGGCATGTGGCACCCCGTGGGTAAGGGTGGTAGTAGTGGTAGGCATCTGGCACCCCCTGGGTAAGGGTGGTAGTAGTGGTAGGCATCTGGCACCCCCTGGGTAGTGGTGGTAGTAGTGGTAGGCATCTGGCACCCCCTGGGTAGGGGTGGTAGTAGTGGTAGGCATCTGGCACCCCCTGGGTAAGGGTGGTAGTAGTGGTAGGCATCTGGCACCCCCTGGGTAAGGGTGGTAGTAGTGGTAGGCATCTGGTACCCCCTGGGTAAGGGTGGTAGTAGTGGTAGGCATCTGGCACCCCCTGGGTAGAGGTGGTAGTAGTGGTAGGCATCTGACACCCCCTGGGTAGGGGTGGTAGTAGTGACAGGCATCCAGCCCCCCATGGGTAGAGGTGGTAGTAGTGGTAGGTATATGGCACCCCCTGGGTAGTGGTGGTAGTAGTGGTAGGCATCTGGCACCCCCTGGGTAGGGGTGGTAGTAGTGGTAGGCATGTGGCACCCCCTGGGTAAGGGTGGTAGTAGTGGGAGGCATCTGGCACCCCCTGGGTAAGGGTGGTAGTAGTGGTTGGCATCTGGCACCCCCTGGGTAAGGGTGGTAGTAGTGACAGGCATCCAGCCCCCCAATGGGTAGAGGTGGTAGTAGTGGTAGGCATCTGGCACCCCCTGGGTATGGGTGGTAGTAGTGACAGGCATCTTGCACCCCCTGGGTAAGGGTGGTAGTAGTGGTAGGCATCTGGCACCCCCTGGGTAAGGGTGGTAGTAGTGACATGCATCCAGCCCCCCCATGGGTAGAGGTGGTAGTAGTGGTAGGCATCTGGCACCCCCTGGGTAAGGGTGGAAGTAGTGGTAGGCATCTGGCACCCCCTGGGTAGGGGTGGTAGTAGTGGTAGGCATGTGGCACCCCCTGGGTAAGGGTGGTAGTAGTGGTAGGCATCTGGCACCCCCTGGGTAAGGGTGGTAGTAGTGGTAGGCATCTGGTACCCCCTGGGTAGAGGTGGTAGTAGTGGTAGGCATCTGGCACCCCCTGGGTAGAGGTGGTAGTAGTGGTAGGCATCTGGCACCCCCTGGGTAGGGGTGGTAGTAGTGGTAGGCATCTGACACCCCCTGGGTAGGGGTGGTAGTAGTGACAGGCATCCAGCCCCCCATGGGTAGAGGTGGTAGTAGTGGTAGGCATCTGGTACCCCCTAGGTAGAGGTGGTAGTAGTGGTAGGCATCTGGCACCCCCTGGGTAGAGGTGGTAGTAGTGGTAGGCATCTGGCACCCCCTGGGTAGGGGTGGTAGTAGTGACAGGCATCTGGCACCCCCTGGGTAAGGGTGGTAGTAGTGGTAGGCACCTGGCACCCCCTGGGTAAGGGTGGTAGTAGTGACAGGCATCCAGCCCCCCATGGGTAGAGGTGGTAGTAGTGGTAGGCATCTGGCACCCCCTGGGTAGTGGTGGTAGTAGTGGTAGGCATCTGGCACCCCCTGGGTAGGGGTGGTAGTAGCGGTAGGCATGTGGCACCCCGTGGGTAAGGGTGGTAGTAGTGGTAGGCATCTGGCACCCCCTGGGTAAGGGTGGTAGTAGTGGTAGGCATCTGGCACCCCCTGGGTAAGGGTGGTAGTAGTGACAGGCATCCAGCCCCCCATGGGTAGAGGTGGTAGTAGTGGTAGGCATCTGGCACCCCCTGGGTAGTGGTGGTAGTAGTGGTAGGCATCTGGCACCCCCTGGGTAGGGGTGGTAGTAGTGGTAGGCATGTGGCACCCCTGGGTAAGGGTGGTAGTAGTGGTAGGCATCTGGCACCCCTGGTTAAGGGTGGTAGTAGTGGTAGGCATCTGGCACCCCTGGTTAAGGGTGGTAGTAGTGGTAGGCATCTGGCACCCCCTGGGTAAGGGTGGTAGTAGTGACAGGCATCCGGGCCCCTATGTGTATATGTGGCATTGGTGATGGCCATCCCGCCCCTATGGTGCTGCTGTTGCTGGTGTAAGTAATTTCTGCATCCCTCTGTGTGTGTGTGATATGTCGGGTACGTGTGGTTTGTTTTTGTGGTTGGTGTCTGACTTACCTTCTGCGCCGTACGCGTCCGTGCCTGTTCCGGTAGTAGATGTAGAATATTGGTAGGATCGGCACGATGGGATTCATGGTTGGTTCGTCTCGTTCGTCTTTCTCGTTGCTTCGCCTCGTCCTCGTCGCTGGCGTGTTCGTCTCGTAGCCGTGGATCGTGTTGTGGCGCGAATCGGAGCTTATGTGCGCCTCTCCCGGATGCTTTGACGTGCCGTGCGTAGCGACGGGTTCGGCGCGTACGGGAAGCGCATCGTACTTGTCCGGCCGGGCGGGGCTGCATTTTGGCTTCCGTGCCACTCGATTCTGCGTTTACGGATCCGGCTCGGTCGGGGAACAGGACCTGGATTGGGTGAGTACGAGTGGGTCGGAATCTATGCTGTTGTGCGCATCGTACTTGCTCGTTCGGAATAATGTGCAATTCGGTCGGGAAACAGGCATTCGCATGGCTTTTTTCCCAACCGAATGATGTTAGGTGCGCCTCCGACCGAGGTCGGAATCGGCCCCTTAATAGGGTTATAAATAAAAAAGTATGTATTAATTTGTAATGTGACTTTTCTCTCTTTGTTCCCTTTAATTATCAGTCATGGATCATTCAGGCAGCCCTAGAACACAATTAAAAGTGCTTTCTATTTATTTTTGCTGTTCGAAGTATGCACAGATAAGTGCTGAAAATACGGCTTTAGGTGGCTGTTTATTTTTGTACCGCCTGGGACATCAAAATAATGAGCTGGGAACCCTAATCATAAGAGTGAAAGTTTGTTGCAGGATCAGCACATTTATTTCCTCCACCCTCGATCCCTGATTAATGCCATTATAGCAATAGTTTAACTTGTATCTGAAACCCTACGCCAACGTCAATAACATGCTGAGTTACTTCAAGTGTCTGGTAATCCACCCTGCTTTCAGACAACTCGCTCCTCATTCTCACCCTTCACTTTCACGCTCACCCTGCACTCACAGCGATCACAATTCACTCACACTGATCACCATGCACTCACACCATTCACCCGCTCACCCTGCACTCACAGTGATCACTCTGCACTCACAATGCAGGTGTGCTGTTCACCCTGTACCTCACCCTGCAGTCACAGAGCACACTACTCACCCTGCACTCATGTGACACTTCACTCATTTGTCTCCCTCACTGATCAATCTGCAATCTCACTCAAACAAGCCCATCACTAACCATGCATTCATTCGTCCTACTCTGCACTTACAGCCGCACCCAAATTCATGTGGTAACCTCACTCAACCTGCAGTCACTCCTCTTACCCTACTCAATCTGTTGCATCGCTCACCGTGCACTCACATGGGCACTCCTGCCACCCACACAGCGCAGAGGGTTAATGTGCCTGCTACAAAGAACGTGTACCATGCAGATCACAGAACTGAGTGTGAGTAAGCTATGAGGTGCATTGTTGGTGAGTGGTAGTGAGGGAATTCATGGAGAAGGAGGAAATGGGGGAGGGGGCGCCCAAAAAGACTGTTGCACTGTGTGCGACCAGTGCTAGGGCCAGCCCTGGCTGGGAGTGTAAGCCCCCCCCGAAGTTCAGGTCTATTTGCGCCCCTGCATCTCGGCACCTGCTGAGCACCGCCGGCAGGACCCGGCCCACTTAAAGCCTTGGGTTTGGGGTTACTTTCTGTGTCTGACCCGGCCCACTTAAAGCCTTGGGTTTGAAGTTACTTTCTGTGTCTGTCTGCTCTCTGGCACAGCGAGTCACAGGCATGAAGTAAGTCTGTTGACACCACGGGATGGGAGATCAAAGCACATCATGCTTGTAGTCAGGGCTTTAAGTGGGATGAAAAACATGGGGGGGTCTCTCATAGGGGCGTGGCTAATGTAATTAAGGGAGTGGGTTGAAATACTTAAGCTAAAAATCTGTACTTAGCATAGTGTGCTGCCCCACTGGTATTTTGCTGCGTCTGTCCATTTATCCAGATGTATAAATATATAACACAACGAGTAACATTACACCTACAACAAGCCAGGGCTATTGGCTTTGTCAATGGTTGTAAATTGCATAAGATAAATAAGAAATAGCTATGACTTCATTGTATATAAAATTAAAAGTGTTTCTGTACTTGTGGGCGAGGTTGTGGCTAAGGCTAGAGCTGCCGTCTTTCGAGCTGAGAAAGCAGCTTCTAGCCTCACGTCGGCTCATCATCCTATGATTCAAAGGGCCTCATTTATGAAAAGTGACGCATCGCTGCGTGAAAACAGCGATGCGTCACATTTCATTGCGCCCTCCTTGCGACATACTGGATGCGTCATATTTGCAGTATGACGCATCATGTCGCAAGGAGTTACAGATACGTCAGTATTTCTGACGTATCTGTAGGCGCAAAAATGACGCATTGCTGGAGTGTGTCACGAAGGTGACGCAACTCCATCAATGGGTCATTTCGCATGGGCAAGTCCCAATTCAAATGTGCCTGCATCAGTCTTACGCCTGCTGTGAGGCAGGCGTAAGATATTGACGCATTTGCGTCCTAGAAGTGACGCAGTGAAATCTCATAGATTTCACTGCGTCACTTCTACGAGGCTTACTTGCGTCAAAATGCCCACCCTGCATACATTATACCTGGCGCAGGTATAATGTGGCGCAGGGGTTTACAAAGTGACGCATCTACCTAGATGCGTCACTTTGTAAATATGACGCAACATGGCGCATTTTTTACCCTGCTGGTGCGTCACAAAAAGTGACGCACCGGCGGCGCAAAAGTGACGCAAGGGCTCATAAATATTTATTTATTTATTTATTTATTTAAAATGTTTTATATAGCGCTGGCTGGACCCGAGGGTATCAGAGCGCTTTACATGGGTATTCATTGCAATATAGCCAAATTTACAATGAGGTAGAATTCAGAAACCAATACAAACGGTATAAAGCAGCTAAAAAATTACACAATCTAGATACACAAGTTGCATTGGGCTACAGCAAATACTGAGAGATTGGGCTAGTGAGAGAGGAAAGGATGGAAAAATGGGAGGTAGGGTATAGGAATGGGGAGAGGCTAGGGAGGGGGGTAGGTTTAAGGCAATATCATACCGCTATACATGGATAATTAATTGTAATGTAACAGACTTACAATGAGGTAGTACTCAAAACCCATCCAGACAGTAAAAACAACTCCCGTTTTACACAATCAAATTACTTGTATTGCAATGGGCTACAGCAAGTCCAGAGAGATTAGCCTAGTGTGGGGGGGAAAGGATGGAGAAGAGGGGGGAAGGGTATGGGAATGGGGAGAGGCTGAGGAGGGGGGGAGGATAGGGCCATACCAAGTGGGACGAAACAGGTCCTATGGGAAAGGCTAGAGGGAGGAGTTAGTGGGCGAAGGAAGATGAGAGAGGTGGAGGATTGCAGTAGGAGGTCGGGTGGGATGAGTGCCCAGGGGAGGGGTTAAGGACCCCAGTATTTGTTGAGCAGGAGAAGTCTGAGGTCTTTTTTGAAGCTGACGTAAGAGGGGTTGCAACGAAGATCTTTAGGGAGGGAGTTCCAGATGTTAGGCGCGAGATTGTGTGGTTTTCTTGTTTAACAGAGGAGGGACAAGAGCAAGGGTGTTGGAGCTCCTCAATGATCTAGAGCAGCCAGCTTTGTGAAGTTTGTCTGAGAGGTATTGCGGGGAGCGTTGATGCAGGGC
Source organism: Calotriton arnoldi (assembly GCA_963921515.1). Classification (NCBI taxonomy): domain Eukaryota; kingdom Metazoa; phylum Chordata; class Amphibia; order Caudata; family Salamandridae; genus Calotriton; species Calotriton arnoldi. The sequence goes on along the minus strand of CAWUFW010012380.1, from coordinate 98,400 downwards.
TTTGTGCGTAATGCAAGCTGTCTTGTAGGAAGTTCTTCCTTCAACGGGAAGCCACTTGAGGGCTTTAAGGGCAGGGGAGATGTGATCGAACCGTTTGAGGTCGGTAATGAGCCTAGCGGCCAGGTTCAGAACAGATTTGATTGGGGCTAGGTGGGCTTTAGGGGTTCCAGTGAGGATGGCGTTACCATAGTCGATTTTCGACAGGACCAGCGATTGGACGACTAACTTAAAGTCGTCAGCAGGAATGAAAGGTTTTATTTTCTTGAGGTGATGGAGTGTGAAGAGAGCGCTTTTGGCCGAATTTTTTATGTGGGGGATAAGAGTAAGGTTTTGGTCAATGCTAAAACCAAGGGATTTAACTGAGTTTGATATAGTGAGGGAGCAGTTGAGTGCGGTAAGGTCAGAGATCCAGGATAGAATGGGGAGCGAGTTGTTCTTAGGGGAGAAAAGAATGATTTCGGTCTTTTTTGGGTTGAGTTTGAGGTGGTTGTAGTGGAACCAGCATTGAATCTTAATCAAGGCATCATTGAGGTGAAGAACATCCGAGCAGGATTGAATCTTATAGAAAAGTTGAGTATCATCGGCGTATAGGTGGTAATTGATTCCCGCTTGTTTAAGGATAAGGGTGAGGGGTTCCATGAAGAGATTAAATAGAGAGGGGGAGAGGATAGAGCCCTGTGGGACCCCTAGGGAGACGGGCAGAGGTTTGGAAAGGCAGTCACGGATTTTGATTTGCTGGGTTCTGTGTTGGAAAAAGGAGGTGAACCATTTGAGGACTGAACCGTTGAGGCCAAAACGATCTTTAAGTGTGTTAAGTAGAGTAGAGTGGTTAACAGTGTCGAAAGCAGCGGAGAGATCAAGGAGAATGAGAAGGGAGGATTCGCCTTTGTCGAGGGCATGATGGATGTCATCAATTATGTTTAGCATTGCCGTTTCTGTACTGCAGCCCTTTCTGAAGCCTGATTGGAAGGAGTCAAGAAGATTGAATGAATCAATGTGTCTATCTAGTTGGAGCAGGGCACATTTTTCAAGGGCTTTAGAGAGAAGAGGAAGGTTAGAGATAGGACGAAGGTTATTTAGGTCATTAGGGTCACCAGCAGGATTTTTGAGGATGGGAGTGATTTGTCCCAATTGGAGGGAAGCAGGGACACAACCCGAGGTAAAGGAGGAGTTGATGATAGCGGTCCAATAGGGGGCAATGATATGTTTTAGATCTTTGACAAGGTTGGAAGGGAGAGGGTCTTTAGTGTGCGATGACGGTTTAAGTCGAGAGATGACGTTAAGGACATCAAGTTCAGTGACTGGTTGGAAGTCAAGCCAAGAAGCATTTTTTTTTGCTCAAGTAAGATGGGGCCGGGTTCAGGAATCGGGACGAAAGGGGGGAACGGTGAGGAATCATGAGGAGGCGTAGAGAGTGAAGGAGAATTGGAGGAAATGTCTAGCGAGGGAAGTAGGTTAAGAGGGAGGGGAGTAAGGGCGAAGGATTGATCAATTTTGGAGATTTTTCTGAGAAGTAGTTGGCAATTTCTTCGCACCTCTCGGTGGTGGCAATCACCTTGGGGGTGCAGAGGATGTTTGGTTTTTAACAATGTTGAAGAGTTCCCTAGGTCTGTTTTTGGCCCGGTCGAGTTGGGAGCGGAAGAAGGAGGTCTTAGCATTGAGGATGTGTTTTTTATAGTTGGATCTAGCGGATCTGAGGAGAGAGAGATTAGAGGGGGAAGGGTTTGCCTCCATATGCGTTCAGTCGATCTAAGTGTGCGTCTCTCATTGTTGAGATCAGGATTGAACCAGGATTTGGAGGAGGAGTTTTTCTGTCGTTTTAGTCTGGCTGGGGCAATTTGGTCAAGGACCTCAACGATGGATTTATTAAAGTGTTCGGTGAGGTCATTGGCATTTTGGGAGGGAGGAGAGAGTCGAAGTTGAGCTTTGACTTTGGTCTCAAGTTCGTCTGGGGGTATAAGATGAAGATTCCTGGTCAGTTTCATCTGATTGATGGTTTTGGGTGGAGGGGGTAGTACGGTGTTAATGATCGTGAAAAGGATGACGTGGTGGTCGGACCAGTCGATGGGAACGATGGAGGAAAGGGAGGCCAGCTCATTGCTAGTAATGATAGCGTCCAGAGTGGCTCCTTTGGAGTGAGTAGGAGAGTGGCATAGTTGTTTTAGGTCATTGATGTCAAGTAGATCGGTGAGGAGGTTAACCATAGGATCGTCCTTTTTGTTCCAATGAAGGTTAAAATCTCCGAGGAAGAGGTTTTTAGAGTTGGAAAGTGAGGATTGGGTAAGAAGGTCAGACAATTCTTCTACAAAAGGAAGGGGGTCGCCGGGAGGATGATAGATATTGTGTAGTCGAATTGGAGGGGAGCCCAGTACTTTAAGTTCCGCTCCGAGGTATTCAAAAGTAGAATGATCGGAGTTTGGCACAGGGCAGAGTTGAAGTTCGTTTTTAAAGATTATTGCTAGACCGCCTCCAATTTTGATAGGTCTATCTTTCCTGAGGATGGAGTAGCCAGGGGGAGAGAGCATATCAAGAAGGAAGAAGAGTGATCTTTAAGCCAAGTTTCAGTAAGAAAGGCAATGTCAATGGATTCACTAAGGATGGTTTCCGAAATTTCAGTCGCATGTTGGACAGCCGAGAGACAGTTAACCAGCATGCAAGTCAGGGGTATAGGGTTAGTTGTTGGGGGGGGGCAGGAGTGGATAGTGGTAAATTGCGGAGGAAGTCTTGGAGAAGCTGGGGAAGTTGGAATTCTGCTAGTCCCAAGGATCATGGGGATAGGTGCCTGAGGGATCAGAGGGTCAGTAGTCAAAGAGCAGGGGGGGTAAGGATTACAGAGGTCAGGGAGTTCTGAGGCGGGGGAGGAGGTTTGAGGCGCGGAATGTTCTAGATGTATCGTTACTGAGGGGGGTGGTATCCCATTGTTGGGGGAATGTGGTGTTGTTTTGTTCAGTACACCGGGCAATAGAATGATTGGGGCAGTTAAGTGAAGAGAGGGAGTTGACATCATTTCTGAGAGAGGTGAGTTCAAACGATAGGTTAGCGAGATGGAGTTCTATGTTAAAAAGCGTCTGGGGAATAAGGGAGAAGGGGATGGAGGTTGGGAGTTCATGGGGACATGGAGGATGCTCTGCATTAGTCAAGACGAGAGGTCTGGGGTGAGGGAGGGGAGGGAGGGGAGGGAGTCCAGGTGGTGGGTGGAGAGGGGGTGGGTGGAGAGGGGAGATCCGATTGATGGCCGAAGGGAGGGAGGTGAGGTGGGACTGGGCAGTCACTGGAGACTGAAGCGAGTCGGGAGAAGGAAAGGGTGCTCTGGGAGAGTGAGGAGGGTTGGTATCATGGTTAGGGGGAAGGACAATTGGGGGGGAAGAAGTTAGAGTAAGTGATTGAGTCGAAGTGAGGTCAAGTTGGGAGGGCTGGGGTGAAGAAGAAGATAGAAGGGAGGAACAGATGTGAGTTTTTGGAGCCTCAAGAGGAGGAGAGAGAGTTTGGGTGGATGAGTAGGCCGTTGGTGAATCAGTAGGAGGGAGAGTTGTTAAGGCGGGGGAGAGACTAAGAATTTGTGCTTGTGAGACTTCCAAGGTGTTTTCACTGTCTGTATGAGGAGGGGTTAGAGTAGGTGAAAGAGGAGGTGTAGGGGGTCAGATTGTGATTGGGAGGCTGATGGGTCAGAGTAAGGTATCGAGAGGAGGTAGGATAAGGTGCTGAAATGGTGTTCAAAGATGGTGAGATGTTTTTCAGAGGCTTGAATGAAGATGTTTCCAGATTTAAAAATGGAGATGTCTATTTCACCAGGAAAAGTAGGGGAAGGGGTGGTAGATAGTTTCAAGCCATATGGGATTTTGCATGACTTCGTGATAGGGAGGTGGTGGAGGAAGGTGCTTTTCTATTTAGAGGGGCGCTTGGAGTAGAAGATGTAGTTGGTTTTTACAATCGAGGTGAGACTTCGGTAGTTATCTACAAATAGCGTTTCTTGATGATGAATTAGTAGTTTGTGTTTAAAGTTTTTCTTAGCATTTTTGGAGAGGTTGGGGGGATAAAGGATGGTCCAAGAGTTTGGGCCGTGTCTAGTGATAAGTGCATCCAGTGCAGTGAGGGGATGAGTGAGGGGGGGCATTGTTATTCCGTTAAAGGCCGGGAAAGAAATAAGCCCCAAAGCTTGTAGTCTTGCTCATTTCATTTGTTAATAGAGCTCAGCTCAGCACACAATCTGCCCCGCTCTATTAGCAAAAGAAATGGAGCAAGTCTACAAGCACGACGTGTGCCTTCAGGTAATTCTGGAAGCACAAGTCGTGATTGTAGACTTCTTTGCATTTCTTTTGTTGAAAGGGCGCTGCTGCAGCGCAGATTGTGTGCCTTGGTTAAAGTAATCATGTTAATTGCAGTGCATGATGGGCGCTACAATTAACATGAATACGTTCACAAAGGCTTACAATCTGCCTGGCAGCCGGGTCCTTTCAATAAAAGAAATGCAGCAAGTGCAGGAGGCACTTGCTGCTGGACTAACCTGCTGTTGGGCGCGCTTCAAATGCCACACTGCGCGCTCAAGGAGAGACCAGTGCGCGTGCGCCCGCGTGCGCAGCTTACTGGGAACAATGGTGGTGGTGGTGGTATTGTTGGTGGTGGAATTGGTGGTGGTGGTGAAAGTGGTGGTGTTGGTATTGGTGGTGGTGGTATTGGTGGTGGTGGTATTGGTGATATTGGTGGTGGTATTGGTGGGGGTGATATTGGTGGTGGTGGTGGTGGTATTGTTTGTGGTGGTGGTATTAGTGGTGATATTGGTGGTGGTGGTATTGGTGGTGGCATTGGTGGTGGTATTGGTGGTGGTGATATTGGTGGTGGTGGTATTGGTGGTGATATTGGTGGTGGTGATATTGGTAATGGTACTGGTGGTGGTGGTGGTATTGGTGGTGGTATTAGTGGTGGTATGGGTGGTGGTATTGGTGGTGGTATTGGTGGTGGTGGTATTGGTGGTGGTGGTATTGGTGGTGGTGGTATTGGTGGTTGTATTGGTGGAATTGGTGGTGGTGGTATTGGTGGTGGTATTGGCGGTGGTATTGGTATTGATGGTGGTGGTATTGGATTGGTGGTGGTGGTATTGGATTGGTGGTGGTGGTATTGGTGGTGGTGGTGGCATTGATGGTGGTGGTATTGTTGGTGGTATTGGTGGTGTTGGTATTGGTGGTGGTATTGGTGGTGGTGGTATTGGTGGTGGTGGTGGTGATGGTGGTAGTATTGGTGGTGGTGGTGTTACTGGTGGTGGTATTGGTGGCGTTGGTTGTGGTGGAGGTGTTGGTATTGATGGTGGTGGTGGTATTGGTGATGGTGGTGGTATTGGTGATGGTGGTGGTATTGGTGGTGGAATTGGTGGTATTGGTGGTGGTGTTGGTGATGGTGGTGGTATTGGTGGTTGTATTGGTGGTGGTATTCGCGGTGGTATTGGTATTGATGGTGGTATTGGATTGGTGGTGGTGGTATTGTATTGGTGGTGGTGGTGGCATTGGTGGTGGTGGTATTGGTGGTGGTATTGTTGGTGGTATTGGTGGTGTTGGTATTGGTGGTAGTATTGGTGGTGGTGGTATTGGTGGTGGTGGTGGTACTGGTGGTGGTGGTATTGGTAGTGGTGGTACTGGTGGTGGTGGTGGTATTGGTGTTGATGGTGGTAGTATTGGTGGTGGTATTGGTGGTGGTGGTATTGGTGGTGTTGGTTGTGGTGGAGGTGGTGGTATTGATGGTGGTGATGGTATTGGTGGTGGTATTGGTGGTGGTGGTATTGGTGGTGGGGGTACTGGTGGTGGTGGGGGTGGTGGTATTGGTGTTGATGGTGATAGTATTGGTGGTGGTATTGGTGGTGGATTTGGTGGTGTTGGTTGTAGTGGAGGTGGTGGTATTGATGGTGGTGGTGGTATTGGTGATGGTGGTGGTATTGGTGGTGGTGGTATTGGCGGTGGTGGTATTGGTGGTGGTGGTAGTGGTATTGGTGGTGTTGGTGGTGGTATTGGTGGTGGTGGTGGTATTGTTGGTGGTGGTATTGGTGGTGGTGGTGATAGTGGTGGTGGTGGTATTGGTGGTATTGGTGATATTGGTGGTGGTATTGGTGGGGGTGATATTGGTGGTGGTGGTATTGGTGGTGGTGGCGGTGGTGGTATTGGTCGTGGTGGTGGTATTAGTGGTGATATTGGTGGTGGTATTGGTATTGGTGGTGGTAGTGGTGGTGGTGGTATTGGTGGTGGTGGTATTGGTGGTAGTGGTGGTGGTAATGGTGGTGGTGGTATTGGTGGTGGTGATATTGGTGGTGGTGATATTGGTAATGGTGGTATTGGTGGTGGTGGTATTGGTGGTGTTGGTGGTATTGGTGGGGGTATTGGTGGTGGTGGAGGTATTGGTGGTGGTGGTATTGGTGGTGGTATTGGTGGTTGCATTGGTGGTATTGGTGGTGGTGGTATTGGTGGTGGTGGTATTGGTGGTGGTATTGGCGGTGGTATTGGTATTGATGGTGGTGGTATTGGATTGGTGGTGGTGATATTGGATTGGTGGTGGTGGTATTGGTGGTGGTATTGGTGGTGGTGGTGGTATTGGTGGTGGTGGTCTTGGTGGTGGTATTGATGGTTGTATTGGTGGTACTGGAGGTGGTGGTATTGTTGGTGGTATAGGTGGTGTTGGTATTGGTGTTGATATTGGTGGTGGTGCTACTGGTGGTGGTGGTATTGGTGGTGGTGGTGGTACTGGTGGTGGTGGTATTGGTGTTGATGGTGGTAGTATTGTTTCTGGTGGTATTGGTGGTGGTGGTATTGGTGGTGGTATTGGTGGTGTTGGTTGTGGTGGAGGTGGTGGTACTGATGGTGGTGGTGGTGTTGGTGATGGTGGTGGTATTGGTGGTGGTATTGGTGTTTTTGGTGGTGGTGGTATTGGTGGTGGCGGTATTGGTCGTGGTGGTATTGGTGGTGGTGGTATTGGTGTGTTGGTGGTGGTGGTGTTGGTGGTGGTGGTATTGGTGGTGGTGGTGGAATTGGTGGTATTGGTGGTGGTGGTGATAGTGGTGGTGGTGGCATTGGTGGTGGTGGTATTGGTGGTGGTGGTATTGGTGATATTGGTGGTGGTATTGGTGGGGTGATATTTGTGGTGGTATTGGTGGTGGTGGTGGTATTGGTGGTGATGGTGGTATTAGTGGTGATATTGGTGGTGGTAATTGTGGTGGTATTGGTGGTGGTATTGGCGGTGGCATTCGTATTGGTGGTGGTGGTATTGGATTGGTGGTGGTGGTATTGGTGGTGGTGGTATTGGTGATAGTATTGGTGGTGGTATTGGCGGTGTTGTTATTGGTGGTGGTGGTATTGGTGGTGGTAGTGGTATTGGTGGTGCTGGTGGTACTGGTGGTGGTGCTACTGGTAGTGATGGTGGTATTAGTGGTGGTGGTATTGGTGTTGATGGTGGTGGTATTGGTGGTGGTGGTGATGGTATTGGTGATGGTGGTATTGGTGGTGGAAATGTTGGTGTTGGTGTTGGTGGTGGAGGAGGTGGTGGTATTGATGGTGGTGGTGGTATTGGTGATGGTGGTGGTATTGGTGGTGGTATTGGTGGTGGTGGTATTGTTATTGGTGGTGATATTGGTGGTGGTATTGGTGGTGGTATTGGTAGTATTGGTAGTATTGGTATTGGTGGTGGTGATATTGGTGGTGATATTGGTGGTGGTATTGGTAGTGTTGGTGGTGGTATTGGTGGTGGTGGTGGTATTGGTGGTGGTGGTACTGGTGGTATTGGTGGTGGTATTGGCGATGGTATTGATATTGATGGTGGTGGTATTGGATTGGTGGTATTGGAGGTGGTATTGGTATTGGCAATGCTATTGGTATTGATGGTGGTGGTATTGGATTGGTGGTGGTGGTATTGGATTGGTGGTGGTGGTATTGGTGGTATTGGTGGTGGTGGTATTGGTGGTTTTATTGATGGAGTTGTTGGTGGTGAAGGTGGTGGTATTGGTGGTGGTGGTGGTATTGGTGATGGTGATATTAATGGTGGTATTGGTGGTGGTATTGGTGGTGGTATTGGTGGTGGTGGTATTGTTGGTGGTGGTGTTGGTGGTGGTGGTAGTGGTGGTGGTGGTGGTGGTATTGTTGGTGGTGGTATTGTTGGTGGGGATGATATTGGTGGTGGTGGTATTGGTGGTGGTATTGGTGGTGGTATTGGCAGTGGTATTGGTGGTGGTATTTTATTGGTGGTAGTGGTATTGGACTGGTGGTGGTATTGGTGGTGGTGGTATTGGTGGTGGTGGTGGTATTGGTGGTGGGGTATTGGTGGTGCTGGTATTGGTGGTGGTATTGGTGGTGGCATTTGTGATATTGGTGGTGGTGGTATTGGTGGTGGCGGTGGTGGTATTGGTATTGGTGGTGGTGGTACTGGTATTAGTGGTGGTGGTATTGGTGGTGGTGGTATTGATGGTGGTATTGGTGGTATTGTTGGTGGTGGTATTGGTGGTGGTGGTTATATTGGTGGTGGTATTGGTATTGGTGGTGGCATTGGTATCGGTATTGGTGGTTGTATGGGTATTGGTGGTGGTATTGTTATTGGTACTGGTGGTATTGGTGGTGGTATTGGTGGTGGCGGTATTGGTGGTCATGGTATTGGTGGTATTGGTGGTGGTGGTGGTATTGGTGGTGGTGGTATTGGTGGTGGTGGTACTGGTAATGGTACTGGTGGTGGTGGTATTGGTGGTGGTATTAGTGGTGGTATGGGTGGTGGTATTGGTGGTGATGGTGGTATTGGTGGTGGTATTGGTGGTGGTGGTGGTATTGGTGGTGGTGGTATTGGTGGTGGTGTTGGTGGTGGTATTGGTGGTGGTATTCCTGGTGGTATTGGTATTGATGGTGGTGGTATTGGATTGGTGGTGGTGGTATCGGATTGGTGGTGGTGGTATTGGTGGTGGTGGTGGCATTGGTTGTGGTGGTATTGTTGGTGGTATTGGTGGTGGTGGTATTGGTGGTGGTGGTGGTACTGGTGGTGGTGGTATTGGTGGTGGTGGTACTGGTGGTGGTGATATTGGTGTTGATGGCAGTAGTATTTGTGGTGGTGGTGGTGGTATTGGTGGTGGTGGTATTGGTGGTGGTATTGGTGGTGTTGGTTGTGGGGGAGGTGGTGGTATTGATGGTGGTGGTGGTATTGGTGGTATTGGTGATGGTGGTGGTATTGGTGATGGTGGTGATATTGGTGGTGGTGGTATTGGTGGTGGTGGTGGTGGTAGTGGTATTGGTGGTGGTGGTGTTGGTGGTGGTGTTGGTGGTGGTGGTGTTATTGTTGGTGGTGGTATTGGTGGTGGTGGTGATAGTGGTGGTGGTGGTATTGGTGGTGGTGGTATTGGTGATATTGGTGGTGGTATTGGTGGGGGTGATATTGGTGGTGGTATTGGTAGTGGTGGTGGTATTGGTCGTGGTGGTGGTATTAGTGGTGATATTGGTGGTGGTATTGGTGGTGGTGGTATTGGTGGTGGTATTGGCGGTGGTATTCGTATTGGTGGTGGTGGTATTTGATTGGTGGTGGTGGTATTGGATTGGTGGTGGTGGTATTGGTGGTGGTGGTATTGGTGGTGGTGGTGGTATTGGTGGTATTGGTGATGGTATTGGTGGTGATATTGGTGGTGCTGGTGGTACTGGTGGTGGTGGTATTGGTGGTAGTGGTACTGGTGGTGATGGTGGTATTTGTGGTGGTGGTATTGGTGTTGATTGTGGTGGTATTGGTGGTGGTGATGTTATTGGTGATGGTGGTATTGGTGGTGGAAATGGTGGTGTTGGTGGTGGTGGAGATATTGATGATGGTGTTGGTGGTATTGGTGATGGTGGTGGTATTGGTGGTGGTGGTATTGGTGGTGATGGTATGGGTGGTGGTGGTATTGGTGGTATTGGTATTGGTGGTGGTGGTATTGGTGGTGGTGGTATTGGTGGTAGTGGTATTGGTGGTGGTGGTATTGGTGGTGGTACTGGTTATGGTGGTGGTATTGGTGGTGGTGTTGGCTATGGTGGTGGTATTGGTGATGGTATTGGTGGTGGTGGTATTGGTGGTGGTGGTATTGGTGGTGGTAGTGGTGGTGTTGGTATTGGTGGTGGTATTGATGGTGGTGGTATTGGTGCTGGTGGTATTGGTGCTGGTGGTGGTATTGGTGGTGGTATTGGTTATGGTGGTGGTATTGGTGGTGGTGGTATTGGGATTGGTGGTGGTGGTATTGGTGGTGGTATTGGTGGTGGTATTGGTATTGGTGGTGGTAGTGGTGGTGGTAGTGGTGGTGTTGGTATTGGTGGTGGTATTGGAGGTGGTGGTGTTGGTGGTGGTATTGGTGGTGGTAGAGGTGGTGGTATCGATGGTGGTTGTGGTGGTATTGGAGGTGGTATTGGTGGTATTGATGGTATTGGTGGTGGTATTGGCGGTGGTGGTATTGGTGGTGTTGATGGTGGTGGTGTTGATGGTGGTGGTATTGGTGGTGGTATTGGTGGTGGTGGTGGCATTGGTGGTGGTGGTATTGGCGGTGGTGGTGGTATTGGTGGTGGTGATATTGGTGGTATTGGTGGAGGTGGTGGTTGTATTGATGGTGGTGGTATTGGTGGTGGTGGTATTGGTGGTGGTTGTGTTGTTGTTAATAAAACAGGCTTTTGAAAACAACCCGTCAGGTGGCTTTAGTACAGATGACATGTAATACAGATGTGCTGTTTCAGCACATTGAGCACAGGATTATGTGCTACCTGGAATTCACATGACTTAATTCACTAATCATTTCTAAATCCATTTTACTTGGGGGGTTGAAACTGACACGAGATAATGCTGGGGTAAAGTGATTGAAAGAAGGCGCCCGTGTTATGGGGATGACCGTGCTGCTTAAAAAAACACAAGCGGTTTCAGCTAAAGCAGCGCATGTCCGGCCTGCAGTAAGAGAAACTCAATAAAGTAAATAGTGCTTACAGTCAGTCAGAAAAACTTTATTTCGCCAACACAATGTAGGCATAAAAAGTATACTACAATTAAAAGAAACATTTCACAGCATTACAGCAAAGTTAAAATGTAAGAAATGTTAAAAACAATTACATTTAAAAATACAAATTCATAATTATTTACACAATAGTAAAATCCTTTCATTTTTGGGGATACAATTTTAGTTGATTGTACGTCTCTTTTTAGTGCAGATAGTAAAAAGGACGCCAAAGACAAACAGATAAAAGGGTCAGGTAATAACTGCAAATAATAGAGGGCTACACGACACTGTTTAAAGTTCATTTTACGCATAATAGGGATGATAAATCGTTTTCTTTCATCACAATAAAATTTACAAAAGAACAAGAAGTGTATATCATCCTGTACGGATCGCTCATCACAGGCACAGAATGGAAGGTCAGAAGCAGCATAGACATTACGGGGGAAACCCAACATAAGTGGAATATAATTTAAACGAAACCTCACCAGTATGTACCTGTGTTGCAGATTAGTGACAAAAGATAAATATGTTATGTTTGAATACATTAGATTTATACTAGGGGAGGCCAGGTATGTTTTAACTGTCGACAAATTAATATTTTTAGTCTGCCTTCTTATCTGTTGATTAGATAATATTTGCGCTTTTAAATCAATTTTAGATATGGAACAACAAATAGTAGGATCCAAAAAAAGGTGGTGTAGCCCAGCTGCCTTCAATGTCGATTCAACATAAGTTAGCCAAGCAATGTTACCTACCCCATCTAATTTCAAAACATCCTTTATAATGTCTCTTGTCAGAGCAAGGGTCTCCTTTCGCCATATTGAGTGCCACATTAGGATTGGGGCCATTGCGATTTTATCGGTTATATAAGGGGCCCTCAATTCCATGTGGCACTTATAATTGGCACATGACTTTGGTAGCAAAAGGACCCTTTTAAAAAAATTATCTTCAATAGTCTGCAATTTTGTACAATCTCTCATTCCCCAGACAGCTGCCCCATAAGTGGCAGCAGATACAGTCTTAGCTTGATACACAGATTTTATTAAGTCTATTGGTTTTAAGCCAGTTTTTTTAATGAACTTAGTTAAGGCCCCAATGTTTTTTTCCATCTGAGTTCCTCTATTAACAATCATCTTTTGCCAGTTAGTTTGGGAATCAAACATAATCCCTAGATAGTTAAAAGAATCGACAACTCCCAATTTCCCCCCTTCGGTAGTAATTTGTGGGTGATTACATTGTTTTGTGCCTGCTACTAAAATAAAAGACTTTGAATAATTAACTTTCATACATAGATTGCTCATAAACTGTGTGTATTCCAGGACTAGACGACAGAGTGCGTTACTAGTGCGAGCTAAAAGCACTGCGTGGTCCGCATATAATAGAATTGGCACCTGTACTGAGTTAATATAAGGGACATCCGGAGTAGAACCCAGCAGTGCAGATTCTACACCATTGGTGTAGAGTGCGAATAGGAAGGGGGCAAGAACGCACCCCTGCCTCACACCTCTTGCAATTTTAAAAAGACCTGGTGCACTCACCATCCCTCCCATAGCGAACACAGGCTGAAGCACCTGAATACAGGTCGCGAATGATGTTAATAATGTTCAGGTCAATACCCATTGCCTCCATGATCTGCCACAGCCTAGGCTGTGCCACGCAGTCAAAGGCTGCAGACAGATCCATGAAGGCTAGATGGAGATGTCCTTTTTTTGCAGCCGTGTATTTTGCTATAATTAGGCTCAGGTTCAGACGCTGATCGACAGTGCCTTTCCCTTTTCTAAAGCCAAACTGACATGGGATGATGATATTCTTTTCTAGTGCCCAGTCCTCTAGCCTGTTTAAAATCAATCGACCCATTAATTTTGCAGTAGAATCTATTAAAGAGATAGGTCTATAGTTTTTCGGAATCGACCTATCCCCTTTTATATATATGGGGACGATTACAGTTGTTTTCCAAGATGACGGTGCACCTGTTTGGGCAATTTTGTTAAAAACGTTTGTTAAAAGTGGGGCCCATAGTTCAGGGTTATCTAGGAACAAATCAATAGGGACTCCGTCCGGTCCTGGGGCCTTTGCTCGTTTGCATTGGTTTAAAGCAAGCTTTGTTTCAGCAAGTGTAAAACTAGCAAAAGCCTCGTTACTCTCTAAGATTTGGGGAGAGGATTGGGGGATTGTCATATCGTCCGCTCCGAAAAGACCTTCAAAGTGGATCACCCATTCCTCCTGGTCAACGTTGGTATCTGTGGTCATAGCCTGCTCATCTTTTAGAAACGGAGCATTAATCAGAGACCAGAATGCTTGCGAGCTTTTTAATATGGCAGCCTTCTGCAAGTTTTCCCACCATTCTTCCTTTAAGGACTTTAGTCTAGTGGTCCTTGCATTTTTATAGGATTGGCGCAAACGTTTAACCAATAGTGGATTGCGAGGTTTGGATTTCAAAGCTATGTGCAGATTTTTTAGTGATTTATCACAGTTATCATCAAACCAACTATATTTTTTACGCCGGCCATTTCGGATAACACGGGTTAAATTATTTTTAACATCAGATAAGATTAACTCAAAGTCTGAAAGCATGCTATCATGTAAATCCGAATCTAAGCAGAGCATTATCTCCCCATATCGTTTGGACACTAAATTGGCCCAAAACTTCCCAATGTCAACTTTTTCCCACTTTAAAACAATGCCATTTTCTCTTGCAATTACAGGGTTTATAGGTAGTTTAAAAGCACAATCATTTTTCTTTGTGGTTTGAATAAAAAAAGTTACTGCAGCATGATCACTAAATGAGTAAAACGTAGTCTTAAAATGAGAAGAAAGGCCTATTATTGAATTGGAGACCAAAACATAATCAAGGGTAGAAGAGGCAAAATGATTTAGAAAAGTAAATTCTAACTGACCAGTTAACTCATCGAAAAAATTTAAAAATACAAGATTGTTTATCGTTAGTAATCTGTTTAAGGTATTACCATACTCCGTATGACAAAAATGGGGGACACACTCCCCATCATCATCCTGTATTCCACAAGCTAACGCATTAAACTTATCACATGGGTGAATATTGAAATCCCCAAGCCAAATTATATTGCAGGGTTTGGTACATTTATCTTGTAAATCAATAACATCTTTTTCCAGAGGGGCCAACACCACTGCTTGGTTACTTCCAAAATTATTGTTATAAAAGTTGATAAGAAGCCAGCAATCATCCATACAATATTCAATTAAAATGATATGGTAATAAGATGACCTATTCAAAAATGACTTCACTTTGAAAGGAAAAGCATTAGAGAGCAATGTCAACAGACCACCCTTAGCCCGACCAGCAGGTGACGGTACAGCAGGAGTATGGAAAGAGCGGTACCCATTTAAATATATAGGATCTATTTCCCAGGTCTCTTGAAGGCACACTATATCACTAGATGCCAACAGAGACAGCCATTCATTGTTAGACCTTTTTTGGTTGTAACCAGCAATGTTCCAAGACATAGCCGCTATAGAACCAAAAAGATTCCCTCGGGGTAACGAACTCTGGGGCAAATTTAGGCTGACCTGGCATCTAGGTAATGTCACTGCGGGAATAATAGATGCAACAGTTTGTGAGGGATATCCCTTTTGCAGATCTAAATCATTATCCCCACTAGTTGACATGGTCTGAGAATCCAGTCAATCGCAAGCAGACAAACCTTCTAGAGCAGCAAATCTATTTCTTAAGGCAAGTGGTGGGACTAAAGGGGTAAGGGGTTGGTTAAGGAAATGACAAGAAGGCCTCCAAATAGCTTGTGATCTAGAAGTAAACGGCTGTGATGTAGAATAGGGTTTATAAAAGAAACCCAAAGGTAGGACAAAGATTTCAGAATGAAATGATGACCTATTTGGTAAGACAGATAATAATTCACCCACTATATGATGGCTATTAAAGTTCAATACGATGCAGTCACCTTTGATAGTTTTGGGAGCTCTTCCTACCCAAGATACCCTCCTAGCCATAATAATATTATGGTGGGCATTAAAGTTTTCACCTAGACGATTAAATAGCCAGTGCTGGGATTTATTTATTAGCTGCTCCGTATTTTCTAATGTATTTGGTTTGAGTTCTGGAACATTAACTAGAACTAGAACATACGGACAAGCAGCTGGAGGGAGATATAATGTTAACTTGGGCTTCCCAATTTCATCTTGATGATGAGAAGCTCCCCTTCCCAAGCACAATGGTTGTGGCCTTTCCTCCCAAAATTTGGGGGTATAGATGTGGGAGTATATGGGTGAGTAGCAAAGGAGCTAGTGGGTTTTTGCTGATCACCCTGTAACCTTGAGCAACCAATGTTCTCAGAGTTATCTTGTGCCTGTGTCTGCGTCTGTGTCCTACCATGAGTTTTATGTACGTTAGCTCTCAGGTTTTTGGCAGAATCATGGACAGGGCCAGGGAAAACAGTGGAAGCAGTAGAAAGCCCCATAGGTTGTTGTTGAGCGTGACTTTCCATACTATCAATGGTTACATTTGGCCTATCAGACGTCATAGGAGGGACCATATCTAGTTGGGAATTAGGTCTAATTACGTCGGTTAGCACAGTGGTATTAGAGAGGGGCTGGGTTGAAAGATGAGAGGCCTCAAGAGAAGATAACTTTTCCTCTATTTGTGACAATTTGTACAGTATAGGGTTTAATAATACAGTCATCATTGTCTCTAATCTTTTCATTAGGTCAGGATCACAAGGATGATCAGTCCCCAAATCTGCGTGACAGATTATTTCATTTTGTCTGGCAGATCTAGTAGATCTTAATTGTAATGAAAGTCCAGTGTCCATTTTCTTACACCCAGCGTCTTTCTCCTTACAAATCTGTTTTAATGTTCTTTGTTTTATGGGGCCACCTCCCTTTCTTTTTTGGGATTTCGTATCTGGGTAATTATTTTCCACTTGACTGATCATTAATTGCTCCTGGGTTATATTGCAGTCCTCATTTATGGTGTTAGTAAGTGGAGATGGATTCACTGGTGGAGTTGTAACAGAACTCGGTTCATCTACTAATTGACCAGAATTCAATTGGTCAGCGGCTAGAGTCCCTTGTCCTAAAGAGGAACGTTTTTGCATAATCAAAGTATCCAAAGAGAGCCTTCTCTCAGTTAGTTCAATTTCATGAGCCAGGACAGATTCGGCCCTAGTTAAAAAGGCATCCAGGGTCCCAACGTGTCCAGGCCCTTGTTTTTCTTTAGGATTCTTTCTTTTACTCATTTTGCCCTCAATAATGTTAATCACTCAGCGTGCGTCTTCCCCAACAGTACAATGGATAATATTAAAATCTGCAGTTAATAGGGCCAATCGAGGTCCAAAGCCTCCCTACCTTTTCCCTCGAGAGGGCAGCACACAGTTCCTATTGCAACAACGATCCCCTGCAACGAACCAAGAGGATAGGCCCAGCCCAGCCTCTTCCGGCCCCTGATGGGCACGGACGGGCGTTCCGCGCTGCGGGAGCCGCGGGATGAATTTACGCGCCTCCGGGCGTGGGAAAGCAGCGACGGCGCCTCCTGGCGCTAGGGATGCTGGGGCTTGCAGTCCCCCTGCACTCTCCCTCCTCACAAGTGCCGGTGTTGTGCAGCGTTGGTGGCGGCATTGGTGGTGGTGGTATTGGCGGTGGTATTGGGGGTGGTGTTGGTTTTGGTGGTGGTATTGGTGGTATTGGTGGAGGTGGTGGTTGTATTGATGGTGGTGGTATTGGTGGTGGTGGTATTGTTGGTGGTGGTATTGGTGGTGGTTGTGTTGTTGTTAATAAAACAGGCTTTTGAAAACAACCCGTCAGGTGGCTTTAGTACAGATGACATGTAATACAGATGTGCTGTTTCAGCACATTGAGCACAGGATTATGTGCTACATGGAATTCACATGACTTAATTCACTAATCATTTCTAAATCCATTTTACTTGGGGGGTTGAAACTGACACGAGATAATGCTGGGGTAAAGTGATTGAAAGAAGGCACCCGTGTTATGGGGATGACCGTGCTGCTTAAAAAAACACAAGCGGTTTCAGCTAAAGCAGCGCATGTCCGGCCTGCAGTAAGAGAAACTCAATAAAGTAAATAGTGCTTACAGACTAAATAACAGGTCCCATGTAACAACTGAAGTAAAAGGGCAAGTCGCCATGGGAGGGTACAAATGAAGACATGGCCGTACTAAGGAGGGACTAACAAGCCCATTAACGAATCCGAAGGCAGCATTTTTGAGAGACAATGACACAAGCCAATGAAAAATATGGGAGGAGAGTGGGCGCGGCTTCTCTCCCATACTCTACTACAGCAGTCTAACAGAGCGAGCAGTGCATGTGCGCTGCCATTAGGCTTGTCTTAAAAAAGACTGTGGATGGGGCTGAGACCACCCAATGTAACTGGGGCTGTCTGCTGCGGAGGACCCTGACTCCACCCCTGAATACAACAGCGCCCTTTTGTGGGGGTAATGGATTGATAGCTAGGAGGAGAGTAGCTCGGCTCCTACACAGTTAAGATATATGCTGCCTTAAAAGTAAAAGAAGGTTCTGTGAGGACAGGCTTGTCTTTGAAAAAAGAGCTAGTAAAGGATATTAGGAGCACCAAAACAAGATCAGTTGGAAATAAATCTGATAACATTTCCAAACCATTTTAATAAAAAAGAATAAGAATTTAATAAGTAAAACAACACTAAAACATCAAAAATTGACTAGGGAGACCTATTCTAGAATTATGAATGTTTAAAGAAGATGTAAAAATGTTCGTAGAAAACAATGTAAAAGGCAAGGTTAGTCAATGAATTCAATTGGCCTTGTCTATCTGCTTTTTCAGGCTCTCTGCAGTGGAGCAAGGGCCGGGTAAAAAGATTAGAATTTCTAATTGGTCAACTGTTTTACCTTCTGATTTAGGGCTTCATTTCAAGTTTGTAGGATTGGGACATCTGCTCTAAATTGACAGATGCCCCTTTCTGCCAAATCCATGGTTACCACACTCCATTTAGAGATGGAAGGTTTGGTTGGTTTCTGGTGGAGGAGCCTCATCTAATTCTGCCTTTAGAAACCCTTTCCTACCACCCAACCATCACAGGGCATGCAGGGTCAAGCCATCGGAAGGCTGCCCAATTTAGGGTGGAACATCTCATGCAGATTGTTCCTGTCCAGGTTCCTCAATTAAAGACATGATGGACCAGGGTTGGAAAAGTCAACCTTGGCTTTCACAAAGAGGGAGCACACTCCCTGTCTGCCAGGGTTATTGATTTTATATTTGAGAAATTAACCCTGCTTTGTGGGTTTATTTCTAAAAACAAAAACTGCCCATTGGGATGCTATGAAATGTATCTTCATCCAAAGTGTGAGTGAGAACAGTAACATTTTTACACCACACAGTAGAGAACTTAAAGTTTGGTGGACAATTATCCTCTCGGTTAGTAGAGGCATAGCCACTGCCACCCCAAATACTTCACAGACCACCTACCAGTTTCAAATGACCATGTTAGTCTCTTTTTCAGAAGTCAAAACACTTTGGTAGGGCAAGGTAGGCTGTTGTGATCAAGATAGATGTCAAGAGAGCATTCCAGCTAAAACTTTCATGATAAGCACCAAATGCTTCAAAAGCTTCAAAAAGGACGCACTTGAAACTTGTAGACATTAGGTTGCCTCACCACCGGGATCACATATTCCCTCTCTTGTGTTTGGTTTGGGATGAGGGCATGAGTTAGAGTTTGGCAGAGTAGGAGACCGTTTGTAAACAGTTGGGGCTCCCACTCAACCAAACTCAAAGTTTGCCCACCTCATTTAGATGTAACCATCAGGTACATGCTAACAGAACTTCAGTTGGCACTGCCGGCATAAACCTCTGACTTGGAGGCCCATCCACCACTGGGCGCAATGTCATTGCGATGCTCATTATCCTATTTCTAGAAAAAAAAAACCTTTGCCAAGAAGGTAAAATAAACATGGCTCCGCTTGACACAGTGTAGTGCCTTCACTGATGCCACTGCACTGTTGGCTCCACTTAGGACACAGAGATACCAGCCGGCCTTGTGAGGATCCCTACATTTGGTGGTTGATCCTCTTTCAGGGGAGCAGATGCCATAGTCCTGACCTGCAGGCCACCTTCCAGGGTCTAAATGTCTCTATTATCACTTTTTCGTAGTTCAAAAGCCTCCGGCTGGGCAAAGCTGGAAGTCACCGCTGGACAGTGCCCCATGATGGCAGATAATTGATTTCTGCAGTTCGGCTAAAGCTATTAACTGTGCTGAAAAACCTCTGAGTGGGACAAACCAGAAAATCTTGCCCGCTGAGGGTAGGGGATTATCTGGTAGCCTTAACACCTTGTCCTGGCCCTCTGAGAGTTTAATGTTTTCTAAGTCTCAAATTCACAGAAAACTGAATAGCTTCTAGGTCACTCCTGCAGATCCCAAAGTTTTAGGAACACTTTCTAGAGTGCTGTACTACAGGTAGCAATTATAGACAGACTTCTCAACCATGGTCTTCTGTAAGGTGTCCAGCCAGACTCCAGACCTGCTGGTTCCTCTTGTAAAATGCCCTCAGTCCTTTATCTTCCTGTGCATTTCCAGGTAGTTAGCTCTCCTCTCCCTTTAGAATGGATTTCTAGCTCTGAAGATTCAAGAGGAAGCAAGTTTGTCTTCCTCCTTCCTGAGGTGACTGAATAGGCTATCCATAGACTATCCTGGTCTCCTTTAGGTTCAAGCACCATTCTGATTTCCAGGTAGTGGAAAATGTTATTTATAGTAGTAATCCAGTAGTGATAGATGGTCACCATAGACCCTTTCACTAACAGGTTCTTGCAATTTCACCACCCTTCTTTTTCAGCTCTTCCTTCACTTTATGGCCAAAACTATTCCAGAAAGTACCAGCGGCGGCCGTTCCGCTTTGACGTCGCCCCACCTGCCAGCAGCCAAATGTCAGGTGAGTGTTTTTTTAAAATTTGTCTCGTCGTCTGTCTGCCCCCCTTCCCCCCTCCCTGCCACTCCGCCACTCTATCAACACACCAGCCGCTACTGGAAAGTACTATTTCAAGATGGCAGATGGGAGACTCAGGCCTGCTGAGCTGTTTTTACTTCCTTTCCCCAATAGGAAACTGCTACAAACAGAGCAATAAATTGCCTATTTGGTCCCTGCAGAAACATAAGTCAGCACAACTAGCCTGTTTCGCTTGTAAGCCTTATGAAAGTGGGCCTTGTGGCTTTCAAGGCATACATAGCAGTTAACAAATTGAAGGTGAGAGGGAGGTTTTAACTGACAAAACAGCTTACTCTCGCATGCCACTACTGTATCCTTATGTGCTACAGACCTCCTGTCATATTTTTAATATCCTGCTGCATCTCACGTGTAACATTTTGATATCTTTGAAACTTGTGCAACTTTCACACAGTTTTACGTGATCTTAAATTAAAATTAAATATGCCAATTGGTATTTGGCAATCTAGTATCATATTGTAGGGGTTGAACACATGCAGTGAGAGGTTGGTTATTAGCCTAGTGGTCAATATTGTCAACTATCCAGTAAAACAATTGCTTCGAAAAAGAACTTTCTTGCACCCTCTTTACTTAGAGTTCCTCCTTTAAGCCAAGACTTCTACTCCCCCACCACGGGCAGAGTCTCCTACGTCTTTCACACTGCCCTTCCCTTCCTCCTGCCCTTTGACCCTGACTAAGAGCCTTGACACAGCATCTGCAGTGGCTTTCCGGGAATGAGTCAGACGTAAAGAATGGTAGTGAGTTCTGGTTTAAACCAACATGCAAATATTTGTCTGGAAGGGTTAAATTCGTCTTTTGAAATTAAACCAAAAACCGGAATGCCTTATCATCCTGTATACAATTAACAAACCGGTCTCACATCCTCAAATCTGAGTGCTTCACCACTCTAAGCTTGCATAGTTAAAGCCTCAATAAGAATGTTTGAAATTCAGTTAGCAGTGTATTAATACCAATAGTCCTGGAACATCAGTGGTAAAGAACAGTTAACAGGACTGGTGATAGTGCTGCCCTGTAAACGTTAGCCAAAAAACGGGACACCCTGTAATCCCTAGAAAAAGGGTCATTAAACTGCGGAAAAACAAGTGTTCTACAAGAATTCCAACTTAAAGCAAAAGTTTTTACAGTCATGGATTTTCACGGTACGAAAGAATATATCAAACGTTTCTCTTCAAAACAAAAACATTTTTTTAAAGAATTTTGTCCAATGAAAGATGCAAATGTTTCAGTTTTGTATTGTGAAGCAATGGTTTACGAAAGCCTGGTCATTATGCGGTATTCAAACGAACAGGTGCTCCAAGTGGTGGCACAGTAAAAAAGTGGAAATCTGTGAGCCATAACAAATTAAATGAAAAAAGTACAAAGATAAATAAGTATTTACAATATGTATTGATAGCCCATACCCATGGATTTTCAGATTGAAAAAATAACAAACACAATGTTGTGAACATTAGAGTTCCAGCAATAAATGATATGGGTAGGAGCATGTGAAGTCAGTGTTTCGGCGCCTAATTAGGCAAACCATCTGGGTGCTTCATCAGGACAGACATATAGTGGCCACCTATAGGGAAAGGTACACAGTAAGTCCGTCTCAACTCAGTAGAAATGATGACTGACCAAGTGGTGGACAAACAAGAGGTTGTCTTACCTATCCCAACAAATCAAGGACAAGTTCAAATCAAAGATAATACCACTAATATTTTCTTTCTGTGGGAATTAAGAAAAATCCATGCAATTAGTCAAAGGGTATAGAATCCCCATGTAAGGACATGGTATGTATGGTCGCTTAACTTGGGACATACCGTGCTGGTGAAAAGCAGACATATCTATGATGGTGGAATTTGCATCAAGGCATGCATTAAAATGATTAGCATGCCACTATCAACATCCATATACAAATTACACAAAGAAAGGAGAGGTTGTAGTGAAATGGCATGTGACAGGCATACGATGCATGCAATGATGACATGTCACATGTGTGAGGTGTTTATGGAAAAAGTTCTAACTTGATCCAAATTGCGGATGGGAATGTCACTGAGTACTGTAAGGAAAAGATTAAAATAATCCATGTCATCTGGTGTCACCATCCATGCGAAGGGTGGGCGGACCCATCCTGTCAGGAAAGGCAATATATGCAATGAGGAATAGCCTGCTAATGTGCACTGGGGCCAAGAGCACAGACTAGAAATATCTGAAAGTACATGTGTCCGATCAACGAATCACGTTAGTAACCATATCTAGGATGGCTGAGGCAAGCGAAAACATCTATGCCTCTGGTTGCCAAAAGTAATGTGAAGTCGCACTGGGCTGCAACAAACAAGCTCAATTATTCTGTATCAACTCCAGTGAAATGCGTTGACCCAACCCTTCACTTCGAGGACGAGTACAGGAGGAAACCAAGATGGGGTACATAAACAAGCCAAAGTGCGCTTCATCAACAACAACTCCAGTGAAATTAATAAAGCATACAATCTGTGTCAAACTCTCAAGGTAGCATTATGCATATCATGTCACAGAAACAGAATACATTGCCATGTCAATGGAACAAAATGCGCTGCGCCGCGGCTCCGGGATTCCAGAGGACCAGTCAAAGTGCATAATCTACTACAAAGAGACGGGATTTGATAAATATGCCAAGTAGGTAAGTCTTGTTTCTTCATGCACAATACAACTGGAACAGCTAAAAGCCTTTAAACTAAGCAATTTTCCACAATGTACAAATCCCCACAATCCAGAAGTCCCCAAACACCAGCACTATATGTTGCCACCGAATCACTTTTTGTCTTATACAGGATACACATTTCTTTCATGGGCTTCTGCCCTAACTTATGGGAAATTTTAAACTTGCTTTTAATAGAACTCTCAAATAAAGATTTCCTAATTGCTCTTTGTTGAACCCATGAGCCCCGAGAATCGAAAAGGATGCCCAAATAGAAAAAAGTATTTGCCTTCAGTATAGGGTCCCCTCCTATACTAAAAAAACACTTCTCAGCGGGTCTAAAGCCATCAGACATAATGATGGTCTTACCCAAGTTGGTTCTCAGACCCAGGTGTTCATGTAACCGGCAAGCGCATTCAATAACCTTTGCAGGCCTGCATCGAACATTGACATTAGGACAGCATCGTCTGCAAAAAGTAAAACCGAGACCGATTTCTGAGTGTTGAGGACGTGTTGTCATTTCACTGGTTTTTGTAATCAGTCTAACTGCTGTATTGTACAGGCTTTGAAGCTATCACATTCTCATCCTATAAAACGACACGACTGAGTCATCTGCCACAGACTCGCAAGATCACCGTGGGAATCCAGTCATACGCCATGGGTCCAGATAGAGTGATGTCCAGAGATCAAGACGTCAACCTTGGAGCACTTCAACTTCTGTAACTTGGGCTGCCCCCAAACCTTTACTGCCATGAAGCAAAGCTTCAGTGCCTGTGTTCCGGCTGCTCTGAATGAATCGATAAGCTGATATGGATATGTCTACTATACATTATGGTAGAAGCTTTTCCCATAGCAAGGAACGCTCTAGTCTCTCTTGCTGTGGCCCATCGTTCAGCAAGGATTCAAGATTCTACCCTATACTTTATTACCACAACATGACTAGCTCAAACGACAATGCAGGATGGGTGGTTTATGGTTTCAGAGGCAGCTGAGAGACCTAACGAGGATAATTATAAAGACATTTCTTTCCTCTGTGGTTTGAGGAAGTTGGGCTACCATGTCAACCCATATTCAAACACAACTTTAGAAAGATACCACTTTGCTATTTATGAACAGAAACAGATTGTAGTCCTACAAGAGTGTAGAACTGCTCTGAGAGGACGAGCTACTCTATGTAAATTTGGAAAAACAAGTGGTGAGCATATAAGGATTATGTTTATGTTAGTGCACTTCCTTATTAGAGTGTGAAATGGAAATGGAGTCCAAAGGGGAACTACTGTTTGAGGAAGGGCTGAATATGCTGAGCTCGCCATGTGTGTGTGATTGAGCATGAGAGAAGGCAAATGCTGGAGAAGAAAAATGATGTTAAAGTGGTTAAAAGCATTAATGCTGGATTGTGAAACTTCAGAATAGTGAGTGCCCTGCAGGAGAACCAAGAACAAGGGGGATGGACTTGCCCATGCTGTGGAAGATCGCACTTCGCATTTTCCAAGGAGTACTTGGCATAGGAGCTGAATGAAAGAGGTGTGAGAGCACAGATGTCAAGTGTGTGTCTGACTCAGTGGAAGGAAAGTTGCCAGAGGCAGTTAGCTATTTGGTAATGATAGTGGAAGGAAAAAGGGAGAAAAAGCACCTTTTGTAATGTTGAAAAGACATTTCCCATGTTTCTAGATTCTGACGCATCTTGTCTCAGTGAACTCTTTGGATTGCCTTTGCCAAAGAAAAAGTACATTTGCATGAGATTGGGGGCGTAACAAACACCCCCGCAGCCCCCGCGGTGCGGGGGGGGGCCCCAGTCTTCAGTATGTGAAGGGGGCCCCCTCAGCTCATCTGTAGAGAGCTGTGAGAGAGAGGCTTGCTCTAAAGCAGCTGCAGTGTGCAGCCTGCTCTGAGCTCCCGCACTGACCCAGGACTGAAGAGAAACAAAGTAACAAGTAACATTGTTTCTCTTCAGTCAGAGCCAGGCCAGGAAAAAGGAAGGGGGTGGGGGCCCTCAGAGAGAGAATTCTTCACAGGGCACTGCTCCTCTGAGAAGGGACGAGGCAGCACAGAGCTGACAGGGGCAGGAGAATGATTGCAGCCCCAGGAACAGGATCTGCTGGGATGCATTGGAAGGTAAACAAGCATTTGCAATGCAATTGGTCTCGCATTTTTGAGAGTTAGAGCTATTGACGTACGTTGTAAAGGACAATGTATTTTACCTATGCGTTTTCTGTTTGGAGTGGAGTGAATGTGTGTGGTGTCAAGTGGACATATATGGTTTGGATTGGAATTGTTAGTTGTGGAATTGTGTTGTGTGGATTGGATCTGTGTCGAGAAATAATGTGGCATGGTGTGCAGTGTAATTATGTGGATAGTAATTGTGTGGTATTGAGTGTACTGGAATTATGTGGAGTGGGATTGTGCGTCATGGAGTGGGATTGTGTGTCTTGGAGTGAGATTATCTGGAATGGTATTTTGTGTTGTGGAGTGGTATGTAGTGGAGTTCTCTTATGTGGTGTGCTGTTAAATATTGTAGCATGATGTGGAATTTTGTGGTGTACATTGGATGTATGTGGTGTGTTGCGTAATTGTGTAGTTGGTTTGAATTATGTAGTTTGTTGTTGAATTATGTGGTGTGGAATGGAAATGTGTAGAGTTGAATTTGTGTGACGTGGAAGTGTGCGCTATTGAGTGAAAATTGTGTTGAGTGGTATTATGAGGCATGGTGTGAAGTGTAGTTATGTGGAATGTTGGTACGTGGCATAGACTGGATTTATGTGGAGTGTATTTATGCAATATGCAGTACAGCATAATTATGTGGAGGTAAATTATGTGGTGCTGAGTGGTATTATGTGGAGTGTAATTATGTTGTGT
The DNA here is from genome assembly GCA_963921515.1 of Calotriton arnoldi. NCBI lineage: Eukaryota > Metazoa > Chordata > Amphibia > Caudata > Salamandridae > Calotriton > Calotriton arnoldi. The sequence goes on along the minus strand of CAWUFW010012380.1, from coordinate 72,960 downwards.
GATGAATTGTGTGGGGATGAATTGTGGAATTGTGTGACGTGTGGAATTATGTGGCGTATAATTGTGCGGAGTGGAATTATGCAGCATGTTGCAGAGTTGTATTTTGTGGAGGGTAATTATGTGTTTTGGAGTTGAGTGTAAATATGTTGTATGAAGTATAATTATATAGGTTGAAGTGGAATTATGTGTAGTTGAATTGTGTTGTGTGGAGTGTAATTATGTGGTTTGGAGTGGTATTAAGTTGTGTGGAATGTTATTATGTGATGTGGAATTATGTGGTATGGAGTGAAGTGGAAATATGTGTTTTTTAATTTTTAGGATTGTAATTAAGTGGTATGGAATGTTGTAGGGTTAAATTATTTATAGTTGAATTGAGTGGCATGGAATTATGAGATGTTCAAATGTGCTGTGTGTGGTAGAATTAGCATAGCTGCCAAGGTTTCAGATTGCTATGTGTGAAATTTTCATAATTTCAGTGTAATTATGAGTGGCATTTCAACGACTATGAGTGACACTTTCTCGTGAGCAAAATCAAGCAATGAAGAGGAGGGGAACATATAAATATCAGAAATTACACTCATTTGAGCAACTAGAAACTCTAAGAAAGTCACTGAACTAAAGTGCGCTAACAGCAGGCTACTGAAAACTGAGCAGAGTCAGACTGCGTGAATGTCACCCTTTATTACAGTTAAATTATGAAAACGTCACACTTACCAATCTGAAACCTTGGCATCTATGAGTGAATCAGAGTGAAAATGTGCTCTAATTGAGGTGTATTCCTCTGCACCCTCATGGTGACCAGCCTGCCAGGTGTCTTTGCAAATTTGCAAGCGCCAAGCAGTTTTCCGTCAGCTACATGTTAATGTAACTCTACAAAATAAATACATAGGATGTTCTCTGCAGAAATCAGAGGTTTGCCTGCGCCAGGTTACACTTACTCCAGCACTTTAAAAGTGGCAGTTCATTCAAGGTCCAATCAGGCCTCCCATAATGTCTGGTTACTCTGCGTAGAAATGCTGCAAAGTTTTTTTTAAATGCTAATCTGTGGTCAGATTAAACCTTCCAAAAAGAGCTGCTTTCATCAATGAGTAATCAGTCCGTTTCTGGGATGCTAAAATCACAGTAAGACCCAGTGACTTACCCTCTAGTGCCTCCTCAGTGATCTTTTGTCTGAGGTAGGGTGCAACTGGGATCTAACATGTTTTAGGACTATGTGGTCTAGACTGGCCTGGGCTGAAGTGTTTCGTCCATTTAGCCAGGAGTGTGAGAGGAGGGGAGATCCGAGCCTGAAGCAGTATTTCCAGTGGTGCCTCTGATGCTCCCAGACTAGAGTTAGGCCACAGCTCCCTGCGCCACGGTAGGCACCTAGACCCTCGGCGCAATCAGCTCGTCTGCGGAGCAAGGTCTGTAGTTGCATTAATACAACACCTGCTGGACGGAGGGGGACCTGAGGCCTCTTCTGTGTGTGTGTAAATTGGGCCTCACTGGCCTGCGACCAGCAGGCAGAGGCCCGAACTTGAGAGGCTGGATGAGCCAATATAGTAGACTGTTAGAGCATGCCTCTCGATGGACTCTAGTCAAAAGAGGAGCATTGAGGACCGCGGGAGGGCCAACAGGCGTTGGATGGCTGCGAGGTGACTGACCACAGTAACAGGTGGAACTACGAGAGATGACTGGAAGCGCTAACCCACTGAGGAGCAATAATTTATGGCAGTAATGGGAGGGGAGGTTATGTCTATGCACTCTGAGAGTGTATTGTGCGGTATCAATACAATGTCACCTGGGTACAGTAACGCTTTCGGAAACCATTGTCACGCATTTAGCAATTACTCAATGTAACACCCCTAATCAGTGCAGCTATATATCTAGCTTGCATCTGAAGAAATCAACGCTCTGACACAGGTAAGAGTTACCAGTACACCTAGGTCACAGGAGTTACAGGACCTTCACTATTAACGTTTTTGTTTTTCATTCCGGTATGTCTGCTGCTGAAAGTAACTATTACCGCCATGTAAAAGTTTCGAAGAAAACAAGTCGGAATCAGCCTGGAAACAGACTCCTGCATGTTATTCCTTTAATACTTACTCATTGTTATTTTCGTTCCCCCAACAACAAAACAACAAGGAAATTGGGCGCTTCAGCGCTGTGGTGTCATTGTGCTGGAATCTTAGATCCCGGCTCCTCCATGCAGAGCGGCCGTTTTTGAACATCGCTCCCCGCAGGGAGGCGGAGGTTATCCTGGGTCACAACATCACCCACTCCAGAGCTCCGGTGCCCTTCTCTAGCCCCTAGCTCCCGTCAGGAACCAGTCCTTGCAGATGTCGCACTCGAAGCGGCTGACATCGTAGGGCTGCCGGTGCATGCGTGCCTGCAACAAATCCTCGCGAGACCTAACATTATGGACACACTACGGAAATACGGAAAAATGTTGTGGGCATAGAAAAGGGACATTCATTACAGGACTACCACACAGGCAGCTGTACTGCATAACGAAAGTTACCGCATCGTGTTTAAGAGACATGGGAAGCACCAGAAAACAGACGGCGGCCACATGGAAATAATACTACACCAGCATTGATTAGCAGCACTGGTACCCGAGGAGGCGCGATGCCTGTTATGTGTGATTTTGCATTTCAGTGCAGTGATGCGGATCACCACACTGAAATGCATTAGTCTAACGCCAGATGCGTGGTACTTGGCAGGGCTGAATTAGGTGGTGTGGATTTGGACAAGCTGTGCACGCCAAGGCTTTTATGTCCTGGGGTATAAAGTGGACGTTTGTCTATTTTTCTTTGTAAAAATAATATGGGCTGTTCCTTTACCTTCCGGTACATTTCTGAACAATTTGTTAAGCTAAATTGTATTGTTGCATTGTGTGTGCATGCAGGGAAGAACGAGTGTCTGGCAGACATGCAAAAAATCATCCTACGTCTCAGTATTAACTTTCACACTTCTAAGCAGTAATTCCAATCCTAGAATGAGTTACCTGTTTGCTTTACAATGACAGTTAGTAAAACAAGTAAGTGCTTTGTGAGCCTGTATAAGTAGCAAAGGTTTTAAAGGGACTTGTTTTCGTGCAAGGTATTGCTTTTCCCAGTTCACGGAAGGGATAAAAAACATCTCCAGATAATAATAGGGTTGACAGGATGGTGCGATAGCAGAATATTGATATGTGTGGATCTGGTGAAGACTGCGGGCAGCGAGTGCTTGATACGCTAATTGCATAAGAAAATACTATATATTTTTTTCGTTATCCTCCATTAGTTATTAGTAAGGAAGGGGGAAGAGAAGCGTTCACCGACAGCATTCGGTTAGTATTAGGGAGACAAAGAATGCTGTGGTCTGTGGTAGATGCCGCCCAGAAGTCAAAGGTATATGTATCAGGAGCTGCCATTGAAAGGAAGTGGAAATGCGTTTTAGATGTTGGTGGTATTGACGGCTACTGTGCAGTTGCAGACTTCGCTGGGCTGACAGTGGGTGGGGAAATGCTACGTTGTCACTGTAAGTTTAATTACATGAATCACGCATTCTCTCTGGTGTTTGTCCTTGGGGTACTTGCTGACTGGTGCTACACATGGGATCAGGTTTGCCTTTGACAGGAGGTATGGTTTAGTGGGGTACATAGTGTAAATTAATGTTGGTGTGAGGAAACAAAAATCGGACCCTTTGTACATTTAATATTATTGTGTGCATCATGCAGAGGATGAAAAGTAGCAGGAACGGCTTTGATGCCGTAGAGGCTAGCAGGAAGAACTGTTTTGGGGTGGTCAGTTGAAGAGATTGTTTAACATGTTTTAAACTACTCCAGTGGCATTGGGGAGGGCAGCAGCTGAAAGGCTCTGTCTTTACTGGTAGGCAGTGGTTAGATGGGGACCGGCCATCAGTCTTTCTGTCGGTGGTGGACAGGGGAGCAGTGGGTGGCGGTCACAGGTTCACAGTGACATCCGAGGCGTAGTTTTAAAGGCGGGCGGAAAAGCATAACTGCGGGTTTCGTAGGGGTGAGAGTAGAGTGTAATGGATGCGTTAGTAGCTGGCACGAAGGCAGTGGTCTGTGTTTGGATGTGGTCAACTAAGCGGGCTTCGCTTGAAGGTGGGTCATCAAGTAGGAGGATGTGTTTGGTGGGCCGGGTGGAGGCAGTATTATGTAACTTTGCTGGAAGGCGCATCAGCAGTATCTACTGATGTATGTAAATCGCCCGATGAAAGGGCGGATCTGACCAATAGAGGAACCAGAATCCTTTTTTTATGGCTGGGGTAAGCCCCTGCAGTATGGCGGGTCGCTGCCCTGAGAGCTCTTGACTGACACGGAGAATGGGGGGCCCCCTCCATGTACTTTGCAGGGGGGCCCCCTCAAGTTTCGTTACGCCACTGGATCTAGGGCCACATGCATCAAACTGTGCATTTGCGATTCCTAAATTGCGATTTTTAAGAAATCACAATTTAGGAATCGCAAATGCTTATGCATGTAGGAATCGCAAAACAAATTGCGATTCCTACACATTCCTTATTTGCGACTCGCAAATTGCGATTCGCAAATAAGGAATTGCTTCCTATTCATTCCTATGGGCCCATAGGAATCAAGGAATTGCATGCGCAATTTGCGAGTACCAAATAGGTACTCGCAAATTGCCCATGCAATTTCAAGGGTGCAAGGGTGCCAAAAGGACACCCTGATGCACCCCTGAAATTGCAATTTCAACACATGTTGCACACACACATGCCCCAAGGACATGTGTGTCCCGAATGCAAAAATTGCGGTCGCATAGGGGCAGCTTTGCGACTGCAATTTACAATGATGCATGTGGCCCCTAGTATTTTCCTTAGTCCGATTATAGTCCCTACTCTTTCAGGGAAGGAAGCGTCTCTTGTAATCGTTATGTGGGAGTGCACAGAAGCCCTTGAAGTCAAACTGCCAACTGAATACCTGCATCACAGGACCAGTGTGGCGTAGTGACATAGTGTCACCCTATCTCAGCTGACTGTTTCTCCCTGGCAACCTAGAATGGGCCTAGGTCACAGGTAGAATGTAAGCTCGCGGTGGTGGCGGCGACGGTTGTTGCGACAGTTGGTGCTTACCGGGGCTTGGATTGGGTGTCAATAAAGAGTTTGCCTACCTGCTTTCTTGTGGTCTTCATTGTACACCGACACCACAATTTGGGGATGCAGGACGGGATCCAGTGGAGAGACTACACCCCAACAAGACGGAGGTTCCAGCATGTCCATGTCTGACCATCGAGTCGCGGAGTAGTAACAAGTGTTGTCCGTCTGAGGCTGGCCCGGTGCGCTGTCGGAGCCGTGAGGAGAAGTTAACCTGACTTCACTGGGTATCGTGAGCCTGCCTCTGCTTTTCAGCTGTGTTGCGGTAAGCTGTTCTGGGTTTGAATTCCCAGTCTTTGGACAGTGTCGGGCCATAATTCTTAAATAGCACAGACCAGTGTGCGTGTTTGGCCTCTTCACAGGGTGTTGCGAGCTTGTCTCCGCTCGTCAACTGCTGCTGCTGTAGCTGTGCTGGGTTCGAATGCCCAGTGTTCTGACAGTGTCGGGCCATAATCCTTTCAGCACGGGACAGCGTGCGTTGTTTGGCCATCCAAGTTGTTTTGAGCGACATCGGGTGTGGGAGTCACCGGTGGAGGCGCGATCTCTGGGAAGAAGTTTCCACTCCCAGTGTCGTAAGCAGCCAACGAGTGCAGGGGAACATCTCTTCACCCCCTTGTGTCAATAAAAGGCAGTGTTAGAGCAGAGGAATGTATCTTCGCCCTCTGGTCGGTCGCTGCGCTGCCGATTTCAGTTGTTGGTGCCTGTGCGAGTGATTTTCTCTTCCTCATGCTTTGGAGCCATCACAACGCATGCGCTGTAGTTGTCTAAGTGAATTCAGGAGGGCAAGTCACTCACAGGTTTTCTTACGATGTGCAGATTGACTAGCGCATCTAACCTGCATACATATCTGTTTGGGATTGCGGTAGCCATGTTGGGAGTTGGTTACAGCTGACTGGACAGCATTCCTTCGCTCCCATTGAGGAATTGTAAGAGCTCCTAACTAATTATTTGAGGTTTTTTCTTTCTCTTCTTTGTTGTTGGGGTGAAGATTTTGGCATGGCAAACGTTATAACAAAGTGCATTTAGTATTGTATTCTTCTCTCGTTAATCGTTAGGATTATGTTAACATTTAACGTATTGCACTCATCAGTAATAACAAGTAAGGGTCATAGTGAACATTGAACGTAGTGCAAGAAACATGCAGAATGTTACAACAGTTAAATTTTTTTTGCCCACACCTGGTGAACCTGTCATCAAATAGTCTAAATGGAAGAAAGTTCTCTTGAATTATGCGAGGGTGTGTGGGACAAATCTGAGTGCTGAAAGGAAGCATGCTTTACTTCTTCATTGTTTAGGTGCTGAAGGACAAGAAGTGCTAGATGATTTGCCTGCACTTCCTCACGCAGAAGCACGTGATTTAAATTAATTTGAAATAGCAATAGCTAAACTTGATGAACATTATTTACCTCGTATCAGTACGATTTTAAAGAGGTACCATTTTGGAATGCAAGTTCAAGATGAGTCAGTGGAGGAGTATGTTACTAGCTTAAGGCAGTTAGCTTTTAATTGCAAGTTTGGAGGTTCAACTGAAGAAAGAATTAGAGATCAATTTGTGTTGAGCTGTAATAATGACAAAGTTTGTGTGGAACTTTGGATGAAAGACGAACCACCTCTGGAAGAGGTATTGATAGTTGCAAAATGAGTGGAGCACATGTTGAAGTGTGTTGGAGAACTTAGAGTAGATAAAAGTTTTAGGTCAACAGACAAAGAAGGAGTTACAGAAGTGTGTGAAGCAAAAGTTCAGAAAACTGTTAAGAAAATTGAACCAGAAGTTTCAACACAGAAGAAGACTGAATTTAATTTCAAAGGTACGCGTTTCAGGTGTGGATATGATTGGCACAGAGCTAATGACAAATCCTGTCCAGCTTTGTCACAAGTGTGTAACGTGTGTGGTATCAGGGGTCATTTCAGCAAGTGTTGTAGAAATAAGGATAGGAGGGTAGGAAGGAACAAGAATTTGGAGACTTGTCAGGAGATAGTTCTGCAAATTGGAGAGGCCAACAAGTTGTTTCCGACAGAATTGGTGAACGTTGATGGCAAGAAAATTTCAATGAAATTCGACATGTGTTCTCGCATTACCATCATTTCCAATGAGTCTTTTGGGAAAATATTTGGTGGGGAAAAGAAGCTTGTAGCTATGGTGTTAGACCTGGCATCCTTGGCGTGGTTTTCCCTGACTTTTTGCCTCTACCTCCTGTGTTATTGATGCTGTGCTGGATTTTGTTTTTGCTGGCTTAGATGCTTTGGGCACTTTGCCACTGCTGATCAGTGTCAAAGTGCAACTGCTCCCTGTGTAAATTGATATTGTGATCGGTTCTCCCTGATTGGCATATTTGTTTTTCCAGTAGGTTCCTAGTAAAGTGCACTGAGTGTGCCAGGGCTGGTAAATCAAATGCTACTAGTGGGCTTGCAGCACTGATTGTGCCACCCACATGAGTAGCCCTGAAAAGAGGTAGGCCCAAGGTACCCCCCTGGGCAGGGTGCAGTGTATGTGAAAGGTAGGACATGTACTGGTGTGTGTAACATTTCATGATAGTGAAATACTGCCAATTTCGTTTTTCACTATTGGAAGGCTATCTTGCCCATAGGACAGAATGGGGAATGCTTTGTAACATTTTACAAGCATACCTTCCCATAGGGATAAGATAGAAAAATGGAATTTGGTATCCCTGAACTCAGGATTTAATAACACATCTTTTGGTAAAGATTGTTTTTTAATTATGTGTTTGAAAATAGCACTTTTAGAAAGTGGCTATTTTCTTGTACAACCTTCCTGTGTGCCTCTGCCTGTTTGTGGATTGACTGTCTGGCTTTGGAGTGACAAGGGCTAGGGAGGTGCAGTGGCTCCAGGAGTCTGGATGAGTCAGCACTAGGCTGAATAGGCCTGATCTGCATTTGGAGTGGTGGGAGGAGTAGTACCTATACCTGAATAGGGCTGTGCCTGCCTTCCACAATGCTGGCTCCACCCCCCTGTGGTGTGTCTGGAGCCAAGGCTCCCACTGACAATGGATGTTGTTGTGCACTGGCAGAGTGCCCCCCAGAACTGGTTTGAACCAGGCTCAGAGCCCCTTGCACAAAGAGAACAAAGACATTTTGGGGTATAAGTATTAGACCTAAAATCCCAGAACTTTAGATCATTCCTGGAATTCAAGAGGAACCTTTGCCAAGGAGAAGAGCTGGAGAGACTGAGGAGAAGTACTGCCCTTGCTGTGTGTCTGGGGTTGGCCTGCAGTTGCTGTTTCTGCCAAGGAAAGGAGAAGGACTTTGCTGTGTGCTGTGTCCCCTGCTTGAAGGAGATCTCCAAGGGCCTGAAGTGAGCTGGCCTCCTGTTCAGAAGTCTCAGGGACAGAAAGACTTAAACCCCAGCTCTCCTGAACTCTGCTGTTGTGAGTTCTGACCTGCTTTGAGGTGCCTGTGCCAGTTTTGGGCCTCTGGAGGTTGTTGCTGCTGTCTGGGAGCTGGAAGAGAGAAGAAACTCAAAGAACTACAGAAATCGACGGATCGCTCTTCTTGCGGCTGTTTTTCCGATGCATCTTCACGGCGCGAGATGAATTTCCACGCATCGCTGTGCTGCTGCGAAAACCGTCGCAGCGCCTGTTGCCGCTGCAAGAATCGACGCATCGAGGGATCGCGGCTCAAGAGGACAGACGCAGAGCCACGCAACACCGCCGCATCGACCGCCGTCGCATCCCGAAGATCCACGCATCGTACCTGTGTGGCACGCTTTCCCGACGCATCACCTGTGGACCGGAACCAGCACGAAGAATCGATGCATCAATCCCCATACAGACCTGAATCGACGCAACCCTGCCTCTGCTTGCAGTGGGACTGTCGCATCGCCTCCTCAGGGTCTCAGGAGTGTCGCATCTATTTGTTTTCCGACGCTGCGGCTGTTTGACTTGGTGAACTTTGACGCAACAACAGGTACTTTGGTGAAAAGTCACGCATCCATAGTTTTCTATGGCACAAGTTCTTGAAACCCTTTTTAAAAAATCATATTTTTAACGGTGTATGTTGGATTTTTGTCGTTTTGGTCTTGTTTAGTTTAGATAAAGGTACTTTATTTTTCTAAACTGGTGTGGTGTCCCTTTTGTGGTGTTTTCACTGTGTTACTGTGAGTGTTGGTACAAATACTTTACACATTGCCTTTGGGATAAGCCTGTCTGCTCGTGCCAAGCTACCAAGGGGGTGAGCAGGGGTTATCTAAAGTGTGTATCCCTCTTACCCTGACTAGAAGCAAGGGTCCCTATTTGGACAGAGGTGCCTACATCTGTCAACTAGAGACCCCCATTTCTAACATATGGACATACAGCTGGGTGGTTATGGAGGGTCTGGATCACTGACAGAATATAGAATGCCAAAATATCGACCTGCCAAAATATCGTGGATAAAATATAGAATGCCAAAATATCGAATTCCTATCTACAAACAGGTAAGTACAAAAATATCGAATACAAAATGTTGTAAATAATATAGGGGGTCATTACGATGGCGGTCGGAAAAGCAAGCCGACCGCCATGGTAGCGGGAAAAGACCACCCGCATGGACCGCGGGAAAACCGCCGGTCGGATTACGATGCCCGCGGTAGAAATCCGACCACGGCGGTCAGATCACGGGCATTAACATTGCGGCGGTTGCTGCTGCCCGCAGCACCGCTGCGATGCTGAAAGGAGCATGTCCTGCATTTCCCTGTACTGCGTGGCAGGCACTGCCACCTGGCACAGGGAAATGTAGGGGGCCCACGGTACCCCCCAGTGCACCCACACCCCCAAAATATTGGGGGCCCGCAACGGGCCCCCGGTACACAATCACCGCATGCCTTTCAATGGCGGTCTGACCGCTGAGGAAAGGCTGGCTTCCGCCGGCATCATGATCCTGCCGGCGGACCCTGCTCTGCACCGCCGACATTATCCCGGTCCTGATCCGCCTGCCAGGCGGGAGTGCGGAGGGCAACCGGCGGAAAAGCGGCGGTCGGAATTTCCCACCGCCGCTCTCACCACCGCCATCCTAATTTGACCGGCGGTTTTCTGGCTCGCGGTCACGGGCGGATGTCCACCGCCGACACGGCGGTCCCACCGCCGACACGGCGGTCCCACCGCCGCCCGGGCGGTGGCCATCCGCCCGTCATCGTAATGACCCCCATAGTTTGTTAAAATATCGAATTTTTTAAATGTCTTAAAAGTAATGTAACATAAATGAAATAATAAATATAATTAACTAAAACATACTTAAAAATACTTAAATAACCTTAAAATTAATAAATAATTAATGTAAGTTATAAAAAAATAAACATACATTTTTATTTTTTAACACATATATATATTAACTTAATATTAATAAAAAATATTCAATATTTTTAGCGTAGGATAGCGGGAGGGTAAAATTTACTATTATCACTCCAGAGAGTGCAACAGTAAGGAAAGCATTGGATAGCGTAGGAGTAAAAATTACTATTTCCACTCCAAAGACTGCAACAGTAGGGAAAGCGTTGGATAGCGGGAGGGTAAAAATTACTATTCCCACTCCAGTGAGTGCAACAGTAGGGAAAGCGTTGGATAGCGGGAGGGTAAAAATTACTATTCCCACTCCAGTGAGTGCAACAGTAGGGAAAGCGTTGGATAGCGGGAGGGTAAAAATTACTATTCCCACTCCAGTGAGTGCAACAGTAGGGAAAGCGTTGGATAGCGGGAGGGTAAACATTACTATTCCCACTCCAGTGAGTGCAACAGTAGGGAAAGCGTTGGATAGCGTAGAGGTAAAAATTACTATTCCCACTCCAGAGAGTGCAACAGTAGGGAAAGCGTTGGATAGCGTAGGGGTAAAAATTACTATTCCCACTCCAGAGAGTGCAACAGTAGGGAAAGCGTTGGATAGTGTAGGGGTAAAAATTACTATTCCCACTCCAGTGAGTGCAACAGTAGGGAAAGCATTGGATAGCGTAGGGTTAACATTACTATTCCCACTCCAGTGAGTGCAACAGTAGGGAAAGCGTTGGATAGCGTAGGGGTAAAAATTACTGTTCCCACTCCAGTGAGTGCAACAGTAGGGAAAGTAATGATTTAATATTAAAATTAAAATAAATTAATTATAAATACCAATGAATATTATTTATTAAAAATTAATTACCTATTAATAATTAACAACCAATTAATTTTCAATACCAAAAATGTAACAAGTAATAAAATAAATTACCAATTAATATTTAATTAACAATAAATTAATTATCAATACACAAAAATAATTTCATTAATTACTTAATTACAATTAAATTACTTCCCACCCTATTCCCCTATAAACCCACAACCCGCTCCGAATAATAAATTAATACAATTAACATAATTATCAATTAATAAAATTAATTACCAATTAATAAAATTAATTACCAATTAATAATTAATTAACAATAAATTAATTATCAATACAAATAAATTAAAATAAATATTTACTTAATTACAATTAAAATACTTCCCACCCGATTCCCCTAGAAACCCACAACCCGCTACAGAACTAAAAAGCAAAATTAAATTACAAATAATTAATAATTCCAAAAATTAATATTTAATTTACTATAATTAAATTACTTCCCACCCTATTCCCCTATAAACCCACAACCCGCTACGGAATTAAATTACGCAAAAATTAAATAACATAAAATTCATTACTTTAAAAAATTAAACATACATTACAAAAATAATATACACTTTTAACACATATACTAACATAAAAAACACTTTAAGAAATTCGATATTATTAAAAATTCAATATATTTTAATGCCTATATTATGTACTTCGATATTTTGACAGTCGATATTACTTACCTGCATTTCGATATTTTTAACCACTATATTGTGTCCATTCGATATTATGTCCATTCTATATTTTGACTTCGATATTCTGTCCATTCTATATATTTTTTTCAATATTTTGTCTAGTTACCGGAGGGTCTAGAATTGAGATGCTAGGATACTTTGAAGCAGTTTTGAGCATTGGTGGAATGTCCACATCAGGCAAAGTGTATGTGTCATGTCATGGTGATGACTTATTGGGGTGGGCTCGCCAGAAGGAATTAGGGTGAGTCTGCATCCCAACAAAATTCCGCAAGTGAGGGTAGATTCAGTCAACAGTGAGACAAACAAATTTGTGAAGGAGTTTGATAGTTTGTTTCAGAATAACCTGGGAAGGTTACTTGGGTACAAACATAAAATCAAATTAAGGGAGGGAGCCAAACCGTTTGTTGCCAAGGTCAGGAGAGTTCCATTACAAATGCAATCTGCAGTAGTGGACGAACAATAAAGGTTATGCAAGTGTGGGGTCATTGAGTCAGTGGAGGCAACGGAATGGTTGCCCCCCATTGTTGTGGCACGCAAAGGGAATGGGGACATACGCCTTTGTGTGGACCTGCGAGCTTTGAACAAGGAGGTGATTGTGGACAAATTTCCCTTTCCAAACATTGAAGAAATGATCACAATGTTTTCTGGGGCAAAGATATTCAGTACTCTTGATTTAGTCTCGGCCTACCATCAGATAGAACTCTATGAGAATTCACAGGATCTTACAGCATTCACTACACCGTTTGGGATCTATCGATTCAAGAGGATGCCGTTTGGTCTCATCTCGGCTGCGGCTGTTATTCAAAGAATTATGGCTAAGATCCTGAAGGGTGTACCTGGGGTAAAGTGCTACCAGGATGACATTCTAATCTTTGGAGCCAGCAATTTAGAGCATGTTCAACATGTGAGAGATGTACTCTACAGATTGCAGGATGCTGGTTGCACACTTAAAGCCGAAAAGTACAAGTTTGGTGTGGGAGAGGTAAGCTACCTAGGATATCTGATCTCAGGTGCAGGAGTTAAGCCTAGGAAAGAACTGGTAGACACCATAAAATCTCTACAGGAACCTAAAACAAAGGAAGAGTTATCTTCTTTCCTCTGCATGGTAGAGTACTACAGCAGGTTCATCAAAGACTTTTCCTGCAAAACACACAGCATGAGAAAATTGTTAAAAAAGAAAACAGATTTTGTATGGGATAGTTTGTGCAAAAAGGAATTTGATAATGTTAAACAAGAACTGAACGATGCACCTTCACTACAGCCATATGATCCTATGAACTACACCAAAGTGGTGTGTGATGCAAGTGCAAAAGGTTTAGGAGCTCTGCTAATGCAAAACAGAGTTGGGAAAGAAGAATTGGTTACTTGTGTGTCATGCAGTCTCAGGGATGAGGAATGCAACTATTCCGTCATTGAAAGGGAATCCCTTGCTGTGCATTGGGCCATTAACAGATTTAGGCAATTCTTGTGGGGAATCAAATTTACTGTTCAGAGGGATCATAAGCCATTAGTAGAAGAAGTTTATACTAAGCAAAGTCTTGATGCTTTCTCTTCACGTAGAAGAAGGTGGGTGGTAAACTTACAAGAATATTGTTTCGATGTACAGTATGATCCCGGTGTGAGCAATTTCTCAGCGGATTGTCTATCCAGACTAGTGAATGTTGATGAGATAGACATTAGCGTTAAGGATGAACAAGATGAAGAAGAAGTGGTGAGAGTGTGAAAAGTCATGGAGGGTATCATCAGTGCGAACAAATGGTTATCTGAACTACAACACAATGTTGAACTGGATTGTGTGATGCAAGTTGTAAGTTCTGGCAAGTTGAACAAATCTGGATTAGGTGAATACAAGGATCACTGGAGTAAGATTCTACACGAATTAGCGGTAGCCAAAGGATCTCTTTCGAGAGGCACGAGGCTGATACCACCTAAGAAGTTAAGGCAGAAAGTTGTACAGTTGGCTCACAAGGGTCACATGGGCATAGCAAAAACTAAGTGTAGACTCAGGAGAGATTTTTGGTGGCCTGCACTTGATCACGATGTAGAGTGCATGGTGAGGGACTGTGTTGACCAAGGACTGAAAACTACTCAAACTCCTATGGTGTGTAGAGACTTACCTAAATATCCATGGGAGGAAATAGCTGTGGATATTTTGGGGCCTGTAAGAGGTGAACATGACACCCCCCTTGTGCTAGTTTTGATGAACGTATACTCTAGGTGGGTTGAAGTGTTGTGTACAGGATATATCTTCTTTAGCAATCATAAAGTTTTTGGAGAACATATTTAAACAGGAACATTTTCCAAGTTTTCTTCTCACAGATAATGGTGGGCAGTTTTGTTTGAAAGAGATAGAATTGTTTCTTAAGAAATGTGGGATAGCACACAACAAATCAGCTTTGTACCATCCATAAACTAATGGTGCCATTGAAAGAGTCATCCAAACCTTAAAAGAAGGCATACAGTTAGCAAGGGCGAATGGAACAGACTGGAAGTTAGAACTGACTAATTGGTTAACTGGCTATCGTGTTAGCCCACATTCGAGCACAGGGAAATCCCCTTTTGAGTTGTTTAAAGGGAGATCTCCTTCAACTAAGATGTGTCCTGGTTAGATGCATTGGAATAAGGGCTGCGTGGACAATTCAGTAGGAGAGCGGAGAGAAAGAGAGATTTCAGTGCAAATCAAGAGGAAAGTGTTATTTGACAAGGATATGAAAGTGAAAGAGGTGGAAGTTAAGGCTGGAGATTTTGTAAAAATAAGAGCTCCCAAGGGTTGTGCTGATTGGTCTAAGTTCACGAGAAGATTGGAAGTGATCAAATGTTTCAAGAATGCTGTTAAAACACAATGGACGGGTGTGGAACAAAATCAGAATAGTTGTTCTGGATCAAATTCGAAACCCCCACCTTACTAGTAGTGCAGTTCCTGTACGTGTCGGTGGTGATGTGCTGAGTTCAAGTACGCATGAGTCGCACAGGAAAGGGCTGGTTCCACACAGAAGGAGTGTCAGAGGAACTAGGAGACCAGCTTATCTCAAAGATTTTGTGATGTAAGATTTTGGGGAGCCAGATTATGAGTATGGTAATGATGGTCTCTCTTCTTGCCATCATCTTACATGTTTTCTTCCCCACTGTTATTCATTTTCTTCTTTACTTAAATATATTATGTGGGTCAGTTTCTATGTTTCAAAAAAAATATTTGTGGGAGGGAGAAGTGTGGCGTAGTGACATAGTGTCACCCTATCTCAGCTGACTGTTTCTCCCTGGCAACCTAGAATGTGCCTAGGTCACAGGTAGAATGTGAGCACGATGTGGTGGAGGTGACGGTTGTGGCGACAGTTGGTGCTTACCGGGGCTTGGATGGGGTGTAAATAAAGAGTTCGCCTACCTGCTTTCTTGTGGTCTTCATTGTACACACGACACCATGACCAGCCTAGAGTAAAAACAGTGGCAGCTGGTGTCAGGGAGCCAATGAAAGTCAAGTTCATCTTCTTGTCTGTACTTTTGAGTTCTAGGGCAACAAATATCTATAAGCAGCCACGGTAGTTAAACGGTGATGACAAGCATCCTATCATGTCCCCTGACCTTGCAGGGGTCAGTTCTCCTCACTAAGACTGGACACGAGATATGGGGAACAGGTCTTGCTGAAGGTAAGGAGGGGCTAATGCATGGTGCATCCTAAATGTATCAGGCTACATTCCAATGGCATGTGTGCGCTGCACAAATATGAATACAAATATATATCAGCATAAAACAGATAAATATTTCAAAAACGGCATAAACAAACCATAAAACGTGAGCACCTGGGGGAGATCAAGTGATAATGTTAATGCTCCCAGTCTGCCTTTTAACGTGAAGCTGCAGGCTCCAAACAAGTTCATGGAGTTGGGGAGGCCTTACAACTGAAAGGTAAGGAATGCCCTGACGTCACTACTAACAGGGACCCAATCTCTTTTATTAGTTCCAGACTTGTAATGCGCGACTTATGTATGACCCTTAAGAGTATCCAGGCGCTGGAGACCGTCCAGTAGATTGAGTGAGCTTTTGTCCAGAGTCACATAATACCGAGCTACCGCCGGCGATCGAACCAGGAGCCCCTCGCTCCGTAGTCAGCCGCTCTGGCCTCTGCGCCACACCTCTCCCGTTGATAGAGGCCTGGCATTGGACATAGTCTTTTGTTGCCGTGTTCTATCTCCCAGGCAACAGACTGACTTTCAGGATCCAGCTGGATACAAGGAAAGTGCACACAAAAAAGCCTTACATGGATGTGAGTTCAGAAGGATTCACACGCACAGCTGTCTTACAATGATTGGGGCAGGGAGGAGCAGATGAGAGAACAGTGCGGGGGACATGCAGGAAAGGGAAACCAGTTACATTCATAAGCTGGATTTATCGCGATGTGTCTCCCTACAGTCCTGGGGCTACATACATAGGCAGAACCCCCCATAATGGAGTATCCAATCCCTTCTGTATGAAAGCACTCTTCGCACACTCATTTCACAATAAAGGGGAGTGAGTGGGCCCAGTCATGACTCACTGTACTGATTTATAGAGTTCTAGTAGGCAATTGAGCCAACGTGGGTTGTAGGTGAAAAAGACCTGTACTTTGAATTGCATGTCCTCAACCATGAATCATATCATGGTCTGGAAGTGGAAATGTTAAAAAGGTTCTTCTTCGGGTGGATCTCTCTACACTCTATCTAGTCCCCTGTTTAGGAGCAGCAACACAATTGTTTAGAGCGCCTGCTATGTAACTCGTGATGTGGGCCATCTGTGCAGGAAAATCTACCAAGTACATCAAAAGCTGACACAAGGATCATGACAATACTAAGCAGCTGTGCCAAGGGCTTTGGACCCTACCATCATATTCGAAATTAGTGCACAATGCATTGCTTACTTCACGCACAGCACCCTTTAAACCACTTAATCTAATACGATTGCCTTTCAAAGTTAATCATTTAACGGGTATTGACAAAGAAAGTACATGTTGTACCGACCTTGCCAATTACCAGAGAGAGGAAAGAGATATATTACCTGAGCAGAGGACAAATAGACCAACAAGCCAACCACTGACATGCAGAAGACATATCTAACTCCAATAGCTACGAATACTAAACATTTAGTTAGTTCATGAAAAAGTTAAAAACAGAGTGCAATGATTTGGCAGTTAAGAGAAGGAAAACAATTTGGCACCAACACTGGTGCTAACACACCATATTTGAGCTCTTTTTCCTTGCCGCCTGCAATGGAACTTTCGAAGTGCCTGAGGAATAAAAGGAATCAAGATCAATTAGAATTTAGCAATTACAGTGTGACCCATTTGGCCACACAGTAAAACTCTGAGTCGAAAGATGGGATTAAGTATGTATTTATTACAAATTCAAAGCCAAGCTGATATAAATCTGTCACAGAAACATACTGTAAAAATACAAAATCACAAATGGAAATTCAAAATATTGGACAAAATGTATCCTCAATAACTGAAAGCAAATGAGATATTCTGTAGCCGCGATACAGAGCATGAAGAACAAAGTCTGGTGATTAGATTGATGGTTTCGATCCTCCTGCCCATATGTGAGGTTATCTAAGAAAATCTATTAAGCAATATTCTATATTAGGGATCATGAAAACCCTATTTAAGTCAGTGAAGCAAGAAAGGAGGCAGCATAGCAGAACCTCTGTGAAAATTCTCTAAAGGAATAATTTTGTATAGTTTGAAACCACACAACAGAGGTGTCGCAAGAGGTCTGTATCTCTCAAAGGCTAAAGGGAATCTGAATAAAGCTGAAGAGTGATCATCAGTTATACCAACAAAGGTAGCTTCTACAATCCCATGTCACATGTCTCATTATGTTCCAAATTCAAACAGTAACACTTGACAACTACACTTGAGACTCCTTTCCTTTGGTCCACACATCAGAATGCCTCGGATTCCTCCTGTCTCCCAATTCCATCCAAACAGTAGTCCTCCCTCTGTTTGTTTTTTGTCCCTGCCAAAAGATGCTCCTTTCGGGCCTCTCTATCTCTCTCACACAATGTGCCTTTTCTATTCGTAAGATCATACAACTGCACCTGTAGAGAAGAGAAAACATTGCATGCAAAGCAAACATTCACGTTGAAGGTTAAACATTAAGAAATCCAAGTGCTTAGGGCCTTTGGTTAAGTAAGTGTGGCAACCATCTCAATACATGTTTAAATGCATGGCTACAGACACATATACGGTTATAATATAGATATAGAGTACTATTCAAATAAAAACATTTTCAGTTACAAAATAAATCCAGAGTATTATTCAAATGAGTATGCGAATATATAAGAATTAACAATATTATTCAAACCACGCAAATGCAGATATATATGGGAACCTCAATTCGATGTTACTGCAAGGAAAATGTTAACATGCACACTCCTATAAATGTCGAGATTACACAGTAAATGCACTCTCTATATCTGTTCTAGTGATCTACATTACGTTAATAATGTTAAATCACACAAGTACATTAAGGCCATATGTAAACATATATATGTGGCCTAATCAAACAAAAAGGTGGAGCCAAAATTACACTGCTCAAGTGCCCCCTCTAATGGTGAATCAAGCCATTACAGATTACAATCATATGTTATCAGACAGAACATCTAAAACCACCTTGTGGTCTTGAGCATTTGCCGTCTAGAGTCGTCATAATATCTACTCTGACTTTCCTCTAGCTCTACATCTGATCAATTCCTTTTTACCCTGTCTCACTTGGGCATACTTGTGTAATAAGTAGGAATATTGCACAAAGAGCAATTATCAAGAGAGATTTAAAAATGGCACCTAGAATTCCACTTCCCAAGCTTCCAAAACTCTTGCCTATTGAAGCAATTCCACTTCCAATAGCTTCCCAAGCTGCTGTCACTTCCACTCTTTCAAATCCTTTGTCAACCCAGACATGTTCCGAATATATTTCTCAAGATCCTGACTTTCGTCTTGGATGTAAGTACAGCATTGCTGAACTTTTAACATCCTGCAGACTCTGCACTCTTTTGCGAGTAAAAGGTCTATTGCAAGTCTGTTTTGCAAGACCATAGACCTTATAGCATCCATCTCAGTATTTACAAGCAATAAAGGATTTGTGGTACTAGTAGACATTTTATCCACTATTGTAGGCAGCTTTCTAATTTTCAGATCATTCAGGATTACCCCAACAGACAGGATTATTGCACCAAAAACGCCTCTTACTACATCCGCTGCACTAACACTTCGACTAGTTCTAGATTTTGTTTCCCAAACAGGATCATTAAACTGTTCCACATGGTAAATCTTCGGGAAAACTATACCAAGATAACATGTACCTTGCCATCCATGGAGCAAATTAAAATATGCATACTGTCCACAAATAAAGTACACTCTAGGAATTACAGGATCCTGTCACTTATAGAAAAGGTCATTCTTGCCTTGTGCCTCTAAAAGATGTACACATTCACTCTTCACAATGAATAATGGGTCTATATAACTGTTATCAAAGTGTATACACAGCTTCCCTTTGTGTTGCCAATCTATAGTCAAGGTGTGCAAATTTCCCTTCACCTAATGTTCAATTTCTTCACTACTCCACCTGTGGTTTCTCTGAAGATCTTTATCACTTTCAGATTTTGGCTCTAGATCTCGCCTTTTGGCTTCCACTAAATTCAAGAGTTTCTTTTCCACATCTGACATTGAACAAGTCAAATTATCTCTGTTTGCAAATGCAGTGTCTAGTGGCTTAAGAGATGCAAAATGTTTGCCTGCATTCTCTGCACCTTTAAAATAAGGATTCTTATTCAAATGTTTGAACATAGGAACTTCTGAAAGGACTAAATCATAATTCGAAAAATATTGTTGGAAACTTCCCTGTTTAAAGAATAGGCTTAGTAATAGACTACAAGAAATTCCATATGTCAAACGAATGTGGTGGCATGTGATACCCTCTGTCCCAGACGCAGGCAACTGGGTACAAACATAAAAATCCCTTGCATTCATATTGTCAATGTATTGATTAAGCTGTGTAAAATAAGTGTTTGAAGACAAATCTCCCCTTGATAGATCTGTGTGCAATCTTTTAGCCCCCATCAACTGTAGGTTACTATCAGCAGGATATGATGCAGTAAGGGAAATAGTAGGCTTGATTTCTACTGACCTATATGTTTCTGAATATAACCCTGTAAGCACTATGGTTAGTACTACAACTATTAGTGTGCCTGGTATGTTGTATCTACACCTATCAGTGCTAGAATTGGCTTCCATTTCTTCGTTGGAACCTAAATCGTTGGGTGGAATGTAGCATCTGCAGAGTCTTCTATTTCGGTTTCCACCTGTGCAAGCAGCAAAACTAAAGTTTAAATGGTATGCAACAAAATTACGTACAAAGGTCCTCGTGAGTCTTCCTTAGCCCTGTTCTGTGTTCTTCTGAAGGACAACACTAGGCTCCTTCAGCTGTCTCAGTTCTCTTCTTTCTTCCCCACAAAGTCTCTAATAAGAAACGGTTCAATTTGGTTGACAATCAGTTCCAAAAAGAAATGTTTAATTTCATCAACTAGCACAGGGAGCTCATTGGCATCCAGGAAAGGAAACTCAGCCACATCTGGGATAAGATGTCTCAAGCTACTCAATCTTAGTAGAAAAGGAATTCAAAGGTAAGATCAAACTGAAAATCAAGTTCCCGAAGTTCCAGTTGAATTTTCACAATGATCCCAGCATT
This sequence comes from Calotriton arnoldi, assembly GCA_963921515.1. NCBI lineage: Eukaryota > Metazoa > Chordata > Amphibia > Caudata > Salamandridae > Calotriton > Calotriton arnoldi. Next base: position 52,319 of record CAWUFW010012380.1, on the reverse strand, counting down.
CTCAGAACACGTTCTCCTGTCATTTGCAAGGAAGTAAGACAATTCCGGGGAAGAGTATCTCCGACAGAGCACTCTTGCTCACTTTGACCTTCTGAATGCAGTCTCTCCTCCTCCTCCGTCCACTCAGATCAGAATCCTTTGTATCTTCCAGGATGACTGGGAAGTCACCTCCCTGCGGGACTAGTCTCCCCCGCCCCTGCCTACTTGGCCAGCATTCTCCTGCAGCCACTCGCAGTTCCAAAGCACTAGGCCCTTCGTCGGGGTCTGAGTCTGTCTGAGTCACAACCACAGGACTAGCCTCTCTCTCCTCAGTTTTGACAACTAACTCTCCAGGACACCCCTCAGGCCGAGCAAGTGCTGGTTCAGGTTCCTGCTGGTCCCCTACAGCTTGTCTAACCTGCTCCCATTGTCTTTCAACCTCCACAGGTACTTCTGTGACAGCTGCTCTTAAATCATCAAGGGGACACGGAATTCATTGAGTATGGGCAGCATCTATCCAGTTGGGGATACCTTCACAGCAGTCATGATGACAAGGATAACCTGGAAGGGCCCACGCCAGCAAGGCTACAAACAACTCTTTCAGACATGCTTTTTCACCAGGACCCAGTCTCTGGGGCTAAGGTCATTGCACTGCTCCTAGTGAGATGGGGCTGTGGCGGCTTCAACCTGATGAGACACAGAACACACCACATCAGCCAATCCTTTGCATTACTCAAGTATCAGATCATCAGTAATGTTCACATGCGCATTTGTAGGCACAGCTGGCAATCTCATTGCCCTGCTCATGATGATCCATGGGGTTACAATCCTGCCCTACGATCAATCAGGTATGCTGCAGAGGCTCATCAACACAAGCGGCAAAGTATCAGGCCATGTCAAAGACGTAGAACCACACACTTTTGCAAGCCTGGATTTCAAAGTCCCCTTGACCTGCTCCACCATACCCAAAGCCTCAGGTCTGTAGCTACAATGCAGTCTCCGTTCAACTTGTAAAGCAATGCACAGCATCCTCAGGATTTCATTGTGGAAGCGCCTGCTGCGATCAGATTCCAAAGAAGTTGGGAAGCCAATCCTGGGTATTAAGTCCCTCAAGAACAACTTTGCTACAGTGAGGCTGTTGTTCCTTATTGTGGGGTATGCCTCAACCCATCGTGAGAAGATACACACAACAACCAACACGTACCTCAATCCATTGCACAAAGGCATCCCAATGAAATCAAACTGCATCCTGTTGAAAGGACCACCTGACCTCCTGTCACGATGTACCTGGAACTCCCACGTCAGATGGGGGCGCAGACGACCTTTTCCCCTCTTACGTGTCTCCTCTTCTTTATTTTCAGTCCCCACCCGACGAAGAATCGCAAGACCAGAACTGTACCTTTAATGAACGGCACTTCCTGGATACACGAACAACCCAGGGGACCTGGACACGTGAACCAATCAGAACTCCTGTAGAGACCACGGCCACCTTGATAGGCGGGCTGTCCCTGACTGACGTCGGCAACGACTGGAGAGCGAAGAAGGACTCCGAGGCGGACGCCCAGGAGAGCAGCGAGCACGGTTCCTCAGAGGAAGAAGTCCCAGAGAGCCGACAAGAAGACGAGCGGAAGACTGTCTACGGACCGGGCTTGAGCAGCGTACAGCCAAGAAGGGAGCCGGACCCCGTTCGGCATCACCAGCTGTCCCATCACGCTCCCGGAGGAGCGTGGCTATCCCAGGTACGTGCCCGCTTCAGCAGTTTGTTTCAGGCCAGCGTTGGGCGCAATAACACCTCTCCGGTTAAGAAGGGAGGGAGCACGAAATAGCGCTACAAATAAGAAGGCGCCGGTACTGCTCTGCGGGCCCCTATAGCCCCCAAACGGAGCGCGTCACTGGTGGTGGTTATGTGTGGGTGTTTTGTGAACCTCCCTTCACCCCCGAATTCCCTGCATTGTCCAAACTAATGGGACATAGTCCTCATAAGGTCCTTCTCTTCCTTTCCTGAGGGTCACCTGTGCCAGAAGACCTCCAGAAGACCAACCCCTGAGGATCATTATTTGAGAGCTGGAAGAGGAACCTTGACTGTGCACCCTATTGATAATAAAATATAACCAGTTCCAAAGAGAAAGAGCCTCTGCTGTCATTTCTCGAGAGCCAAACCTCCATATGTGACTCAGTGTTACTGCAGTCCTTTTCCCCACATTATTCTGTTGAGACACAACAAATCTGTGACGCAATGCTTTAGCCATCAGCCTAAACCTTGGATTTAACCAAGTCTGCCTAAATAACCAGACCATGGCGTTCCTTCCCACATGAGAAGGACCATGATAATGCCTGACCATTGGGGGTAAAAGACTGTTAGGCAACACTGGTCTCCCACCCCCTGAAACTCAAATCTCATCCTCATCTCTCTTGACACAACCTGATTTGACCGAACTCTGCTGTTCTGACTCTGACACTTCATCCTGCAATCTCTTGACTATCAGCTATAGTTAACAAAATATTTCAGTTGGTCTAGTCTGTTCCCTCATTTGCTTACTCTCTATTAAAAGTAAAAGCATTGTACGCTCAGTATCTTGCAACTTCGTCGGCATATCTCTTGCCAACGGTCACATAATCATCCATTTTACAATGTGCCACACACTTGACGACAACTATTTGTGCAAGCTTCTGCAATGCTTCAAGAAGTTTTCGGACTTGCTCCCCATTCCGAATGGGCAAACCCGAGGAGGTTATAAACCCCCTCTGAGACCATACCTGTATGAAATCATGAACGACACCAAAACCGTACTGGCTATCAGTGACAATAGTCCCTCTCTGCTGGTCTGAGACACAGCATGCTCTAGTAAGAGCAATTAATTAAGCCATCTTTGCTGTAAACACTCCCTGGAACTTCAAAGCTTATACTACTCCTGAAACTGTACAGACTGCATAAGCAGCTCGTAAACTTCCACGAGCCATCCACAAACAATGCAAAATCAGATTAAAGCAGTAGCTAATCTTGTATATCCGTGTCTTGGCTTGGAGCACTATTCAGTGACATCCAGACAGTCATGCTCCACTTCATTTTGATCCAAGTCAATTTCAGGAAGAGGCTACAGGGTGGCAGGGTTCAAATCAGAACATCTTTTTAAGATTACATTTTCAGCCAACAGTATGATCTGTTCATTCTGGGTCAAACGGTGGTTTGTCAAATGCTGTGTGCGAGTACGAGTCAACAGTATTTCCACAGAATGAGTCATGTACACCGTTAAATGATGACCCATGGCGATCCCTTCACGTCTCTCTATGCTGACAACCATGGCAGCCACAGATTTAAGACATCTGGGCAAAGCCGCAGCTACTGGATCTAAAGTAGCTGAAAAGTAAGCCACAGGTCTACAGGCACTTCTATGCAGTTGTGTAAGCAATGAGAGAGTGCAGTCCTCCCTCTCACTGCAAAAAAGCAAACACGCTTTGTCATGATCAGGTATTACTAGTGCCAGGGCACAGCAGAGACTTTGTCTCAACTCTAGGAAGGCAATCAAACAATCATTGTCCTAGGGCACTGGATTTGACACGTCCTATTGTGTCAGCCTCTGTAAAGGCTTGGTCACTGGGAAAAAGTTGGGTAGCCACTGGCAACAGTAGCTCAACATTCCAAGAACATCCTAACCTCTTTCTGGGTTGTTGGCAGTTTCATTTGCAAAATTGCTGAGATTGTCTCCTGCAACACCTTTCTGACATCTTTCTCAATTTGATGACCAAGATACAAAACTTCTTTCAAACAGTCCTGCAGCTTATTGGGGGTAACTTTATGTTCATTCTCAGCAAAGTGGTTCAGAAAGGCAATAGTGTCAGTCGTACAAGGTTCCCAAGAATTTGATGCAACTAGCAGCTTGTTAATATAATGTACCAGGACATAATTACAGGGCATGACCAAAGACTCCAAATTAATTTTAAGGATCTGATTAAAAATGGAGGGGCTCTCCGTATACCCTTGTGGGGCTCGGCACCATGCCAAAACATGGCTGCTGAGCCTCAATGCAAATAGGAACTTACTGTCCTCATGCAAGGGTATGGAAAAGAAGGCCTGACACAAATCGATAACAGAAAGAGGCTCAGCCTCACATGGATTCTGAAACAATATCACAGCAGGATTCAGTATCACGGGACAACAAGGAATCACAATATTGTTTATCTTTTAGAGCTCCTGCACTATGCAGTTTCACTGAATACATGAGCTTTTGGTACCAAACTACTCCTTTCAATAAACCCACACTAATGCCAGTGTGGGATTTATTGTATCATATACCCAGAGGGCACCTCAGAGGTTGCCACTGAATCCCTACCAACCCTGGTGTCATCTCTTGCTGACTGTAGGCAGCCAGCCACCACCAGACATGTTTCCGGACCCCTGGAGGTGTTATGCCTCCTCCACCAGGATGTAACAGTGCTCACAGAAGGGAAGCTTCAAAGGCCTGCCGCCTTTGTAATGCAACCCCTAGCCTCTGATGCTAGCAGCAGATGGCAGCCCCTGGTTTACACCAGCACTTTGGGTGGGAAAACCGGCAGGAAAATTAAAAAAGATAGGAGGTGTGCCCACCTCTGCCAACCCCACCCCTCAGGTCGGGGGAAGCGAGGTGAAGCACACTTTTCAGTTCCTGCCATCTTGAGAATGGGGGACCCCTCCAATCAGGGCTAGGTCTATCCTCCCTCCCACAGGAGGCTGGCATAATAGCAGTTGTAGTCACCCCAGGTGCAGTGCCCATTAGCCTCCCTGCTACTCTCCTGAAATGCCTCATAAATTTAGTATTTAGATGCTCCCTCAAACCTGGACCCCAGATCTGCAACACCCTAAGAAGCTAGAAGACACCCGACAGCCGAAGCCAGGAGACGACAACTGCCTTGGCCCCAGCCCTACCAGCCTGTCTTCCACTTTGACGAAACCTGCGACCTGTCTTGCAGCACAACCTCCAAAAACCCCTGGGAGGACTGTTGCTCTCAATAACGATTCCAATCTCCGAGGACAGCGGACCTGTCGAAAAAGAACCAAAACTCTAAGAACCGCCACAGGTAGGACTGACCCTGGTCAACGTGACTCCCAGCTGCACAAGAACTCCAAAAACAGCTGCAGTTGAGGACCGACAATGGTGTCGACACAACTCACTGTGACCAAAGATCTCCCTAAGACCGCAGTGGTAGAGGACCGGCCCTTGTGTCGACGCGACTCTGCCCTGCTCTGCCCTGCCCACAGAACGCCCTACAACTGGACGGCCTCCACAACCTCGAGGGATCCTCTTGAACCGACAACCCGAGTTGTCCACAGCTCTGCGCCCGAGAGCCTGTACCCTCCTATTAGTGGCCCTGCCGGTCGCCTTCTGTAACGCCGACCTGACCACGATCTCTCTAAGATGACCCGACGACAGAGGACCCCCATCCAAACTACAGCCATCAACTACCAGCAAGCGCAACAGTAGTTGTGCTGGCCCCCCGCTGAAACCTATTGCGCTCCTTGCTTCGCTGTCGGTGAGGGCGAAGAACACTGTCGGTATTCACCACCTCGGCAAAGGTACTGAAATCCGTACCATATGGGTTCCCTAGTCCTCCATGACCAACCCTGCACTCTGTGTGGTTCTGACCACCCGAGGACTGGAACTGTAAGTTATATACTTGCTTGATACGGCCCTCACTTGATTCCCTCCTCAGGGATCTTGAACTATTCGAATATTGCACTGTCTATTTTTGAACGTGAAAAAGTAGCTTGACTTGAAACATACTTACCTTATTGCGAAGTCTTGGTCTTAAAAATAAAAATACAAACAAAGTATAATTTTATAAAATTGGTCTGGATGTCCTTCTTTAGTCGTGTGCCCATTATTGATCCTAAGTGTACAATAAATGTCTTACACTACTCTGTGTTAGGCCTAAGGCTGCCCGCCCACACTACTACTAATAGAGCACTTTAGGCTTTGCATTGAGCCCTGTACACTTTTGGTGAACCCCTAGACTCTGTGCACGATGTTACCACCTAGTGGTAATATCATATGCAGAGCCAGCTTCCTACAGTCTCAAACATTGTGTATTGTTGGTAAGGGTTGTTATTCTGAAATGCATTCTGATTCACATTTGGGATGTGATTAAAAGAAAATCTACAGCCATTTGCAGCTTGCTGTGGCATCGGAGGTTGAGGAACTTGCATCACTGGGGCTTGTGGCACATTAAAATTTCAAAACCCTGGTCTCTGTACGTTCTGTGGCTGCATAGAATTATTATTCTGAGACTGTCTAAACCATGGATTCTGACCCTGATTTGCAGGATTAAAGTGACATTCCAGTTTCCAATGCCCCAACCTTTTACAGTAGTGGCACGGGTTAGACATTTTCAATATGGCAACATCAATTCCAGTACTAGGAATGCGGACACCCTGACCTCTACCCTGTGACTGAGATCCTCCTCCACCTTGCATCACTGGGGCCCCCTGTTCATATATTCCTCACATTGGAGGAACATTCCTGTTGGACTTGGCCCTTATTGTCCTAAAATCTTTCGCTTTCCCCCCCTAGCCTTTTTACCATGTGTGAAATAATACCTACTGCACAATGGCGTGCGCAGATTTATTTGTACTGTTGTAAAGCAATGTTACTTTTAAAATGGACGCCATTTCTGTCTGCTTGTGCCGCCTGCCTGAGGTGGGTTGCCGGTCTAGTTGTCTGTCACCCACCCCCAGCTTTTGGAGGGAAGTCTGGCAGACAGGGTGCTCTACACCTCCCCCTAAACCAGTTGGGACCGGTTTCCCAGGGATCCTTCCAGAAGCTTCCAGCCTTTTCTGGTAGGTGGAGTGAGGGGGGCTGTGCCTCCATGTGCTCAGACTGAGCGTGGACTTGATTGAGAGGGGACACTCTGCCAGGAGGTACCGCCACATTGGGCCTGTGTGCTGGCCCCTGTGCCCATCTGCACCCCTCCGCTGTCCACAGGGCCAGTGAGAGCCCTTTACTGGAGTGAAGACTGCTGTGTCAGAAGGAGTGCCACTTTATGGGAGATGACTGCTTCTAGGAGCTGCTGTCCTGTTCTGATGAGTACCCACTGCCTGCTGATCTTGCCCAGTATTGCCTGCCTGCTCTCCTGCTGTCCTAAGCCCAGCACCTGGTGAGCGCTATATCTTACTGCCCAGGAGGTAAGGAGCTGACACCTGCAGCGCTGCGCTGCGAGAGCGCTATATTTCTAGAGTTGAAGTGCCTGTGCTGCTCTGCCTGCACTCTAGCGCCTAGTGGGACTATTTGCGTGATTACCAGAAGAGGTGCGCTATCTGCTGTCCCTGAAGCTGGTGGGACCGAACCCATCGCAAGCGCTACATCTAAAGTGCCAGGAGTGAGGAGCTGATGCCTGCAGCGCTGTGATTCCAAAGCGCTACATCTAAAGTGCCAGGAGTGAGGAGCTGACGCCTGCAGCGCTGTGCTGTCTAAGCGCTATATTCAAGGTGCCCGGGAAGAGGAGCGGACGCCTGCAGCGCTGTGCTGTCTAAGCGCTATATTCAAGGTGCCAGGGGAAGAGGAGCTGGCGCCTGCAGCTCTGTGCTGTGCTGTCTAAGCACTATATTCAAGGTGCCAGGGGAAGAGGAGCTGGCGCCTGCAGCGCTGTGCTGTGCTGTCTAAGCGCTATATTTCAATTACCCCGCGGTGGTGAGTGGGGCTCAGTCATCCCGTGGTTGGGGGGTGTGTCGGGGCACATTGCGGGTGCCCGCCCCCGGTGCCAGTATTCTTTTGGGGGCATTGGATTACCCAGGAGAACAGAGAGAGGAGTGAGAGACCCTCCTGCCCTAGCGCTTTGCGCACCTTTGTTTTCGCTGCCCTGGCAGCCAGCCCTGACTTTGCGGGACATAGGGCTTCTGAGCCCCTGAGAGAGGCCAGTTGGCCTGGGCCCAGTTTCAGAGTGTTGTGCCCCCGATTGGGGCGACCGGGGTTTATGCTGGCGAGGCCTATTGCACCATATGATTTATTGCAGAATAGGGTTGTATGATGCATTTGTACCTAGGATGATACCTAATGCTTTTCCCTCAAGTTTGCAGTGCTGATTTTAGGCCTATTGTGTTCTAAGGGGGCACCCTGCTAAGGTTATGGGAAGGCCTCATGTGCCATACCTCATGCGGCTAATGTGGCTTATGCCCCCCTGGTGGTATGGTTATGCATAAGGTGCTATTGAGATGCCCCGTGGGTTTATGCTAATGGGAGTGATGCCTAATGATAACGCCTAATGCTCCTACACTGAGGGTGATGCCCACTGCTGATGTATGCCTTCATGCGCATAGTGTGTTTATATGCCTGACCGGATGTTTTCATTCTAGGCTTCATGTGTATGCCCGATGCTGTTGGCGTTCCGCCTAATGTTCATGCCCACAAGGATGCCTAATGCATGTGATTATGCCTATTGTGCATGTTTAATGCTTTCATGCCAACGTGGTTCAGGCTCATGCTTGCAGGCTACGGCAATGGTGCTTTATTCGTATGTCTAATGCTCACATGATTTGTGCTAATGTGCCCAATGCTTTTTCCTAGGGTGTACATTGCTGATGGTTATGCACCAATGATACTTTAGGCGTAGGTTACGCCTGATGCTAAACTTGAGTGGGGGTCTGATGTGATGCATAAAGCATTGTTTAGATGCCCCAGGTTTATGCCTTCATGTTAAGGAGGATTGTGCGCCTAATATTGTTGCTTATGGACTTTCATTTATTCCTGTGCTTATGTTGGTTCTGGCAGCGGCCCGATTGGCGCTGCACTGTAAATAGTCCCCACTGTTTATATCTACCGGGTGCCGGTTGGCGCCATGTTGACTACTGTGGTTACCACCTGCTATGCTGTTGCATAATACAAATGTTATTTTTCTTACTCAAACTGGTGTGGTCTCCTTTTTGTAGTGTGCCTGGTGTGTCGCCTGTGTGTGCTGCACGGATGCTTTACACAATGCTCCTGGTTTAGCCTTCCCGCTCCGCACCACGCTACCCCGTTTCCAACATTGGTGCTCAGCGGTGGGATAGGACTTGTGTTTGTGCAGTACCACAGCGACAACGGGTTGCACTGCAAACTGAGCATTTGAAATAATCACAGGTTTTGGGGATTATTTTGTTTAAATACCTTTCCTCCTAAAAGGGTCACTGTGGAATTGTGTTTCCCTGTTTACTGTATCTGTGTATCTCGCCAAGATGGGGTTACTCTATGATGAGGATGAACTTTGGGAGTACACTGAGCAGGAGGTGATAGACCTCTGCCGAGAGAGAGGGCTACCCACAGTAGGCAACACCCGCAGGAAGTTGTTCCTCTATGAGGCCCTGAGAAGGGGGAAACCCTTAGAGCCCTGTGGGGACCTTTCTGATTACCCCTCTGCATATTTAGGGGGTGGATCTGGTAGAGACCGTGAGGGGGACTCGGAGAGTGAGGGGTCCCAGTCCATAACCCTGGAGGGTGGTGACTCTGAGGAGGAAGGAGGTGTTAGGGCAGAGACACCGGTAGCGAATGAGGACACCATAGAGAGGGAGTCCCGTGCTGGGTCCAGCCCCAGGGGCACTGCCCCACCCCTTTCCCTGTCCCCAGAAGAGTGGGTAGATAGGAGGGAAGAAAGGGAGCATCCGCTGGCGCTGGAAAGGCTCAGAGTGGAGCTAGCGCAGCTGAGAGTTGAAGAAAAGAGGCTAGAGACCGAGAGGGTCCTAGCACAGGAGAGAATGGCTGAGGCTGAAAGGGCCTTCGCCAGGGAGAGACTAGCTCAGGGGGGTAGGTTGTCCCCTGAGAGTGGTGTCTGTGGTCTGGATTCACCCGTGAGGGTGGAATCCAGTGGTGGCAGCGAGAGTGAAGCCAGTGCAGGAAGTCCCACTCCCAGAGCCCGGAAGATGGTGCCTGATCCCCAGAAGGAGGGGGGCAGGTTGGAGTTTAGGGGCGGCAAGAAACTGTCCCATCAGTCTTGGGGGGAGTATGTGGACGTGTGTTGGACTGCACTGGAGGAGTGGATGGTGTGTGGCACGGTGACAGATGGGGAAGAGCTGTTCCGCCTGATTATCAGGGAGCATGTGCTCAAGAGTTGTCTTCCCAGGTTGCGCCACCACCTGTTGCAGTGTGGGCTCTCCGACCCCAGGGAGCTTGCATGGGAGGCAGACCTTTGGGTGAGTGCCAGAGAGTCTGAGAGGGCAGTGGGGAGTGATCCTGAAGGGAGTGGTGCAGGGATCTCCCAACCCAGCGAGGTCGGAGAGGTGGAGAATAGCCCAGCTAGGTCCCAGGATAGTGAGAGGGTTGTAGGGCCTCACATCCTATCTATAGGAAGGAGTGAGACGGGGAGGTGTCCCGAGGTGCCCCAACCGCGGTCTCAGGGCCTGGAGAGTTCCATAAGGGAACCCCAGGTTGGGAGCCTAGGCTGTCCCGATGGGCCATCCATGGAAGGGGATCCCCCAGTGTCAGGAGAACCCGGGGCATCTGTATTCAGAGCTCCAGGGGTTCTGGGGTCTGCCCAGCCACAGGGTTTAGATCCTGGGCTGGGGTGCCAGGTTCAGGGGCTGCCTGACCTGGAGGGAGGGGCACTTGTAATCAAGGTCCCTACCGGTTTCACTTCCAGGGGTACTTCTCCAGGTGGGAGGGTGCGGAACTCTGGAAGGGGGCGCCGAGGGAGGAAGGACTCGCCTCTGGCACCGGCTCAGCCACAGGGCTTCGATCCTGGGTTGGGAGGCCCGGTTCAGGTGTTGCCTGACCTGGCGGGAGGGACGTCTGTAAGCAGTGTCCCCCCGGAGTTGTCTTCCAGGGGTGCTACTCCAGTTGTGAGGGTGCAGAACTCTGGGAGGGGGTGCAGAGGGAGGGAGGACTCGCCTCTGGCACCGGTGCAACCTAAGGATTTAGACCCTGGGTTGGGGGAGCGGTTGCAGGGTCACGGCCCTGGAAGAGTGAGAGAGTGGTGTTCTGTGGGTGCCCCGCATAGGAGGAGAGGGCGGAACCCCAGAAGGAGAGGTAGGGGGAGGAGAGCCTCGCCCCTACCTGGTGGACAGTGTGAGAGTGTGGTCCCTAGGTGGGAAGACCATTGGCAGTTTGGGACTGCACGGAGGAAAGGGAGAGTGGTCAAAGGGTACTACGGGCCTGGGGCTATTGCCCCCCACTCTGTGAGACAGCCAGGGCCAGAGACATCTGGATGGCCTAGGGCCCGGTCCTGGCTGAAGCCAACTAGGGAGCACCAGTGGGGTGGCCTAGTTGCGTCAGGAGGAGTTGAGAGAGGGAACCATCGGGTTCCAGAGTGGAGAAGAACCTGCGGGTGTCCCTGCAGTTGTGGGCCCGCGTCCATGTTTTCTCACCCTAAGCAGGGAAGCCCATCAAGGCATTGATCGGTCTACCCTGGCTTTTGGCTGGGAGGGGGTTGTGTTGGACTTGGCCCTTATTGTCCTAAAATCTTTCGCTTTTCCCCCCTAGCCTTTTTACCATGTGCGAAATAATACCTACTGCACAATGGCGTGCGCAGATTTATTTGTACTGTTGTAAAGCAATGTTACTTTTAAAATGGACGCCATTTCTGTCTGCTTGTGCCGCCTAAAAATCCACACAACACAGACCAGGGACTAACAGAATCATAAATCGTAATGGGTAAATAGGTGCTGGGAGTGCGGTTAGGTGGCGGATGCTAGCTCACCTTGACGAAAGTGTGACAACAGGGAGCTACTTGCACCCCTCCGCCAGTTCGAGTTTGACCTTATAATAAACTCGGTTCCTCATTGAGAGCAAGGGGCTCCACCACTCCCTGTACCAGAGTGTGCACCAAAACAAGGTGCCTGTTTTTCCTTACCCTTGGATTATAAGGAGGTAGGGACTTTATCCTTGTTGGGATTTTTCAGGTGAAAGTCCTGAAGAAAGCCGGGGTAGTAGTTTCATTCGGCTGAAACATGTCGACATTTTAGGAGAGTGGGGGGGTAGGGCTCTCTTCACTAGTAGCCATTACCACCATCCACCGGTCCGATGAGGACCACGTTCTGTGTCTGGACAGTGTACCCACCATTAAAGACAGAGTAGGGACACACTGTTACCAGCTTTTAAATTTTTCTCTGCCACATTTTTTCACCTTCCTGATCCCACACGATTTGTTCACTTGTTATGTTGTGTGTTTGTTTCCCCTCCCTATTGCTCCACCTCCAGCGTTGGCTAGCGCGGGGGTGTTTAGCAGGCCCTATGACACATGCTGTGTGTGAGGGCAGTTTTACACACACTGTTTGTGCCCAGCCTTATACCAATCAACCCCCTCACCTATTTACCCATTATGATTTATGATTCTGTTAGTCCCTGGTCTGTGTTGTGTGGATTTATAGTCTGTAGGAGGGTGACCAGGGACTTATCCTCTTACCTATTTTCTGTGTTTATTTTGCTTGTGCCGCCTGCCTGAGGTGGGTTGCCGGTCTAGTTGTCTGTCACCCACCCCCAGCTTTTGGAGGGAAGTCTGGCAGACAGGGTGCTCTACACCTCCCCCTAAACCAGTTGGGACCGGTTTCCCAGGGAACCTGCCAGAAGCTTCCAGCCTTTTCTGGTAGGTGGAGTGAGGGGGCTGTGCCTCCATGTGCTCAGACTGAGCGTGGACTTGATTGAGAGGGGACACTCTGCCAGGAGGTACCGCCACATTGGGCCTGTGTGCTGGCCCCTGTGCCCATCTGCACCCCTCCGCTGTCCACAGGGCCAGTGAGAGCCTTTTACTGGAGTGAAGACTGCTGTGTCAGGAGGAGTGCCACTTTATGGGAGATGACTGCTTCTAGGAGCTGCTGTCCTGTTCTGATGAGTACCCACTGCCTGCTGATCTTGCTCAGTATTGCCTGCCTGCTCTCCTGCCGTCCTAAGCCCAGCACCTGGTGAGCGCTATATCTTACTTGCCCAGGAGGTAAGGAGCTGACACCTGCAGCGCTGCGCTGCGAGAGCGCTATATTTCTAGAGTTGAAGTGCCTGTGCTGCTCTGCCTGCACTCTAGCGCCTAGTGGGACTATTTGCGTGATTACCAGAAGAGGTGCGCTATCTGCTGTCCCTGAAGCTGGTGGGACCGAACCCATCGCAAGCGCTACATCTAAAGTGTCAGGAATGAGGAGCTGATGCCTGCAGCGCTGTGATTCCAAAGCGCTACATCTAAAGTGCCAGGAGTGAGGAGCTGACGCCTGCAGCGCTGTGCTGTCTAAGCGCTATATTCAAGGTGCCCGGGGAAGAGGAGCGGACGCCTGCAGCGCTGTGCTGTCTAAGCGCTATATTCAAGGTGCCAGGGGAAGAGGAGCTGGCGCCTGCAGCTCTGTGCTGTGCTGTCTAAGCGCTATATTCAAGGTGCCGGGGAAGAGGAGCTGGCGCCTGCAGCGCTGTGCTGTGCTGTCTAAGCGCTATATTTCAATTACCCCGCGGTGGTGAGTGGGGCTCAGTCATCCCGTGGTTGGGGGGTGTGTCGGGGCACATTGCCGGTGCCCGCCCCTGGTGCCAGTATTCTTTTGGGGGCATTGGATTACCCAGGAGAACAGAGAGAGGAGTGAGAGACCCTCCTGTCCTAGCGCTTTGCGCACCTTTGTTTTCGCTGCCCTGGCAGCCAGCCCTGACTTTGCGGGACATAGGGCTTCTGAGCCCCTGAGAGAGGCCAGTTGGCCTGGGCCCAGTTTCAGAGTGTTGTGCCCCCGATTGGGGCGACTGGGGTTTATGCTGGCGAGGCCTATTGCACCATATGATTTATTGCAGAATAGGGTTGTATGATGCATTTGTACCTAGGATGATACCTAATGCTTTTCCCTCAAGTTTGCAGTGCTGATTTTAGGCCTATTGTGTTCTAAGGGGGCGCCCTGCTAAGGTTATGGGAAGGCCTCATGTGCCATACCTCATGCGGCTAATGTGGCTTATGCCCCCCTGGTAGTATGGTTATGCATAAGGTGCTATTGAGATGCCCCCTGGGTTTATGCTAATGGGAGTGATGCCTAATGATAACGCCTAATGCTCCTACACTGAGGGTGATGCCCACTGCTGATGTATGCCTTCATGCGCATAGTGTGTTTATATGCCCGACCGGATGTTTTCATTCTAGGCTTCATGTGTATGACCGATGCTGTTGGCGCTCCGCCTAATGTTCATGCCCACAAGGATGCCTAATGCATGTGATTATGCCTATTGTGCATGTTTAATGCTTTCATGCCAACGTGGTTCAGGCTCATGCTTGCAGGCTACGGCAATGGTGCTTTATTCGTATGTCTAATGCTCACATGATTTGTGCTAATGTGCCCAATGCTTTTTCCTAGGGTGTACATTGCTGATGGTTATGCATCAATGATACTTTAGGCGTAGGTTACGCCTGATGCTAAACTTGAGTGGGGGCCTGATGTGATGCATAAAGCGTTGTTTAGATGCCCCAGGTTTATGCCTTCATGTTAAGGAGGACTGTGCGCCTAATATTGTTGCTTATGGACTTTCATTTATTCCTGTGCTTATGTTGGTTCTGGCAGCGGCCCGATTGGCGCTGCACTGTAAATAGTCCCCACTGTTTATATCTACCGGGTGCCGGTTGGCGCCGTGTTGACTACTGTGGTTACCACCTGCTATGCTGTTGCATAATACAAATGTTATTTTTCTTACTCAAACTGGTGTGGTCTCCTTTTTGTAGTGTGCCTGGTGTGTCGCCTGTGTGTGCTGCGCGGATGCTTTACACAATGCTCCTGGTTTAGCCTTCCCGCTCCGCACCACGCTACCCCGTTTCCAACAATTCCCTACGAACGGCTGACTTTGACCACCCGGGCAGCTTTCCTTTGTTCCACCATAAGTTTCTCCTTCAATTTCTTCTGCCTCATGTCAATTTCTTCACTGAAATATTTGGCGTATCGAAAAATCTCATCAACTGACTTATTCTGTCAAGAAATCAAATGCTGCTGACACACCATGCTAATCTGAGGTCTCAATCCTGTCACAAAACAGAATGCAAAACGTCCCATGTTCTTCCCATTCCACTGTACTGCTTAAATGCCTGTAACAACCTCTCATAATATGCATGAATTGTCTCTTTGGGTTCCTGGGTTGTTCGACCAATCTTGACCCAGTCAATGTCCTGGGGCAACACTTTTGACTTCAACCATGTCATCACCTGGTTGTACTTTCTATTTACTACAGGTGACGGACCGTTTGTTAATGAGTCCCTTGCTGGTTCCCTCTTGGGCCATTCTGTAGCTATCTTGTATGCTATCCACTAATCACTTGGAACCACAATATCAAACAATGTATTCAAATCAGTCCATAAAACTTTCGATATTTTCACAAATTGTTCAACTAGTTTATACCATTCCACAGGCTTCTCTCTTAACACAGGGAAATCATTAGTGAATGATACAAGATCAGTCCTACTACAGGGCACATGTACATAGCCTCTCCTGGGTACCTCTCGTGAAGGGAAACTTGAAGCCCCAGCCCCCCCCCCTCTCCGATAGGAGGCGGTTCCCCCATCAATCTTTTGGAAGGCCCTTTCCTATTTGACCATTTGATTTCCCACTTATCCAGTGCACTCCAAATCCGAATGGTTTGAATTAATCCCCAAATTAGCATTTTCAGACTGGTATGCTCATATTTTCTATATCCTGATTGCAAAAGCAGAGTCAGTGGCTCTTCTGTAAAGCTTTCGCCCGCCCCAAATCTACTTCAACCGCCCTCATCGCCGCCACCGATGACATCAGGACCCTGCTAGACAACGGAGAAACAGCAGCCCTCATCCTCCTGGACCTATCAGCCGCCTTCAACACGGTCTGCCACCACACACTACGAACACGCCTTCACGACGCCGGGATCCAAGAGAAGGCCCTGGACTGGACCACATCCTTCCTTTCCGGCAGAACACAAAGCGTCCGCCTCGCCCCTTCCGATCCAAGGCCACCAAGATCATCTGCGGCGTACCCCAAGGCTCCTCCCTCAGCCCAACGCTGTTCAACATCTACATGGCACCCCTCGCCCACGTCGCCCGACAGCACAACCTCAACATCATCTCCTATGCCGACGACACCCAGCTGATCCTCTCCCTCACCAAAGACCCTCACACCGCCAAAGCCCACCTCCACGAAGGAATGAAGGCCGTCGCCGAATGGATGAGGACCAGCCGCCTGAAGCTGAACTCGGACAAGACGGAGGTCCTCATCCTTGGTTCCAACCCTTCAGCCTGGGACGACTCCTGGTGGCCAACATCACTGGGAACAGCCCCGCCACCCACCGACCACGTACGCAACCTAGGGGTCATCCTCGACCCCACCCTCTCCATGACTAAGCAGGTCAACGCTGTTTCCTCATCCTGCTTCAACATCCTCCGAATGCTCCGCAGGATCTTCAAGTGGATCCCCACCGAAACAAGAAAAACAGTCACCCAGGCCCTCGTCACCAGCAGGCTGGACTACGGAAACGCCCTCTACGCAGGAACGACGGCTAAGCTCCTGAGACGGCTGCAACGCATCCAGAACGCCTCTGCACGTCTTATCCTCGACATCCCCCGACGCAGCCACATCACACCCCACCTGAGAGACCTGCACTGGCTCCCTGTCAACAAGAGGATAACCTTCAAGCTCCTCACCCACGCACACAAAGCACTCCACAACTCCGGACCAGCCTACCTCAACAGACGACTCAGCTTCTACACCCCCACACGCCAGCTCCGCTCGACCAGCCTCGCCCTCGCCACAGTCCCCCGCATCCGGAAAACGACCGCCGGCGGCAGATCCTTCTCCCACCTCGCCGCCAAGACCTGGAACACCCTCCCCACCAACCTCCGACAGACCCAAGACCTACTGGCCTTCAGAAGACTCCTCAAGACCTGGCTCTTCGATCAGTAGCAGCACCACCCCCTCTTCCCCCAGCGCCTTGAGACCCTCGCGGGTATGTAGTGCGCTTTATAAGTGACATGATTGATTGATTGATTGATTCATATTTCTGTGCTATTTCAGATAATTTATCATGAGCTTGTCTCGCTCTCCAAGTAACATTCTTGCTCATAAACAGAAGCTCATTCTGCTGATAAGTGTCTATTTGAGCCAGTTCAAGACTCCCGCTTATCGTTTTGTTTAATTCAAATTTTAATTTAGCTACATTCACCAAATTCACTCTTAATGATGACTAGATCGTTCCTTGACTCAATTCTGTAATTCCATTTGAGGTGGTATTAACAGCTTTCAACCACTCATCTAATTCCTCAACACTAAGACTAGATTGCACCTCAGGAGCTTTAAATACCGCTTTTGCTCTGGGTGTGCTACTATGCGCATTCAAGGTTGGCTCACATGTAAGCATAACTAGGTCTGGCAATCCAGGGAATGACCTCATGGCTCCAAACCTTGCTGGTTCATTGTTGAATCTGCACTTGCCCCACAATGGGAACTCGCATTCATTGAGGGCATGGGAATAAACCTTCCCTGATTCAATCTTATAGGAGCCTTCGCTGAGGTTTCCCCGTTCCCTCTCCCTCTCTCTTTTTCTTAAATTCGTCACCGGTCAATGCCGGATACAATTAGCTCCCTCTACCATATCGGTTCTCCACTTAATCTGTTCTGCATCCCACCTCGCATCAGCATAAGTGCGCAGGGCCTTTCTAGCACTTCCCTAATATCTCTCTTTCTCTCTGGCATGAGCTGCATGTTCTCAAGCATTGAGTGCTTAAAACTGCGTAGGTCTATGCTGTGGTTTCATCTCATAAAAAATCCTCCTCAAGTTTTCAATGTTTCTCACATTAAATGTACAATAGCGTGGAAACACCTGTGCACCTCCTTTCTCAGTGATCTTGTGCCATATTTTTAGCCAAATAGAAGTGTGTAGCCCTACATTTATCACCATATAATGACCTGCGGTATCTTCTGGTGGTATCTCTACTTCCTCCCTAATAGGTTTTGTCACATCTTGCCTAATCAGATCTCGTATATTTTTAAAACATTTCATTTTCGGGTAAGTATGTCAATGATCACAATTAGAATTGTTAATTTCAACTCAGGACCCAATAATTTGCTCACAATTCTCGTTCCAAAATCAAAAACCAATATCAGCACTCCGTCACGTAGACAACCAATAGCAGCGCAGCTTTATACCGACCGACCAATCCCAGCACGGCACACTGTGACGTCAGTCTCACTCTTTGCGGCGGTTCACCATCATTTGCAATTTTCACAAAAGCACTCTCTTCAGGGATACACATGCAAACAAATACAACACACTGGCAACAAATAACAATTGCGTGCTTCACTAAAGAAATTAACAGAATTCAATCACGCAAGAAATAATTAGCATTTCCTCTGACAAACATTCGAAAGAAACCTCGACCTGCGGGGAATCGCCCTGATCAGTACAGCTTCCCACTGTTCAAAAGGTTCACCACACTACTCATACCTCACTTTCGCGCATAAAGATAAATGTCCCTATCTCAATTGGGCTGTCGACGACATCTCATGACAGACACCACAAAACTTTAGCAGACAATTACAATACAGTGTCTTTTACACTTTTTAATATCATCCCAGGATCTTAGGCCACATAGGACCCATTAACAACTTCAACTGAAACACTTTAAACACTACATTCACACAACATTCAAAATACCTCTGTCAAACATCACACAATTGCTATAACATTGCAAGCTAATCATAAGCTGTACACACGCAACCCTATCAATACTCACTCCTCCGCTGTTAACACTCCACCACATACCACTGGAACTCTGCCGATCCTTCGAATCGAAACATGGGCTTTGGTATTGGGATTTTAACTATTCTCATATAAAGTCTTCTGACTCCCCTATCTCAGGACCTAACTGTCCCCTGCTACCATCTGCTAACGCTTAGTATTTGGGCCCCTTTTCCTTGTTCCCTGCAATGGAACTTTCTAGGTGCCTTAGGAATAAAAGGAGTTAGAATCTACTGCAAATTAACAATTACAGTGTAACCCAATTGGTCACACAGTAAAACTTTGAGTCGGAAGATGGTATTAAGTATGGATTTATTACAAATTCAAAGCCAGACTGATATACACAAGTTTCAGGAACTTATTGTAAAAATATATAGGGTTACTACAGGCAGGCCAAAAAAACAAATGAATTTTAGCCTTAGCAACAAAAAACATACAAGAAATTCTGTAATCGCAATGCTAAATATTAAAAAGAGGATTTGATGATCAGCATATGATTTGCAGTTCTCTTGCCTGTTTTAAATGAGGAAATCTTAATCTTCTGATCTAAATCTACTCTAAATAATACTGGATGAGGAGACCCTAAATAAGTCCATAAAAGGAGAAAGGTGTCAGCATAGCAGAACCTCTGTAGAAGTTCTCTAAAGGGAAAGAATGTTGTATTACATGAAGCCACACAACAGAGATGCCACACAGAGGTCTGAACCTCTCTAAGTCTAACAGGAGTGTGAATAAACTGAAGTATGATCATCAATTATACCCACAAAAAGAACCTTTGAGAATCCCATGTCACATGTCTCATTATTTTCCTCCTTCAAACAGTAAACTTGACAACTACACTTGAAGCTCCTTTCCTTTGGTCCACACATCAGAACGTCCTTGGATTCCTCCCGTCTTATTTTCCGCACGAACTGCAGTCAACTATTTTGCCTGCTTGATGCAGGTTTCCTACATAGCAATCCAGTTCACATTTATACACAACATCAAATTTGCTGGGATGATGAAATCACCCCAAGAGTAGGTAGGATTTGAGGTAAGAAAGCCAGTATAACACATCTAGGGGTGACTGGAACATTCCATCGAAAGACAGAACTGGTGAAAACATTTGTTCAGAACCTCTGCACTGCAATTCTAGATGTTCTTGCTACCAAAGCTGTGGACTGGATGCTATTTTCCTTACTTATTAGGGCCTAGAGCATCCTGTTCTATGGCACTTGGGGTGAAGGTAGGAGAAGCTTAGATTTGCCCTTCGAGGGACGATTTGTGTCCGCAACTACATTCCTGAAATGGGAAGAAGGGTTCCATGTTCCATGGCTCATACCCATAGGATGGAACAGGCTGATTTAGAGACTCTTTAAGGCATGGGCAAAGTGGACAATTGCCAAGGGCTCCCACCTTCCTAGGGCCCTCTGGGAAAGTGAACTTTCTCTCTTTTCACATTTTTCCTTTAACTTAACGTCTCGCCCTCTTCTCTGCCTACCTCTGACTGTCTCTCTCTGAATAGTGTCATGTTAAGGATTATGGCAACCAATTCAGGAGTCAAATTATACTATGGTCTTCTGGGATATTCTGAATTTGGCTTTATCTATATTCGTACAGGCTCAACTCCTTTGATGAGGCCAGTGTCCTTTCCTGAAAAACCCCAAACCTCTGACCTCACTATATCTCCACGACCCAGTGGCAATTCTTCACTTGTCATCACAGGGTACAATTTAACAGCTGGAATTTGATTAACCAATTTGAAGGCAACATCTTCATTGTGGGTCTGAAACTCCACACCTCTCGGTGTGCAGCAAATGGTGCAATTCTACTTGCACAACAAGTCACGTCCTAACAAACTCACAGGACTCGAATCATGAACCACAAATTAGTGATTATCCTAAAAATGTCCTATCTTTACAGGGACATCCTCAATAATTGCTCATTTGTTGATTAGCAACTCCAACAACTTGGATAGTTCTTCCAGAGAGGGGTAGGTCTGGAACTTCCACTATTCTCACAGTAGAACGGGTAGCACCTGTATCAACCAAAAATTAAACGGTGTAACCATTCACCCCACCATCTACAAATGAGCCACTCTGGTCTACCTCCAAGAATGCTCCAAGAATGCAATCTTCCTTCCCTCTCAGGCACCGTCAGGAGGACTGATCAGGGCCATATGGGTCAACTGTCTCAAACATGGGGTACTGCTGAAAATAACTGTTATTCTGGAAAGAATTCTGATTCATGTTTTGGATTTATTTAGATGTAAATCTAGGGCCATTAGCAGCTTGCTGTGGCATCAGAGGCTCTACAACCTGCATCACCGGGGCTGGTGGTACAATAAAATTCTGAGACCTTGGTTTCAGTACATTCTGTAGCTGCATAGAATTATTATTCTGAGACTGTGTAAGCCCTGAATTCTGACCCTGATTTGCAGAATTAAGTCGACATTCTCACTTCCAACGGCCCAACATTTTACAATAGTGGCACGGGTAATACTTTTTCAATGTGGCTACTTCGATCCCAGTACTCGGATGAATAGGGATACCCTGACCTCTACCCTGTGACTGAAATCGTCCTTCACTTTGCATCGCTGGGGCTCCCTGTGGATACACTCCTTGCACTGAAGGAGCATTCCCTATGAACAACTAACTTTGACCCCCTTTCTGGGCAGCTTTCATCTGTGCCACCATAAGTTTCTCCTTCAATTTATTCAGTCTCATGTCTATTTCATCATTGCAAAACTTGGCGTATCGCAATATCTCGGCAAACCAACTTATTCTGCCAACAAATCAAATGCTGTTGAATCACCATACTAATCTCAGGCCTCAATCCTGTCACAAACCTAGACACAAAATGTCCCATATTCTTGGGTTCTAACGGTTCCATTCCAATATACTGTTTGAATGCCCGTAACAGCCACTCATAATATGCATGAATCATCTCTTTAGGTTCCTGGGTTGATCGGTCAATCTTGACCCAGTCAATATCCTGGGGCGACTCTTTAGACTTCAACCATGTCATCACCTGATATTACTTTCTCATTACTATGGGTGATGGACCATTAGTCAAAGGGTCTCTCACTGGTCCCCTCTCAGACCACTCTGTGGCTATTTTACAGGCTGTCCATAAATCACTTGGGACCACAATATCAAGCAAAGTATTCAAATCAGTCCATAAGACTTTCCAGATTTTCACAAATTGTTCAACTTGTTTATACCATTCCACAGGCTTTTCCCTTAACCTAGGAAAATCATTAGTGAATGACGCTAGATCACTCCTAATCCAAGGTAGCCTCCACTGGGTACCTCTCCACTGGGTGGCTCCTGCTCCCCCCATTTTCTGGAAGGAGGCAGTTCCCATATTGATATTTTGAGACCTTTCCTTTTTTGACCATTTGACTTCCCACCTACCCAGCACGTTCCAAATCCAGATGCTGTGAATTAATTCCAGAAGTTGCATCTTCAGCCCAGGTATTCTCTCATTTTCTAAGTCCTGATTGCAAAAGCAGAGCCGGTGGTTCTATTGTAAAGCCTTTGTCTGCTCCAAACCTACTTCATATTTCTGAGCTATTTCAGATAATTTATCATAGGCTTGTCCTGCTTGCCTGGTAACATCCTTACTCATAAACAGAAGTTCATTTTGCTACTAAGTGTCTATTCAAGCCAGTTCAATACTACCACTTATCATTTCATCTAATTCAAGTTTTAATTTACCTACATCCACCAAATTTACTCTCAATGATGACTTAATCGTTCCTTGACTCAATTCATTGCTTCCACTACCATTCCAGGT
Source organism: Calotriton arnoldi (assembly GCA_963921515.1). Taxonomy (NCBI): domain Eukaryota; kingdom Metazoa; phylum Chordata; class Amphibia; order Caudata; family Salamandridae; genus Calotriton; species Calotriton arnoldi. The sequence continues at coordinate 29,928 of CAWUFW010012380.1, read as the reverse complement.
GGCATTCAGGTCCTTCAACCATTCATCCAGCTCCTGAGCACCACGTCTATGTGGCATCTCAGCAGTATTGCGTACTGGTCCCTCTCTGGGGATGCTACTGAGTGCATTTAAAGGTGGCTCCCAGGTAAGCGTACCTAGATCTGGCAATCCCAGGAATCACCTCAAGGGTTCAAACCATGTTTGATTCATAGTAGAATCTGCACTTGCCTCACGAGGGGGACTCACATTCATTGGGACCAAGGGAACAAACCTCTCACATTCAAACATTGTAGGAACCTTCTTTGAGGTTCTCAACGCAGCTGGAACAGCCAAAATATGTGGTACACTCTCTGTAGAGCTGGGATTAAATATAGGAACCACAGGGCCAATGGTGACTGGGACAGTAAGGGCATCCAAAATATTTGGAGCTGCGGAGGTGCCAGGGGCACAAATCCCTGATAGAATTTTGAATCCTATTCACAGGGGTGGCCCCCCATTGCTTTGGGATTCACCTTTACTGATGCAGTAACAATTCCCGAATTTCCAATTGCTTTATTTTCTCCACCTCCCAGTACTGAGGTCTTATTGTAAGAAGGTGGGCATTCTGACAATGGTATGTTTAAGAGACTGTCACTAGTATCATTGTCACTATTCTCACTTCTCTCACCTGCTTCCCCTTTCTCGTTTCCTCTCTCGCTCTTTTTCTTCTCTTTCCTGCCCTTCTCAAAATATTCACAGGTCAATGCCAGGTACAATTTAGCTCCCTCTATCATGTCGGTTCTCCACTTCTTTTGTTCTGCAACCCACCTTGCATCAGCATAAGTGCGCACTGCCTTTCTAGCTCTTCCCTGATATCTCTCTTTATCTCTGGCATGAGTCACACGCTCCCAAGCATTGAATGCTTCAAACTATGTAGGTCTAGGCTATGGTTTCATCTCATATAAAATCCTCCTCAAGTTTTCTATGATTCTCACATCAAATGTACCATAGCGTGGAAACCCCAGTGTACCTTCTTTCTTAGTGATCTTGTGACATTGTTTCAGCAAAATATAAGTGTGAAGCCCAACATTTATTGCCATATAATGAGCTGCAGTATCTTCGGGTGGTGCTTCTTCTCCTTCCCTAACATGTATCATGTTTGAACCGCCAAAGGAATAAAAAGGGGTTTCCTGGGGGGGGGACACAGGGGTTGGGGAGCAAAGGGAAAAAAAGAAAAAATGTAGTCCTCATGATCGAGTTGGGCCTGACATTGGAGAAGTCAGGATGTTACAAGGAAAAAAGCTTTAAATATGGATAGGTCGAACACAATCAAACTATTAACATGGAACGTGAATGGGCTGAGGAATAGGAGAAAGATGTTCCGGGTAACAGAATTTTTAAAGAACAGTGAGGCACACATTATCTTTTTACAAGAGACTCATTTGGAAGAACAAGAATGTAGACAGAGTTATAGTAAAGTAAGATGGGTCCAGGAGGTGTTATGTTCTGAGCAAAGAGGAAGTACAAGGGGAGTGGCCCTAATCATAAGAATCAATGCAGGAATAAAAGTAGTTAAATACGAGACAGATCAATCAGGGAGATGGTTGGTGGCTACTTTATTGATTCATGACAGACCCTTGGCGTGTGCAGTATATTATGGGCTGAATGAAGACAATCCGGGAGCACTGTCAAAGCTTGAATCTTGCTTATTAGATACAACAGCACCGATTGTTATGGGAGGTGATTTTAATTTAATTCTAAACAAAGAATTAGACCGCACCTCAAGAGTAAAATACAATAGCCCCCCAAAAACATTTGCAAGCTTAAAGAATATGATAAGAGAATTCAATCTGTTGGATATTTGACGTAGTAAGATGGGGGAAGCTAGAAATTTTACTTTTTATAGCAAAAAGTACAGGCACCATTCGCGGATAGATTATTTTCTTATAGATCAGGAGCTGTATACAGAGGTTGAGACAGTAAACCATATCCCTGCGATACTATCAGATCACTCAGCAGTGGCCATGACTTTGAGGTTTCAGCAAAAAGAGGGGCAGAGGAGGTGGACAATAGACAGGACAATCTTATTAGATGAGGAAGTGATCTGTGATTTGGGGGAAAAAACTGATGAATATTTTCAATTCAATATGGGTTCAGCTAAGGATCAGATAGTTTGGGATGCTTTCAAAGCATATTTAAGGGGGATAATCAGGTCCATAACGGGGGGGAAGAGAAAGGCTATGAAACAAGATGAAGAGAGAAAAATCAGAGAGATTAAGGAAAAAGAAGGAGAACTGCAGAAAGCATCAATGGAAGGCCTAAGTAATGCACTAGTGTTAGCGAAAGAGCTGGTGAGTCTGCAGGCTGAGTTTCAGGCACAGCTAGATAAGAAGTTATTAGATAGATGGAGAACAAGTAAGCTTCAGCATTTCGCATATGGGGAGAAATACAGTTCCTTGCTGGCGTGGAAAGCCAAAGCAGACAGGGCCAGAAATACGATAAGGAACCTAATAAAAAGAGGGTCAGGAGAAACTATTCAGGCGGATATAGATATTCGTGAAGAAGCTCGAAGTTTTATGAGCGATCTGTATAGCGAAGACATAACACCAGGTAGAGAGAATATAGAGAACTGGCTAAAAATGATAACATTCCACCAATTAACAGAAGAACAGAAGATATTCTTAGAAGCAGACATTACAGAAGAATAAGTTAGGGTACAGTGTAAAAAAATGGCAAGGGGGAAGGCAGCAGGACCGGATGGTTTGCCAGTGGAGTTGTATCTATGCATTATGGATAGAGTGGTGCCAATTCTAAAAACTATGTTTAATAAAATATATATAAATGGGGAAAATCCACCTAGCTCATGGGCAGAGGCTACAGTTACGCTAATTTTAAAACCAAATAAAGATCCGCAGATGATTGATTCGTGTAGACCCATATCTTTATTAAATATAGATTATAAGGTATTCTCAGGCATAGTGGCATCACGGGTTGCTAAGGTTATAAAGGGGGTTGTCCACTCTGACCAGAGGGGCTTTATACCAGGGAGACAACTCAATGATTTAACGTTCCAGATAATGGGGGCTATAGATATGGCAGAAGCTAGAAAGGTTCCATTAGCTACAGTTGCAATAGATGCCGCCAAAGCTTTCGATCAAGTGAACTGGACATATCTGTGGGAGACGTTAAAAAGCTTTGGCTTCCTGAGAAACCTGGTTAAGACGGTGCAAAACTTATACCTAAGCCCTAGGGCAAAGGTGCTGGTGAATGGGGACTTAACAGATTGGTTTAGCATTACAAGAGGGACAAGACAGACCCAAGAGGGACCCATGTCCCCGCTCTTGTTTGATTTGTATATTGAGCCTTTTGCTAATTGGCTCAGGGCGGACACCTCAATCTTTCCCTTTAGTTTTGGCGAGATTTGGTGAGATCTCGGGGTATAAGGTCAATATGGGAAAAACAGAAATAATGGAGTGGAATCAGGGGGTGAGGAGTCAGGGAGTCAAAAACCAAATGAGATACCTGGGTGTACAGCTAACTCAGAAATTAGAGGATATTCCTGTAGTGAACTGGAAGAGAGTTAGCAAGGAGATAATGAGTTTACTCTCACGATGGGCAAACCTCCCTTTAAACATCTACGGGAGGGTAAACCTTGTAAAAATGATTATCCTTCCCAAAATTACTTTTCTCTATAACTCTATCCCTCTATCTTTTAGGAAAGAAGATATAGCTAAGCTACAGGAAAAACAGGTAGCTTCATCTGGACTTCGAAAGGTCCAAGAATAGCTTGGAAAAAGCTTAGAAGAGGGCTTGATGCAGGAGGATTGGCGTTACCGGATTTACTTACCTACTGTTATGCCTTCCATTTTAAAAAATTTCATATTTTGGCCAGTAAGACCGATAGATCATCATTGGGATTACTATTTGATGCCTTGTTAGGAGATGTTTGTCAAGGTCAGCAACAATTTCTCTATAAATATGGAGATCCAAAGTTTTTTAAGAAAGTAAGGCCAAAGATTTTAAGGGCGGCCTTAGAAGCCTGGGTTTTCATAAGAAAGAGATTGAAGATCCCATACTACTCATCGCGGGCTCCTATCTGGGAATCTCCAGGCACTCCTGAATGCTTGAGAGATCAACTTAGCCAGCCTTTGAGAATGGGAGGCATATATTACTGGGCAGATCTCAAAAAGGAATCCAGTTTAGTAAGCTGGGAAGTGCTTAATAACCTTACAAGAGGGAGGTTAACCAGGTTTAAATATTATCAGTTGTGCTCTTGGTGGGTGACACAAAACTGGCCCCAGGAGGGGGGAAACCCGAAACTGGACCAAGTGACAAGAACAGATAAGTGGAAGAAAGAAATATCTTTTTGGTATTGAGCCCTTTTGGAAACCGAGGACAATGTAGAAACTGAAATTACAAATTTATGGGGTAGAGAATATAGTGAGGAAGACATCAAGAAACTCTGGTTTGACTCTTTCAGTATGTTACAGACAGTAGTAAAACCTGCATCGCTTAAGAGGAACCACTTGTACACTGTCTACAGAGTCTACTGGTCTCCACAAAAGTTATCAAAAGTCACAGGTAATACGTATAACTTCCCAAGGTGCAAGTATCCCGCAGCAGATGACATGCATCTGTTTATGGAGTGCCCAATAATTAAACCTTATTGGACAGGGTGTGCAATTTTCTGGAAGAAATACTTGGGATACCAATGGAAGTAAGTACCAGTTTGATATTTTTTGGACTTACGAATGACTATCAGTTGAATGCACCTAGTTCTAAGCTAACGCTTTATGTGATAGTGTTGGCGAGACGAGAGATATGCAGGCTCTGGAAATCAGAAATTCCCCCAACCTTTGTTGAATGCTTAAAGAACATTATTTATACCAGTGAATCAGACATGGCTTGTGACCCAAGAAGCAGAGACAGGATTTGGTCTGCACTGGTGGAGTGGAGGGAGAAGACAAGTGAGTCCAATGATTAAGCCAAGCATGCTGTTGGTCCTGGCCTCTCCAGTAACATTCCGAGGACCCCCATAAGTGAACAGGAGATGGAAGTGGAAACAGCATTATCTATGTGGGGAATCTCTGCTCTCTCTATCCTCCCGAGGGCCGGTAACATGCTGGTATAGACAGGAGGAGTCCAAACAAGAGCATTGGCAAAATGAGGACTAAAAAAAAACAACTAAAAAAAACATGTATCATCACATCTCCCCTTATTAAAACCCGTATAACCTTAAAACATTTCATTTTTCTGTTAAATTGTCAATAATCACAATTAGAATTGCTCTTTTCAAAACAAGACCCAATAATTGACTCACAGTTCTCGCTCCAAATCAACAACCAATAACAGTGTGACACTCAGTGACGTAGACAACCAATAGCAGCACGGCTTTACACCAACCAACCAGTCCCTGCCTGGCACACAATGACATCAGTCTCACTCCTTGCAACGGTTCACCCTAATTTTCACAAACTCACTCTCTTTAGTGATACACATGCAAACAAATACAATGCAATGACAACAAATAACAATTGTCTGCTTCTCTAAAAAAATAAACAGAATTCAATCATGCAAGAAATAATTCGGAACAACGCTTTCCGATCTACTCTAACACAAGTTTGAATGAAACCTCGACCTGCGGGGATTCACCCTGACAGGACAGTTTCCCTCGGTGCAAAAGGTCCACTACACTAATCATACATCGCTTTCACACACAAAGATAAATGTCCCTATCTCAACTGGGCTGTCAGAAACGTCTCACGACAGACACCACAAAACCTCAGCAGACAATTATAAAACAGTGTCTTCTACATTTTTTTATATCATCCCGGGATCTTAGACCACTTGGGACCCATCAACAACTTCAACTAAAACACTTTAAGCATTACATTCATGCAACATTCAAAATACCTCTCCAACACATCACACAATTGCTATAACACTGCAAGCCAAGCATAAGCCTTACACGCGCAACCCTATTATTACTTACTCCTCCGATGTTACCACTCCGCTACAAACCACTAGAACTCCGCCAAGCCTCCAAATCGAAACAGTGGTTTTGGGACTGGGATTTTAACTATTCTCATATAAAGTCTCCTGACTCCCCTATCTCAGGACCTAACCATCCTCTGCTACCATCTGCTAATGTCTTTTCCTTTCTCCCTGCAATGGAACTTTCCAAGTGACTGAGGAATAAAAAGAGTCAGGATGAATTACAATTTAATAATTATAGTGTGACCCATTTGACCTCACAGTAAAATTCAGAGTTGGAAAACGGGATTAGGTATGTATTTATTACAAATTCAAAGCCAAGCTGGTATAACTCAGCCACAGAAACATACTGTATAAATACAAAATCACTAATGGAAATCCAAAACGTCAGACAAAATTTATCCTCAATTACAGAAAGCAAATGAGGAATTCCGTAGCCACAATACAGATAATGAGAAACAAAGTCTGGTGATTAGATTGAAGGTTTCGATCCTCCTGCCTATACATGATGTTGTCTAGAAAATCTAAAAAGCTCTATTCTATACTAGGGATCAGGAAAACCCTATTTTGTTTGGGAAAGCAAGAAAGGTGCCAGTATAGCAGAACCCCTGTAGAAGTTCTCTAAAGCAAGAATACTATATAGCATGAAGTCACACAACAGAGATGTCGCAAGAGGTTCGTACATCTCAAAGTCTAAAAGGAATCTGAATAAAGCTGAAGTATGATCAACAATTATACCCACAAAAGATCCTTTGAGAATCCCATGTCACCTATCTAATTATTTTGCACCTTCAAACAGTAAAACTTGGCAACTACACTTGAGACTCCACACATCAGAATGTCCTTGGATTCCTCCTGTCTCCCAATTCCATTCAAACAGTAGTCTTCCCTCTGTTAATGGTTCTCTTCCTTGCCAAAAGATACTTCTTTCGAGCCTCACTATCTCTCTCACACAATGTGCCTTTTCTGTTCGTAAGATCACACAACTACACCTGCAGAGGAGACAAATACATTGCATGCAAAGCAAAGATTCACATTGAAGATTAAACTGTAAGAAATCCAAATGCTTAGGGCCTTTGGTCAAGTTATTGTGACAAGCACATCAACACATCTTTAACTGCATGGTTACAGATACATATACAGTTATAAGATAGATGTAGAGTACTATTCAAATGGATACATATTCAGTTATAATATAAATGCAGAGTATTATACAAATGAGTACTCGCATATATAAGAATTAACAATATTATTCAAACCACACAAATGCAGATATATATGAGAGCTGCAATTCGATGTTACTGCAAGGAAAACGTTAATATGCACACTCAAATAAATGTCAAGATTACACAGTAAATGCACTCTTCTGCATCTGTTCCAGTGCACTACATTACATTAATAATGTTAAGTCACACAATTACATGAGCCTATACCTAAACATATATATGTTGCCTAATCACACAAGAACGTGGAGCCAAAATTATGCTGCGCCACTGGAAGTTCTGTTTTCAATTAGAGATTTTAATAGAATGATGAGCCTACAGAGAGGGTGGGGTCTAGTATGGAGGGAACGTATAAAAAAGTTCTAATTAATGCATTAATTGAATCTATTGAAAATATAAATACCTCTTCTCAGGTACATTCCATACTTTCCAATGGACCTTCTTACGATGAAGCATTCATTTATTCTAACCTCTGAATAGGAATCTTTGTCAATGGTGTAAAGGAGAATCTAGAACTGTATGTTTAGCATTCCGTCCAGAAATTGAAGGACTTTCACTTTCCATCAAATTAAAATCAGGCCCTGTGGCGGTGGTGAGCCTGACTCGGATGGCAGATACTTTACTATTAATTAAACATTAATTCTAACAGCTCAGTTACTTTTTTAATCAAAAGTGAAACAATGCATCAAGAAGACTGGAAAACAGCAGTAGACACAGTAGCTGCATAGGTTTGAAGCATCGGACGTACTGCTGGATTATGAGTTAGGTAGCTCGGTGGTGGAGAGGTTGGAATTAACCATTCTGAATTAATGATTTCGGCTTGTAATTCATCCCCTGAACCATCCAATGACTTTTTAATGTTTCTATTTATTACCAACTCATAACAGGTGATAAATAGGAGGGGGGGGTCATAGTGGACTGTAGGGCTGTAGGCTATTGGGTACTCATAAGAGTCTCAGGAGATGGTGGAAGGGGAATTGTCAGGGCAGGTAAGGTGCTGAGAGATCCGGGATGTGCATCTTACCCACGGCTGTGCTCTCTCCCTCTGGTAGCATTTATGCTGTGCGGCTGGGGGCGGGGTAGTCCAGAAGCATTCTGGAGGCCAGGTGGGCTGCTGTCTGCCCCAGTCTCTTCCTCTGGCCAAGGGTACATACTGCTTGTGGGGAAGGGAGCAATTGGAGCTGTAGTAGAGCATTTTTAGCTTTCAGACAGGGTTTGGGCATGTCTCTGCCTGCATTTCTCAAACCTCTGCAACCTCCTGCTAGGATTTACTGGTTAGAGATTCACACCTTGTAAAACCAGATCCTGTGTTTTCAAGAATAGAATTACCAGAGGACTCAAGACTTTGTGGGCTTGCGATTACACCGAAGCAGTCAGAATAAGGTGGAGCGGTATCTCCACTAGAGACACCGCTCTGCCAGACTCATAATCAAATCCTTTAGGTTAACAGCAGTTTTCTCATCTAAATGCTGGCAAAAAATCTGATGATACTTTATGCCTGCTCAGAGCAGGTGGAGAGTTATCATGAGGGCTGCAGGGGGCCAGAGTGGCGGTGTGGGTGTTTAGGGTGTCAACAGGAGTGTAGCTTCATGGATGGGGTTTTGGGGTGTGACACTCCCCAAATAAATGCTTTCCTGGCTTGGTAGTTGGGTCTGGGGGCCCTGAGGGAGGTCTTCTATGTCTGTGTTTGTTTTTCTTGCCCTGATTTTAGTTAGAGGTTTTAACCTATTCATAATTTGAACTTAAGTATGTAGAGTAAACAGTTTATCAAAAAACAGATCTGCATGCAATAAGTACTCATTAAATGGATGCAAAATTAGCACTTTTTGGAATTCAGAAACACTGGCAGTGCTAGGCTTGGAAAGCTGCACCAGTCTTAGATTTCCAGGCATAAAACTGGCCATCAAACACACATTTGCAATCACTTGGGGTGGAATTTTGAGCAATTGTTTTTCACCAACTGTTCCACACTAAACAGATAGCTTGAGTTTGAGCTTGGCGTTTGAAGTAAAGAAAAACAGGGTGGTGGAGGGCTTTACGTCTGCCACCATGTCTTTACTCCGTCAGCCAAATTTAGAGACGTCACCGGGACTCAGAGACATTTCTATACATTGACATGACAGCTGGCTTGTTTTCAAAAACAAACTCCCAAGCAGGAGTTTGTTTTTGAAAAATATAATAATAATGACCCTTCCCCAAACACCATGAGAGTTTCCTCCCATGGAGTGGGCATAATTTCTCTTTTTTTACTGTCCCTCACTGACAGGATACACCTGGTGGCCACAGACAGTAAAAATGTCAGTAAACCATCAACTCAAAATAGGCCGGTTGGTGCCACAACTCCGTTAGGCCACTACTCCTCTAGGCCAATGGAGGAAGTTTTACACCGATGGGGTAAATTTTACTCCATCAGCGTAAAAGTTGCAGTCCGTCTGACTCACAATCGGGTTTTGAATTTAAAAGACAGGCTACTCTGTCACCGCTGCAATGGAATACCTGTCTACCAAACTCAAAATCAGCCCCAGAAGCCCGCCTGATTCAAATCAGTACTGACCCTGCTCCTCATGGTAGCAGTCCATCCTGAACCTCAATAACCTCACCCATTCAACCAGCAGCCCACTGCTCTTTAAGTTGGGAAATTTGAGATTAACAGTCTCCAAATCAAACTGACTAGTGGGAGAGCGCAGGAAGCTGTTACCATTTCTCACCTGATAGATCTTTCTGGTTGACTGAGAGGCAAAAGGAAATCAACATTCAAATAAACATTTTAACGTTTGTGGGACCCATTTGGCCGCACGATAAGGACAATAATTGGTAACTAAAGTTAAGTGGGTTTATTTCCAGTCAATAATCATTTCAGTAAATGCAAAAATCAAGAATATGTTATAAATGTAAAGAATCACAACAAGCAAATTAATTTGTTGAAGCAAATTCTGACTCGATAGCATAAAGCATAAAATAACAACACTCAGAACAATACAGATGCCAAGAATTTGGAATTGCAGTTCTTTCAAGATACTGCACTCCTCTTTCCTAAACATGAATAGATCCTTATGTAAACTAATTTAGCTCTAAATCTAAATAGGAATGGCATGAAATAAAATGTTTCTGGAAATGTTAAATGCAGGAACATGTCAGCATAGTGAAAGCTTCAATAGAAGTCTTCTAAACATGGAAACAAGCATTAGCAAAAAGCCACACTCATGTAAGAATAAAAGAGATGCAGAGAGGTCTGTATCTCTTAAAGTTCAAAGAGATCTCTCCTAATGACTGACAGAGTGAACACTAACTAAAACACACAGATACCTTATCATCAGCCATATCTCGCACCACCTTTCCGAGGACGAATGGTGTTCAACTCCACAGGTACAATTGCAACATTTCCAGATTTTCCCATCCCACAGAATTTTGATAGCCTCTGCAACCTTGAGATTCCCTCCGTTCCTGATACACGATGAATAGGAGGCTTCTTCTGCTCATTAAATTGTCCAGTTCTTGCCATGATTTCTCTTTTCAGGCTTCACTATCTCTAATACATAATACTCTTTTCTCTGGCTACGAAATCTTGAGAATGCACCTGCAGAGGAGAGAACACGCACAGCAAGCAAAATACACTTCATGTAAAAATAAAGGCCTAGTTGTGCTAGCTTTAATTAAGCATTCCCAATGTGCACTTTGAATACATGATTATATGTGAACGTATAACTTCAAAATAAATGCAACAAAAATAAATGCAAACGTAAGTAAATGAATTCACGGTTACACTTGCAATGTACTTTTAACTAATGCAATACAACTTAAAACAGGAGTGTAAATATATGTGAGAACTACACGTTTTCAAAATTAGGCAAAACATTAATGTGCACACGTTCACAAGTCTCTAGTTTTCTACAGTGAAAACACTTCAGGAGTACATTTGAATGCTTCACTCCATGTTGATAATGTTAAGGCTCACTGGTGATATGGTGTTAAATGCATGTAAATATTGTGCTTCTGTGATGTGTAAGGGTGGAGCCTAAATTGTGCTGTTCCTCTAGGTTAAGCCTCTGTGTTTCGGGGCAGCCTTGAGCCTTTTTGGTGGGGGCATGGTCTGTTCTTCATATGTGGCTGCTGTAGTGTAATCGGTTCAGATTCCTTTCCTGCTTGCCAGCTATGCAGCATGAAAAGGTGATCGGGATTCAAAGACCCAGTAATTCCAGGAATGCCGACACCAGAACACTCATAATTGCAGGTGGTGAAATGGCACCCATAGTTATAGCTCTGGGTCAAATTCTGCTACTTCTAATTAGGGCATACCTGCTTGGAGCTCCTTTGTAGTCGACAATAAGTGAACAGGTAATGACAGCTGAAGAATAGTCTAATAATAATTTAAAACCCTTTACAATGCTACCTACTATTGTTAACTGTGAGAATGCTTTATATCCAGCTGCTATTTTCACTCTGGTGGTGCCTAATCTGGCTGGATGTCAGAATACAGCAGAATTTCATCCCTAACAATCACCCTAGCATACAACTAATTTCATCCAGAAACTGGTAAAAGATCCAACAGGTTGTATATCATATTTTACAAGGTGGATGTACATAAAATGCAAAGTTATAGTTGTGGTGGTGCCTATATTTCAGAAAAAAATGATGTTAATCACCACCCATTTAGTGTACCACTTTTGCACCTTGGCAACAAATTCTCGCAACAAACTAAAATAAAACAATAATTTGCATTTCTAGAATTTAATACCACAACCTACCATGCAACTAAAATCAATTGTCATTGAAGTATTTACACTACTTCCTTAGCAAATTTGATTATATCATTGCAATTTTATTATGCCCACCCAATCTCTGGCCTGGCCACTCCCAGACCCACCTCCTCACTCACATGGTCATAGCGTTTTCAAAGTTTACCGGTCTGGAGTAGCTGTAGGAGAGTGGCACATTAAGTGAGTGGTTTGTAAACCTCTGTGGGCCAGTATCATTGTAAGCAGGTGTCTGGGACAAGTGGTAAGGCATTGGCATGTTGGTCACTTGCTGAGGAGTGGCAGTGAGCAAACAATATTACAAAAGAGACTGCAGAAAAAAGATTAAATTTTGTTAGAGTAAAAAATTGTGTTAAAGTTTTTTACATTTCAAAAAATAAAATAGAGAGTGAAATGTGGTAAGTAATTGATCATGAATTTCTAAGAATGAAAATATATTTTGGCAATTAGAAACTGAAGGCGCAGCCTCACAGGCACAAGCGCTCCATACAGTAACTATGAGGCAGAATGATGCTGCTATATATCTATTCTTGTTTAATAATATGAAAAAACTCCTGCACAGTCCTATGAATCAAATGAATCTAATGGCCTTTGTTTAACAGTTAAAGTAAGTTAATTAATGCTATTAAAGAATTGGCTTACTCAAATAAAACAGTCCTGGAAAGTTGGCTCTTGTAATTTCAAAAGGCGTACCTCACTTGTGGACTCTGGTAATTTTTCCAAATTTTAAAGTTGTCTTATAATTTAAGATTTGTCCTAGCTCTGCGGATGGGTAGCACATTATTCCCAATGTTAGAAAAAGAAGATGAGAGGTACAAGAAAGGTTAATCCCATCACTAAACAGTGAAGGTATGCGTCTTAGAACAAGATCTAACCTATCAATCATGCATTGTTCTGCATTTCTGACATACCCAAAAGCAGCAACATGTCTGCAACAACAAGACTCTCCTCTGGCCCTCACACTGAACTCAACATTTGCCACAATGGCCACACCAAAACAAATACTGTACTGTCCACGCACAAAGGAGTCTATTCACAAAGGTAAATTTACAAATGAATAAATCTATACATGTAAATTTACTGTCATACTCTGAAGTAATCTCACTACTTTTGGCTGTTCACAATTTCCAAGTGTTAATTTGCTACCAAGCGTAGACTTACATATCTCTTCCCTCAGACACAGAGAGTGGAGCAAAATTCACAAGTGTATAATTACTATTACTAACTTTTCACAGCACTGTTAAACTAATTTTCATTAAACGTTTAATTAATTTAAATATATTCAGTTAAAGTTATTTTTTAAAGATTTATTTAAAAAATTCCCACTCAAGGTAAAATATTTTAATTTATTTATTGTATATTGAAATACTAAAGGTTATGCATAGAAGTGATTTAATTGATTTTTTTTTTAAGTTACATTTATTGGTGAATTAATAAAAAGTTATTAACATATATATATTTTTTTTTTATTATATTTTTATTAATGCGACAAACATTTGACAATATGACTTGCACTCTGAGATTACTTGCTGTATATATTTAATAATGCCAGCAAAACAAAACAAAGATTGCTTGGTGAGTTGTGTGAGTCATACCGTCATTGGCCCACTGCTTAGAATAGGAAGATGGGTGCCACATGACCGTGACTCGACCACCATTATTGAGGCCGGTAGGAGGAACCAGTGGGGATAGTACACTGGAGGTGTTATTTATATAAAATATATATATATATATATATATATATATATATATATATATATATATATATATATATATATATATATTCACTGAAAAAACCATAGGTTTTAGGGACAGTTATAGTTAGTTGGACATTTCACTCGTACAAAACCATAGAAATTCCCCCGTTATAGTTAGTTCAGCTAACTATAACTCGCGCCCGCAATGCACTGCTGATGACGTCACATATTACATCACTCATGACATGGTCAGTGACATCACTGATGACATCACTGATGACATCTCAAATGACATCACTGATGACATCACTGATGACATCATCCAGTGACTGTGTGTTTCTGTAAAGTTTAAATATGTTTAATATATATAGGGAAAGGCGTATTGAAGAATGAGTGGGTGTTTAAGTGTCTGAATGGATGATTTAGTACGTGCGTGACTGACTACAAGTGAGTGATTAAACGTATCTTACTGAATGCATGGGTTAGTGACTAAACTGTGTGAATGTCTGTATCCGTCTGTTTGTTGGTGTGTAAGTGGATGCATGGATTTGCGAATAGCTACATGAGTGTCTATATGGGTTATTGATTGGTTCTCTGAGTATCTGTATGGCTGCCTGAGTGTTTGTGTGGGTGGGGTGTGTGTGACTCTGTACATAGATGTGTGAGTGGGTGATTCACCGGGTGCATGATTTCAAGAGTGCATCTGTGATGGACTGCTTGGGTGGGTGAGTGTGTGTATGGGTGTGTTAGTGAGTGAATGTATATCTCAGTGGTACATGTGCGAGTAACTACATATGTAAAAGGCAGTATATATGTGTGTTAGAGTATTTAAATGGCTATAAGTGAGAGTGTGTGATTGTGAGAGTGGCTGTATGGATGCGTGTGTGCTTGTATCAGTTATTGTATAAGAGCGTAAGAATGTGCTAGTATTTGTATGAGTAAGTGAGCTGGTGTGTGTATAACTGTATAGGTGAGTAAATGGGTGTGTGATTCTTTTTTGCATGACTGACTAGGTGTGTGAGTACCTCTATGGATGAGTGGCGGTGTGTGAGTGTTTATATAGGTGTATGAGTGCATATGATAGTCCTGTACTGAGTGACTGTAAGTATGAGTGACTGTACGGGTGAGTGAGTAGATGTGTGTGTGTAGACCTAAGAATCAGTGAGTGGGTATGTAGTTATTGGTATTGGAGTGTGTATGGTTTTGAGAATGGCAGTCTGTAATTTAGAGTGGGTGTATCAAAAGCTATATAAGGGTGTGAGAAGATGCATGAAATTATCACATGGATGATGTCTTCAGTGATGTCATTTGAGATGTCATCAGTGATGTCATCAGTGATGTCACTGACCATGTCATGAGTGATGTAATATGTGACGTCATCAGCAGTGCATTGCGGGGCGCGAGTTATAGTTAGCTGAACTAACTATAACGGGGGAATTTCTATGGTTTTGTACGAGTGAAATGTCCAACTAACTATAACTGTCCCTAAAACCTATGGTTTTTTCAGTGAATTTCAAAGGTTTTTTAAATGCTAATTTCTAACTATAACGTGTCTGAAACCTATGGTTTTTTCAGTGAATTTCAAAGGTTTTTTAAATGCTAATTTCTAACTATAACGTGCCTGAAACCTATGATTTTTTAAGTGAATTTCAAAGGTTTTTTAAATGCTAGTTTCTAACTATGGGGCCGATTCCGATTCGGGCCGGAAAAAGCACCGACCGACTCGGATCCGGAAAAAATACCGACCGACACGTACCAGTGGCGCCCGACACGCCAAGTACGATGCAAGCCGCGATAAATCCGACCGACACGTCAGGAAACCAAGCCGACCGACCGAGCCGCTCGGAAAATAGCAATCCGGCCGGAAAAACACGCGAATCCAACCGACCGACACGCACCCGGAACAAATCCGACCGAATCGTACCCGCCAACTCCAACCCGCAAAGTACGATGCAAGGCGCGAAAACACGACCGAGTCGGACGGAGGACAAGCCGTACGACCGACACGCATACAAAACCGAGCCGAAGCAACACAATACACAGCGACCGACGCGTACGCAGCATACAAAACTGCACAAACACAGCGTGAACGAAACGGAAAACACCGTACGAGACCAATGCAGGGTCCGACTCGGTCACAAGAACGTTTCCAACATACACAAACAGCACAAAGGAAAAATCAACCAAAAAAGGCCAAACAAGCAATTACCAAGCCAATAAATACTGGGGGGGGGGACAGAGAACAAAGACACACCCACAACTCCACCTATATAAAGGACACAAATCACTACCATGAGCCTTTGCAAATGCCATTTCACTGCCAGCACCCAAGAGAAAGCAACCACACACCCACAGCTCATCCCTCACACAAGCCACACACCATCAGCACACCAACAAATACCTACCTCACATACACCCAGCAAAACACACACTCACACACCCTCACCTGCACACCAACACACACATCACTCACCATCACCACCCATCACCATGCCCCCCAAGAAGAATCCCAAGTTCCTAGATTGTGAATTGGAAGTCCTGGTAGACGAGATCCTCAGGGTGGAGCCACAGCTGTTTGGCACTCTGGTCCAACAGACCCCCATGTCGCAGAAAACCAAGATGTGGGAGAGGATCATCAACAGGGTGAACGCCCAATCATCATGTCGGCGCACAAAGACGGACATCCAGAACAGGTGGTATGACGTGCGCAGGAGGGTACGGGACCTGCTGAAGATAGACTACAGCAACAGCCAACAGACCGGCAGTGGCCCTCCTGCCAAGCCAATATACCTCAGGCCCTGGGAGGAGAAGGTGCGGGCCATCCTTCCGCCAGTGAGCGTATATGGACTAGAGAACATCCCAGAGCCTGGTGAGTACACAACAAATGTACACAATAAACTGCCACAAAACACACACATCACTGTCAAGGGGAGAGTCAAACCATGCACACATAGCAATTACACAGCAACTAGAACAGAATCATCCCAAAATGTGTATGTCAGTCAGATAAACACAACACATGCCATCAAAAAAGTCACATCCAACTGTGCCAACACATGTACAAACACAACCACAACTACAGCTAGGCAGTGGCACAAATAGAACTAACACACACATCCACACATGTAGCCACCACAACAACACCAACACACAGTGAAGACCACTCAAAGGAAGGAATTCTGTGTATGCTGGCCAAGTCAGTGTAGCCAATAGCATCATGGGAGTCGCAGTCACACATATTGCCCCCCCACAACTGTCCCATCAACACCACCCTGAACCATGCTCACATCACAGGGAGTGGAGAAGGACTCACAAGATGGCTGACACTGGCTACTGCTGTGGGGAGCACAAGGCCCTGCTGCCAACTGTGCACCAACAAACAGCAGGACACCACTGACTGACATCCTGAGAGACAACTTACACTCCCTGCAATGCAAGCACGTTCCATGTTGGGCTATCTGGCTGGCTGGGTGGGAAGGGGGACTTGCAGCACTGACTATAGTCACCAGCACCTCCCCTCACACCCCCCCAACACAAACTCCACAGTACCCACCTGGTAGAATGCAATGCCCTCCATCCTAACACAAGATCCCACAAAGCACCACCACCCTGGGTTATGTTGTGTGAAGCACAGGGACACTCTTGGGACTCTTAGCCAAACAACTGCCAGGACAACACTCCCAGCCATCCTGTCAGCACAGCCAGCCCACCCCACAGGGAAGCAGAGTCAAAAGGAAGGAAGCATGGGCATGCTGGGAAGGGGGTGGAGGCAATAGCATGATGGGAGACGTAGTCACAGACATAGCTCACCCCCACAACTGTCCCATCAACACCACCCTGAACCATGCTCACATCACAGGGAGTGGAGAAGGACTCACAAGATGGCTGACACTGGCTACTGCTGTGGGGAGCACAAGGCCCTGCTGCCAACTGTGCACCAACAAACAGCAGGACACCACTGACTGACATCCTGAGAGACAACTTACACTCCCTGCAATGCAAGCACGTTCCATGGTGGGATAACTGACTGGGTGGGTGGGTGGGTGGGAAGGAGGTCTGGCTGTCAACCAAACACAATCAATGCAGACCATGTTCACACCCCAGAGAATACATAGAAATGCCCAAATAATGCAGGACAATGTGCCACACCAATATCAACCCCTGACTGTGACGACTTAGGACAATACAATGTACAGGCCCGCACCCCGAGGCACAGTCACAACTGTCAGGTGTGTCAACCACTGATGCCTGCAGAAACATGACATACATTGTTTGTGTCTCCCAAAAACAGGTGATGATAGGGACACAGCAGCAGACGCTGAGGAGTCCCAGTCCCAGGCTCAAGAGGATGCCGAGCTCACTGGCGTCGTACAGCCTCTGTCCTCCTCGGACGATGAAGAACAACCTGGCACATCCGGTGCAAGTCAACATGCTGCACCAGCAGGACCACCAGCTGCAGCACCAGCAGGTCCACCAGCTGCACCCCCTGCACCCACCCCTCCAACGACTGTCACCACGAATACCATCCCTGCCGACATGGACAGAATAAGGAACAACACCAGCGCAGTGACCCTGGACCAACCTGGGGCCATGGACACCACCACCACCACCAACCCCCAAGGTGGACCAGGGTTATCTGTGCGTGCAACTGCACACACTGCACATGTCAGCAGGGGTGGTGGGAGGGGTGGGAGACAGAGGTCGCTGCTTGCAGACGTTGCTGGTGTGCATGAAGACCCACAACTGGTACGCATAGCTGATGCGTACCAGTCCAGCACCGGAGAGCTCAGCCAGGTAGTGGGGCTCCTCAGAGACATCAAACAGCAGCAGGCTGCCCATCATGCCCGCTTGGACTCCCACATGTCCCAAGTGGAGTCACACATGTCACGTGTGGACTCCCACATGTCACGTGTGGACTCCCACATGACCCGCGTGGAGTCCAAGTGGGATGTACTACATGAGATGACGGCGGTGCACAGGGACATTTTACAATGCCTCCGCCAGATGAACAGCAACCAGTCCACACCTCCCTGTGTGCCAACAACATCTGGTACCGAACAAACTGCAACTGCCACAGGGAGGGAGGAGGACTCTGGCGGAGAGTCCCCTGCACCGCAGCAGCCTGCACTTGAGGGCCCCCCCCCAAGAAGAGGGGTCGTCCGAGGAGGGGAAAGTGAGAGGCTGATGGCCAAGCGCAACTCCCAGGAAGCCTGAACCTGTTCTGGATTTTCGCCTTTGTGCACAGACTGTTCACCCTGTTGATGGCAACACTACTCCCACACATTGCATGGGGAGTATAAGTTGGAACAATGTGTCAGACAACAGTGGCCCCGATACTGGGGATCCTGTCTACCTGGACTTTCTATTCATCTAGGAACTTGGGATTGCAAGATTCATGTACAGCACAATCCATCCTATGCACTATTATCACAATAAACACACTAATACACCATACTTGCCTCTGTCGTGATTCCAACGTGGGTGCTGTTATGGGGATGATGAACTGCAAAATTACACAGTGTATGCGAACTGCAACAGCAAGGACAACACAGGCATGTGAGTACAGGCAACGTGACACATATGAGGGAGACACACCACCAGGGCTACACAACACATACACACCTAGGCCATCTGACTCATTGCCTACACTGATGTTGCCAGGGAAGACGGTGCAATGCACAGACACCACACCCATTCCCAGTTGTAGTCAAGTAGCCCACAGGTGCAGTAAGCAAATGGCAGTCAAATGTGTGACCACAGACAACGCACATCACTAAGTGAAGCACAGGTTTATTACACAGTAGCAACATGCCGTAACCACTACAGATGCAAGGTAACCCCACCTGGTAGCGGGCACACAGTCAACAACTGTAGACAGAAGGAAGTCCATGGGTGTGGCGCACATCACCTGTAGGGACACAACAGCTACCAGCCTGGATGTGCAATCACGTCGCCGGTGGACACAGTTCACCAAACGAATCTGAAAGTACCCTGTGAAGGACAGAAATGACACACAGTCAAAAGCAATGCAGTACAGGACAGAACAGCAAAACTCATGCACAATACATGTTACAAGATACCCACCCAGAACCAAGTTAGCATGTCAACACTGTTGGGGAGTACAGCCCACCTGTCACCACACATCGCAACACACATCCTGTCAAGTAGCCCATGGACACACTCCAACAGCACCAGAGCACCACCCACACATCATGCCAACTCACATCATTCACATGACACCTCAGGATACTCACATTCAGCTAAAGAAGTTGGTGATGAGCTGTGTGCGGACATCACCATCACCATCATCATCATCATCGTCACTGGCATCGTGGTCCAGGCCAGGATCCTCCACAGGTGGCGGATGTTGGTCATCGTCATCCTGGATGAGAGGCAACTCCTTCCGCACTGCCAGGTTGTGGAGCATGCAGCAGACGATGATAATCTTGCACACTTTCGCAGGGGCATATGGGAGGGACCCTCCGGTCTTGTCCAGGCAGCGGAAGCGGCTCTTCAGGAGACCAAAGGTCCGCTCAATCACTCTCCTGGTCCGACCATGTGCCTCATTGTAGCGCATCTGGGCAGGTGTCACAGGGTTCCTGAGGGGTGTCAGCAACCACGGCATGTTGGGGTATCCCGAGTCACCTACGGACAGACAAGTGCACATCAGCTGACTTGGAAAAGTGGGCGGAATACTACAGATCAGATCACACACAATGGCACAAAGTCAGTACACACCGACAAGCCAGGCACGCTGGTTCTGCATCTGTGCCATCAACCTGGGGATGCGACTACTCCTCATCACAAAGGCATCGTGTGCTGAACCAGGGAAACGGGCACACACGTGTGTGATGGTCATGTCTGCAAGACACACCACCAGTGCATTGACCGAGTGGTAGTGCTTGCGGTTCCTGTAGGCCTGCTCCTGGGCCTGTGGTGGTACCAAAGCCACATGTGTCCCATCAATGGAGCCAATGACATGCGGCATCCTCCCCAGGGCATAAAAGTCACTCTTCACGTCAGTGAGTCGTCGCAGTCTAGGGAAATAGATGTACCGGTTCAGGAAGAGCAACATTGCCGCCAAAACATCGCGGAGCACACGGCTGAACATGGTCTGTGACATCCCACCAGCAGACGCCACAGTATGTTGGAAGGTACCGGTGGCAAAGAAGTGTAGGGCTGCCATCACCTTCACCTTGGGGGTCAGCGCTGTAGGATACGGCCGGCCAGGCTGCAAATGTGGGGACAACTGCACTGCCAAATCCTCAATCAGCTGCCTGGTGAAGCGGTACCGTCGGATGCTGTCCCGTTCCACCATCGTTGCCAGGTCTGGGAATGGCCGATGGACAGCAGGAGCCCTGCAGTGCAGAGGAGAAGTAAGCAAGATCGTCAGTCACCCCACATATGCGGCATTGAACACACTCAAGATCCCAACATACATCATCATGAGGCACAACTACATGAAGTGTGCAGTACCGGAACGACATTTATGGTACATACATGGCCAACATCTGTCAACACGGTCCTACAGGTGGCATCAATTTGTCCCAGGTTGGCCCATTGGATATCATGATGCTGTGTCACAGTCACCCCCCAGTGACATGTGAGGACAGATGTGCCCCAGGCACCACAGCTCAACGACAGGCACATTCCCAGGGACCCTGTAATGCCACATGGACACTGGCATCACCTGGAGTATCATGTGTACACCACAACAAAACAAACATGACCCCCACAGGTAGTGGCCACACTTGCCATGGCAGGAGAGCCATGGACGTCTGTGACACACACGCACAACATCAGAGTCCATGCACACACAACGTGGATGTGGAGACTGTCTCCCATTGTGCACATGAAATCAGAGACATTGTAAACACTACATGCACAAAGACTGTGGAGGGCCATCACTATTGTGCCACTGGGACACCCTGGCTCAAACATACCGTCCCACATGGGACTCACGGGGTATGTGACATGACATACACAAACACCACTGTGAAATGTGACCATGGCACATGCACAGATATGAACAGTTGCACATCACAGTGGTCACGTACACGTAACACCCATGATCCTGTCCCCATGAACACGTGCACAGCCTGGGGGTGGCTGCCCACAGGTGACACCCACAGGACAACATGTACACCAACATACACACAATAGGAAATGCAGCCTTACATGCCTTATGATAAGGTTTGGACAGGCTGTCGTGATGTAGGTGTGCCCCTCACTCCCTGGGAGCTATCTGTGGCTGGCATATGTCCATCTGAGACAGGCATGCTGACATATGCCAGTCACATGTACAGTGATGCGTTGTACTGCAATGGACCGATCGGTGCCTCCGGCCGGCCCATTGCATTCAATGTGTGCGGGTACGCGTTGTACCCCTGTGCGCGTTGAACAGCAATGGACCGATCGGTGCCTCCGGCCGGCCCATTGCTTTCAATGTGTGCGGGTACGCGTTGTACCCCTGTGCGCTGCTGAACAGCAATGGACCGATCGGTGCCTCCGGCCGGCCCATTGCATTCAATGTGTGCGGGTACGCGTTGTACCCCTGTGCGCGTTGTACTGCAATGGACCGATCGGTGCCTCCGGCCGGCCCATTGCATTCAATGTGTGCGGGTACGCGTTGTACCCCTGTGCGCGTTGAACAGCAATGGACCGATCGGTGCCTCCGGCCGGCCCATTGCATTCAATGTGTGCGGGTACG
The DNA here is from genome assembly GCA_963921515.1 of Calotriton arnoldi. Taxonomy (NCBI): domain Eukaryota; kingdom Metazoa; phylum Chordata; class Amphibia; order Caudata; family Salamandridae; genus Calotriton; species Calotriton arnoldi. Next base: position 7,592 of record CAWUFW010012380.1, on the reverse strand, counting down.
CCGTTGTACCCCTGTGCGCGTTGTACTGCAATGGACCGATCGGTGCCTCCGGCCGGCCCATTGCTTTCAATGTGTGCGGGCACGCGTTGTACCCCTGTGCGCGTTGAACAGCAATGGACCGATCGGTGCCTCCGGCCGGCCCATTGCTTTCAATGTGTGCGGGTACGCGTTGTACCCCTGTGCGCGTTGAACAGCAATGGACCGATCGGTGCCTCCGGCCGGCCCATTGCATTCAATGTGTGCGGGCACGCCGTTGTACCCCTGTGCGCGTTGAACAGCAATGGACCGATCGGTGCCTCCGGCCGGCCCATTGCTTTCAATGTGCGGGTACGCGTTGTACCCCTGTGCGCGTTGAACAGCAATGGACCGATCGGTGCGCACCCATTGACAATGGGCTTGCCTGGCAACGGACGCGTTTTTGAATATTCGAACGAGTCGGTTGCTGGAAAATCAGTTGGTCACCCACAACAATGTTGCAAAATAATGTATGTCATGAAGTTGAAGATTTGAAGGATGCTGTGGGCGTGTTTTGGTGCTGCTATTCCATGGATTGGCCAGATTCAGAAGATGCAAACGACTTGGACCTATCACTTTGGACACAAGGGACAGTATCTGCCTCTCCAGCACATATATATTGCTGCATGTTCCCCTGAGAGCCCACTTGCCTGCACTACATGCTCCAGGACGACATCTGCCACTGCACTGCTGCTGTCTCTGCCCCTCTGGACCCTGCAATGGCACGTACTGTGGAGAGAGCCCCAGCCTTCAGCCTTGAAGAGAACCAGGCCCTGCTGGACAGCCTACTTCCACAGTACAGCAAGCTGTATGGGACACCAGGGGAGCAGGTGAGTGTTCTGTGCACTGCCTTTCTGAATGTGCATTTTGTCTGACTAGCAAGGCTGAGAGTCAGCACACCACTGGCTAGCAGGCTCACTGAGTAGTTGTCACCCCCATAGTGTGTAGTGACTTGCACTGGACAGGTATGGTGCAGTGACAGTGCTTCTGAACAGGGTTTTACTCCCCATGCTATGATACCATGTAGTGACTTCTGGAAAACTGTCCATGGGCAGCCGTGCACTGCCTGGGTACACCATGTGCCCCTGTGATTGCGACATGTATATGCAACTGTGTCATGCACGGATATGTTGCATGTGTAGTAATGTCCTTATCACTTTGTCATCCTGACAGGCTTCTGCCCATCGGAAGCATGAGATCTGGAAGGACATCGTCCGGGCTGTCCGGTCCGTGGGGGTCTACAAGCGCCGGATCCGCAACTGCCAAAAGAGGTGGCAGGACCTTCGGGGCTGGACCCGGAGGATTGCACGGGTCCAGCTGAAGCTGTCGCCTCCTCGCAGGAGGGGCGGAACACGGACCCTGACCCCCACATGCTCAGGATCCTGGCGGTGGTCTTTCCAGACCTGGATGGGCAGCTGAAGGCCAGAGAGCAGCAAGGAGGGGGTGAGTCAAAGACTGCACTGTGTACTCTGTCTAACATGTTATGTGCCCTCCTCGGGCCAGGTTGAACTGCCACAGTACAGCAGTCATGTTGTCCAGGAGCCATGTCCCTCTATTGTGCACTGCCCACTCCTCATCTGATACCCAGGTGTGGCCCTTACATGCAGGGAATTCTGTCACTTAGGACTGTGTCCTTGCAGTTTGCTTGACTCAAGGTGGGAGACAGCATCTGTTTCCCTGACTCTGTGGTGGGCATCATGGGTGGGTCCATTGCTTACACAATGCCTGTATTCTGACATGTAGGGTAGTGTCACAGGTCTCCCATATGTCCAATAGGTATGACCTGGACAGATGAGGGTTAAGAGGATGTGTTGTGGGGGGATGTACATGTGCACTTGTGCAGCTCCAGGACTTGCATTCCCCATGACCTACTATTGTGACACAGTGCAGAGTGTTGTTGTCTGGCTGCAAAGTCATACATCACTGAGACAGTGATGTATGACTTTGCAGTCATGCCTCCGCCATGGCATGTGTCTACTGATTGGTGATCCTGCAGGGGAGTGACATGTGCTACATGCACACCATAGTGGCGCTGGCTATCAGGACATGGGTGCATCATGGTGTCTGTCGCTGGTATGCATCACATGCATTTCCTATTTGACTCTGGGCATCCCTTACATCCGTAAACCTGTACTGACTCAGTGGCAAGAGCTGTGATGTGTCCACACCGTGTCCTCTGCACTGTCCAACTACTGTGTACTTGGTGCATGTGTCAACACTGGGGTGTTGCAATCCAACAGACACCAGACAGATGGGTGCAAGGCCATGTGGGATGTGAGTGCCATGCTTGGCATCAGACTGACAATTGACTTCTCCTGTTCAATTAGTGCACTTTTAGCAATGTACAACTAATGATGCCAGGGCTTGCTCTGTGATGTGCTGTGCTCACAGTGGTGTGTGCGTTATGTGCAGGTGACTGATGTCTGTCTGTTTCCCCATTGTTTGCAGATACATCCACGGCCACGGAAGGGGACAGCTCCACGGACCAGGAGGAGCCGGAGAGCCAGACTGGGTCAGCAGCCGAGGAGTGGTCGGAGGGACCCAGTGGCACGGAGGGCGAGGGGAGCCACACCGAGGAGTCCTCAGCAGCATCCACCTCAGCTGAGGACCAGAGCAACTCGGAGGATGACTCCCTTGTGGAGGCGGGTGTCAGCAGCCACCACACCCCAGCTAGTGTTGCTGTCCCCGCCACCACCAGCACCACCACCGCCCTCCCATCGGCTCCCATTCCCCAGGTCCGTGGAGGCTCCCATGTCCGGGAGCGTGTCTCCTTTGGGCCAGGCACCGCACCCCCTGCCCCTGTGTCCCCTGCTGCCCTGAGTGAGGAGTCTGTGTACCTCCTTCGCCAGCTCCATGTAGGGCAGACAGCCATGCTGAGTGTCCTCCATGCGCACACCGCGCTGTTGACTCAGCTGGTGTCGTTCATGGAGGGCATCTCATCGGGCATGTCTGACCTACAGAGGGGCAATAGGTCCATGGACTCCTCCCTGACGGCAGCAGTGTCCCTCCTCAAACGGTCCCTCACCCCTCCTGCCTTTGCTCCATCCACACTCCCCAGCACCTTACCCATCCCAGGCACACACACACTGGCACACACCAGCACACACACATCCAGCACACTGACACACACGCCAATGACAAAACGCACACGCAAGCACATTCAGGGGACTGAAGCCAGACTCACAGGGGATGGGGCCCTGGAACACACACACGCATCCACATGCACTGCGCAGTCCTCAGTTCCCTCTCCCTCCAAAGCACCCTCCCTTGCCTCACCTGCAACCCCAAAGTCACAGCAGCTCTTCCTCTGTGACCTCGGCCTCTTCCCCACCGATGAAGCTGCTCCAGCATCCCGGGGGAAGAGGAAGCCCACCCACACGGAGCAGAGTGCCCCTCGCCCCCGGACACCCTCCCCCAGGCGCAGACGGACTGAGGCCCCCACCCGCAAGTCCCCCGGAGTGCTAAGAGCAAGACCCCGCCACCGCCCTGCAGCTCAGGCACAAGGTCTCCGTCCTCCATCCCTCAGGCCCCCACTGCACAGGTGCCCCCACCACACCCTGCCCCAGGTTCCCCCACCCACAGATATACCATCCCCAAGATGCTCCGGCCTTCTCCCCTGCCACTTGCTCTCCCAGCACCACACCCCCGCTGCGCTTGTCTGTGCCACTGATGTGGTGAGGGTGTCCTCCCCTCTGTCCAACCCACCTTGCCTGTTCCCCATTCTCCTCCCCTGGAGGTAGGCACTGCAGTGGAGTCCACTACCGCCCTGTCTGACTTGGGCACTGCAGTGGCGGACCTGTCCACCCCATCTGCAGGGTCCACTGCAGTTGTGCCGGCACCCACGACATCTGTGTCATGCCCCCCAGTTGTGCCGGCACACACCATGTCAGACACCTCCACTGCAGTTGTCAGTGGCTCTCCAGCACCCACCACCCCTTCCCTGACTCCCCTGGTGAGCCCTGATCCTGTCCCTGCGGTGCCTGGCCTGCCCCCCGGTTGCCCCTCCTAGTGGATTGTCCCTGGTATTGTGCAGGCATGCGTAGGGTGACATCTGCCAGTGTCACCCTGTTTGAACTTTGACAATGGACTGGCCATTGGCCTTTGCTCTTTTTCAGGACTTCGCTTTGGCCTCAACACATATGCTGAATAAAGCAACTTTCTTTTCTCTAGTGCTCATGCTTCAGATGTACATGTTGTTGGTGCAGCTAACCATGCCCTTGCTGCAGTGATGGTGATATCTGGTCTCATGATTATGAAGTGTTACTGTGCAGGAACCCATGTGGTCCAGGGGGAATGTGTCCTATCATGTGGTGTATCCATGTCATCAATAGCAGCATCTGAGGGTGTCATGTGTTCAGTATTTGGCAATGGGTTTCCTACTTACATTGGCAATTTCACATCTGTGGCTTCCACCCCTGCACATCTGTTGTGCCTGCCATCGTTGCTTTTGTCTACTTCCCTGACCGTGTTGCCATCTCCAGTGGACATGCAGGTTTGGGCATCAATGGGGAGGGACTCATCCGTGTAGTCAGTGCAACATTGCTATACAAGTGTGTTGGATCTGTGCTGATGATTCCGTTGGCACATCCATGACCAGGCTGATGTGATGGGAGCCCTCATTTGGTGCTAATTGTTGATTGTGTGACCAAGTGCTCAGCTGACATGATGGGGCCCTACTGAGGCAACATATGGCACAGCTTTCCTCACACAGGAGTGGAGTCCCCTCATGGCAGTGTGTACACGTGTGACATTGCCTGCGCCCAAGGTGTGTGTTGTATGTGCATGTCTGTGTGTTCACTTCCATTCATCTGCGCATGCTGTGATCCCTAGTGTTGTACCTGTTTGTGATGCTTGCTGACTTGAGCTATGTTCCCCCAAAGTCTTCTCCCTGTGTTCTCTGTGATGTGGGTGCATGGCACATTACTGGTCATCAGGGTGTCACCCATAGGTGTGTTTGCTGTCAGGGCAGAGTTTGTGTGCTGACGCAGATGGGTCACAGTCAGGTTTCCCTTGGCACTTGTTGTTTGCCCCTGTCATGTGATTTCCAGTTTGTGTTATCTTTCAGTGATTGTGACACGTTGTGTGTGTGACTGCTGGCACTCCTTAGGGTCCGGGCTGCAATGTTGGTTGTTGTCTATGTGTGTTCTTTGTGGGTGACCTTGGTTTCTTCATTGGTGTGTGACTGTGGCTGGGATCCCATTGGTCGGTGTGGTATTGCCGTCATGTCCATGTACAGCGTAGTGTGCAGGTGTGTCAGACATTCAGGAGTCTTGTTGAGTGTCCATGTGTGATGTGTTTCTACACCTTGGTTCCCACCCACCACCCTGGAATAGTAATGGGTGCATGTGCAATGTCACCAGTGCATGTGTACTTCACTGCTGCACATTGTTGGAGGTCGAGGGGTGTGGTGTTGAGTGTGTGCAGATGAGAGTTGTTGCCCGGCTAGTCCCCTGCCTCCATGTTGGCCTTGGCTTACTGGCCATGCTGATTGATTTGTGCTTGTGTAGGTGTGATGGTAGTTAGTTGCTCAGGACACCTGACTGTGGTTCACAGTGTGAACGACATTTAGCTTTGTCATCACAGTGGTATTTTTCTTCAGCCCAGGGTCACCACATTGTGGGGGCCCTGGGGGTGGTGCTGTGGTGTGTCTGTGACTTGCTGTGTCAGTTGTTGTTCCTACGTGCCTGTGTGACATGTGTGTTTTGTGCTCCCTCTCACCTGTCAATGCCTGCTTGCCCACATAGGGGATTTGGATCCATGAGTTACCTTAGTGTGGCAGTGTATGCACATCTGTATGATTGGTATTCAGCTCTCCTCATGTGTTGTGTTGTTGCCTGGGGACAATGGCACCCCCACCCCTCACCTGCTGTGTATGATGACAGTGTTGGTCTGCCTGTTTGTGTTTGTGCATCTGCACCACTGCATTGGCATATCTTGGGTGTGCCATTGGCTGTATGTTGTTTGGTGTGTTTCCCCTGCTGTCCCTGGGACTCCTAGGTCATCGGTCAGCACAGTGATCATGGTTTGTGTGTCCCATTGCTGCCATGGTATGGTATCTGTTCACCTCACATCTGCTGTCTCCACAGGGTATCTGCATTTGTGTGCCCATTGGTGCAAATATGTGGTTCTGCATTCTGATGGTCACTTCTGTCATTGTGTCATTGATGACTGTTGACGGTCTCAGCCACCATGGGTGTTGTTTGTCTGCACATGGCCAAAGGAATGTTTCATTTGCACTGCAGTATTTGGCTCCCCCAATTTATGTTGCAATGGGACACATACACTACTTTGCCACAGATGAGTTTTTGGTTCTGTGACCAGGAATGATCCATGCAGTTTGGCAGTTGCAGCTCTTTCTTTGTCAACAATTACCTTTTGGTCACTGTGATGATGAGGGTGTAGACCCCATTGCCACAATGGTCAAAATGTGCTTCAGCTATGGACCCCACACTTGCCTTTTGGTTACTGTGATGATGGGGGTTTAGACCCCATTGCCACAATGGTCAAACTGTGCTTCAGCTATGGACCCCACACTTACCTTTTGGTCACTGTGATGATGGGGGTTTAGGCCCCATTGCCACAATGGTCAAAATGTGCTTCAGCTATGGACCCCACACTTGCCTTTTGGTCACTGTGATGATGGGGGTTTAGGCCCCATTGCCACAATGGTCATGGGCTGCTTAGATCATGGGTGCCACACACATATATGTGTGGCACATGTGCTAGGGGGTCACATTGTATGTTCAATGTCATGTTCGGTGTTGTAGGCATTTGACACAGCCTGCTCACACGCTTGTCATGGTGGGGGGATGTCTTAATCTTGCATTCCCTAGGTTGTGGTGTGCTTGTTGTGTCATGCATTGTCCATCCTATGAGTGGGGGTGGTAGTAGTGGTAGGCATCCAGCCCCCCTGGCTAAGGGTGGTAGTAGTGGTGGGCATCCTGCCCCCTGGGTGAGGGTGGTAGTAGTGGTAGGCATCCTGCCCCCCTGGGTGGGGGTGGTAGTAGTGGTAGGCATCCAGCCCCCTGGCTAAGGGTGGTAGTAGTGGTGGGCATCCTGCCCCCTGGCTAAGGGTGCAGTGGTGGCATCTGGCACCCCTGGGTGAGGGTGGTAGTAGTGGTGGGCATCCTGCCCCCTGGGTGAGGGTGGTAGTAGTGGTAGGCATCCAGCCCCCCTGGCTAAGGGTGGTAGTAGTGGTGGGCATCCTGCCCCCTGGGTGAGGGTGGTAGTAGTGGTAGGCATCCTGCCCCCTGGGTGGGGTGGTAGTAGTGGTAGGCATCCAGCCCCCTGGCTAAGGGTGGTAGTAGTGGTGGGCATCCTGCCCCCTGGCTAAGGGTGGTAGTGGTGGGCATCTGGCACCCCCTGGGTGAGGGTGGTAGTAGTGGTAGGCATCCAGCCCCCCTGGCTAAGGGTGGTAGTAGTGGTGGGCATCCTGCCCCCTGGGTGAGGGTGGTAGTAGTGGTGGGCATCCTGCCCCCTGGGTGAGGGTGGTAGTAGTGGTAGGCATCCTGCCCCCTGGGTGAGGGTGGTAGTAGTGGTAGGCATCCTGCCCCCTGGGTGGGGGTGGTAGTAGTGGT